>JAZKJV010000386.1:497500-749363 GCA_037367405.1 Ottelia alismoides
ACCACTAGATTTTGTCTATTCTCTCCTATATATAATTTTAAAAGCAAAAAATTGTACGAAAACATTTGTTGTCTATTTTTGTAACTAATAAATAACTTATTCCCCTTGCTTCCTATGTCCGTTGCATAGAATACGTGTACCCTACACATTTCTATATGGGTTTATAATAAATTTTGACATGCTCTTTATTTCAGAGCCATTCATTATCTATGGGTTGATTGTTGATTCAATTGGCGTTCGTGAGCAGTCACCTCAGTGACACTGTAAGGTTTAACCCTATGTGGACTATTTTCATGACCACCTGTGAATTGTTGGTTGATCAAATAGTGTCATTATCAGGGAGCAATGCTTAGGATAGGTTTATTCTATATTATTATATGCACATTTATCTCTAATTTATTTATTTGTATAATTAATTGTTGTGGTTGCTTCCGACATATATTTTGTTGAATTTCTTGTGAGGGATCGTTTGGTGAAGGCAACTTCTTAGGAAGTCAGTGCACTTAAGCGACGAGGATATTAGCCTTTTCTGCATAGGATGATTGGAGAGAGCAAGAAAGAGAGACAAAGAGAGGAAGAAGAACAGAACTTTCATTTAGTTTTTTTATTTTTTGAGAGAGTATTCATTTTATTTTTGTAAATATTAATTGTAATAATTTGGACACTTGAAAACTACATTTTACGAGGTCCACTGCCCGGGTGTCTATTCAAATACGGCTTCATCGATTTTCTCGTTGTTTTCGTCGCCTTTATTTTTAGTTGTTTCCGAGTTTTGTGTTTTCCACTTTATTTTCCTTGTTTTATGTGATTGGGCCCCTAGATCTAGGATTTCTTGACACGGTAGCTAGTTCCAAAGACTAATTAAGAAGCATGAACCTATAGATACTTACGCTTGGACTTGGTCGAAATACTTAATTGTTGATTGCTTAGATTTGAAACAATATGCCACGAGAGGCTCTGTACAGTCCTAGCAGGTTTTGTTGTGGCAGACACCGAGGAGTCTCTAAGATCGGAATTTAGGTTTCTTCTTTGATTAATTAGCATCTTGTTCTTCACGTTAAATAGCAATTATTATATGGTGTGATTTCACTCCTTTGTATATCGTGCACGTAGTGTGGACATTTAAATTCTGTTTTGCATCCCGCATGGACAGAGATGAGAAGTGATGTAAGTCATTCTAACTTTGCATGCATCATTCGATACTAAGGCGAGATTTCCACCTTAGTATCAACTTGCACAGCTTTTCTGACTCATCTCCCAGTTTTGTGTCACTTAGGACACAAAGAAAAATACAAAAAGTGGTAGGCATATTATTATGAAAAATACTCAAAAAAGTGAAAGTCAAAAATTAAAACAAGGGGAGTTTTTGATAAACCTTGACCTAAATTAAAAATTATAATGGACATCATTGTTTGGGGTTCATAAAGCACAAATTATTTTCAAGTACTTTGAAGACCGAGTAAGGCACGACCCCGTAGGAATAGAGCCCAAAACCCATTATGTGGTTGCCTTGATAATCACTTGGGATAGCTAAGTATTGACGCTTATATGGTACGTAAGTGAGTAGGGTCTTGTCGACGACGATGTTCCCCACTTGGGGGGAGCATCCAACCTGATACGAAGTACTAAACTTAGGCCACGCTGATGAATACTCATTCATCACTCTTTATTCTTATATTTTAGCTACAAAAACCTTTGCAAATGCATGTAGATACTTGTAAATACAAATAATTACCTAAAAGCATGCATTGTGTAAAAACTAATAATTAGCATGTTTTTATGAAAAAATAAAAGAATAAAGAATTAAAAGAAAAAGAGGGAGATATTTAGAATAAATATTGAGCAACCTAATCCCAAGGGAGGGCTCAGCATGGGCCTGACCGCATAAAAGCCAAAGTAGAGAGAGATAGGGAGCTCATATGTAAATATACCTGTAAAATTAATAAAAGTAGTTTCCTCTAAAAATAAAATAAAAACTCCTTGTATATATGTTTAGATATTTATAAATACAAAATCAAAATAAAAATAGAAAAATTAAAAAGAAAATAAAAATAACATTCCTTGTACATATTCACCATGTATATAAGACCACATATGTATTTATTTAACCTTGTACATAAATAAATTAAAATCCCTAAAAATTTGTATATACTCCATATTTCATGATGTGAATAAATAAAATAAAAACCATAAAAACAAAAATTAAATAAAAAGAATAAAATTAAAAACCAAAAAGGACATTGTACATATACCATGTATATAAATGTATATATCTATTTATTTTACCCTTGTAAATAAATAATAAAAATAAAATAAAAACATCAAAATATTCCTAATTTTATGCTATAAATAAATAAAATATAAAATGGGAATAAAAATGTACAAAATAATTAATTAAAAATCAAAAAATAAAAATCCATATTGTATATATACCTATATATAGTACTATATTGTAAATACCTTATTTTTATTTCGAAAAATTAATTAAAAATAAAAAAATAGTTTAAAATAAAATAAACATTTTTCATATTTCAAGTTTTTCCTAAATCGGCCATTTAGTATTATATTTTGAATTTCCAAATATTTCTGAGGTGGCATGTTCTGATTGGTCCACGGGGGATGTTGACCCCCCGGTCAACTCCCCCCCTGGACCACTGAGCCCCGGATCCGAGCCCGCGACCCTATTTCTCAAAATTCTCTACGCTCGATCCGACGCCCATATCTGCAAACCCCGGGCTCTCCTTCCTCGTGCATCCGAGATCCACGCCCGCTCATCCGCGTTGGGATCCGCGCTTCGGGGAACCCTGCCCGACCTCCTCTTCTCGGACCTGCACTCGTATATAGCCTGAGCTCCGCCTCCATTTTCTCGCATCCTTGGATCATTTCATTCCACTCTAGGACCTCCACAGCCACCGCGAGAGTGACATCTTGCTTCCGGTCGTGTCGCAGCGAGGAGGGAATGGACGAGCCATCGATCCGACGACTTTGCGCCGTCGTGCGCCGCCCAGAGGTGGTGCTCGAGCCTCGGGCACCGACGGCCCTCGAGGCTAGGACCTGGAGCATCCTCAGCTCTTCCACAGTCGACAGCATTCACTAGGTAGCCTTTTTTCCTTCCCCATTTCCCTAATTTCGCGTTTCGCCCAAATCGACCCGTCACCGACCATCTTTGATTCCGACCACCCTCGCCCTCGTTTCGATCATCGGAGTCACCCATCATCTCCGCATTTCCCCCGCACACCTTCTCCGCCCAATCATTCAACCCAGTTCACAAAGGAACTGGGATTGGGGTTCCTCCGTCGTCGCTTCGCCGGAGCCCCTTCGTCCCGACGCACAGATCACCTTCACCACCCCTAACCGGGTCGAGGCACTTTGCCCTCGACCCAGGAGCTCGTTTCTTTGCTTTGTCGGTCCAAGCGAGTCCATCTGAGGATTCGACCTTCTGGAACAGCAGCTCCGCCTCCGCCGACGTTGCCTGAGCTCTCCGGAGCTCCTTTGCGTCATCGGAGGATTCCATTAGACGCGGGAGGCCAAGGCGTAGCTTCTCCGATCTTCAGCAGCCTCCGAGGAGCTCTCCTGCACGCACACGAGCCCGGCGAAACTCGCCGGCGCCGAGTTCATCGAGCATCCTCAGCAGCCGTCCGATCGTCCTTCAGCTCTAGATCTTCCGAGGACCGTCCGATCAGGGTTAAGAGGAGGTCCAGCAGCCACCGTTGGATCTCCATGTGGCCTCCTCTCAACCCTCCATCCAGCGAAGGGGACCCCAACACACCTCGACCGTCGGATCTATACGTGGCACGTCCCCAGCCGTTGGATGAGCACCGAGGAGTCCTTTGCTTAGCCGCGCCTCTTCTCAACCGTCGGATCTCCACGTGGCAGGCATCCGACCATCGGCGTAAATAAAGGGTAATTGCTCTTAGGCCCTTAGCTTTTTAGTTGTTACTCTTTAGCCCTGTAGATATTTTAGAACTTTTATGTTAGTTTGGTAATTTGCATAGAGGACCTCGTCTTTTCTTGTATTTGCACTTATACCCCTCTATGTAGTGGTACACGTGCTTCGACACGTGATTTTGTGGGATATTTGCATGTATGGGCTTTATGTTCTAGGGTTTTAATGAATGAAATTATGTTTTCGATATTTGCAGAAATGCCCCTGTGAGTGTTTTAATTGTCCATGTGCCTTATTTCGTGGGTAATTTACACTTTCGCCCCTGGACTTTTAGTACGTGTTACTATTTAGTCTAGGGACTTACGTTTTCTTGCAATTTGGTCCCTGAGTGCCCAGGTCACGTGCCTTGCGCGTGAGTTCTTGGAGAAATTGCACCAGACCCCCTGGAACTTATCTTAATTACGTACAGGTCCCTATGCACTATACCCGTGTGGTTGATTTTAATAAAATAGCAAACCTACTCCAAATTTGATGAAAATTGGACACATGGCTCCTACCATGGTGTAAAATTTACTCTAATTTTTCGAGACATTTCTGAGAATTTTTGATATTTTTAAAAATTCAAAAACAAGTATTTTTGTTACTGTCTAGCTCTAAAATTCACAAAAAAACATTAAAACACCTCTAAAAATTACAAAAAAATTAGAGATTCTTTGTTTTGTGTTGTGTGATTTTCGAACCAATTTTGGTCATTTGTAGATTCATAAGACCTATAATAATTGAAAAAAATTGAAAACACCATAAAAATTCTAATAATTAATCGAAAAACCCAAAAATAATAATTCCAGTGCCTAATTTTTCCTTGTGTTTTCTACTTTACAGGAAAATTACCTTCAGACCTTGATAAGGCCATTTTGCATTTTAATGTGGCCTCCAAGTCTGACTGGGCAGTGCCTTTATTTTTCGGCCTTCTTTGATTTTTATAAAATTCCAAAAAAATCAAAAAAACCCCAAATATTAACCAAAAACATAAAAAATATAAAAAACATAAAAACGTTTTTTTTTGAATTTTGGATGATTTTTGGGTGATTAAATAATTGTTTGTAGTTGGTTGTTTTATTATTTTCCTATTTTCTGAATTAATTTAAAAATCCAAAAAATATTAAAAATACTAAAAATCCACCAAAAAGCTTTTTCTTTTATTTTATTTCACTTTAGACTACTTCGTAGGCTGCGAGGTCATTACGTGCTCCCTGAGTCCGACCCTGGTCGCTATACCAGGCTAATCTAATAGCCAGTGCCACTATTGAGCTTGTTTGATTTTTATTCTGTTTTGGTGGTCTAATCCTTAATTTTTCTTGTTGATCCGATTAATTTCTCGTGCGACTGAGGTCGCAACGACCTTAGTTATATTTTCATCTACCTTAGTTGCTTAGTTGATTTTTCGGCTCATCAGAATAGTGTCGTTGCCGGGGAGCACGGCTTAGTAGTCGTAGTTGATATTTTTCTGCGGTTTTCTTTTCGCGGCTTTTTGTATAGATTTTTGAATATATATCTGACTTGTTTATATAATAATCTGGTTTGTGACACTCTATTTGTTTTCTTGCGAGGGCCCGAGGACCGAGGCGGCTTTCTTCAGAAGCCGAGCAACCGCGGGAGTCGGAGGCGGCTCTCTTCTCTACAGAGCCGCAGGAGGACGTGAGTCGCGAGCAGGAGTGCGGGAGCCGCAGAATAGCTGCGAGATTAGTTTAGTTTAGATTAGACTTTATTTCAACATTTTTTGAACTGTTGTAATAATACAGGGATCAGAGATAGAGACTTAGACTTTCGGGGTCTGTTTCGCCGAGCATCGGTGTGCTCGGGGGACCCCTTGGTTTTACGTGGCTCTTTTCACGGTTTTATTTCTTTACTGCCTTTTCCGATTTCACACGGATTTTCGAGCCCCTAGCTTTAGGATTTTCTACTTGATTGTGACGTAATTCATAGGATCCAAACACCCTAATATATTTGTCTGTTCCTATAGTGCGGTAATTGGACCTATAATAAAAAAATTAATAAAATAGCCGATCCATCCCCTCCGAGCCTACGCGCTGCGAGTCCTCCCCGTCAAGCGCTACTCCTGAAGTCGACCTGTCGAGAAGAGGAGGGGTGGGTCTAGACCGGACTCTCTGGATTGGAGGCTGGTGATCGGCTAGTCGTTCTTTCGAGTAGCACTACTGTTTAGGAACTCGGTTTTCCGCTTACACAATTTAGGTAGTTTATTTTCTGTCTTTCAATTCTGCGCGAATCATCTTGCATGTAGATTGCTGGAGTCAGGTACGCATCTCTTACTCTGCATGCATCATTGATTTTATCGCGCATCGGCTTTTTCATCTTCTCCCTCTTGTTTTGGACTTAATAATCAGGAGAACCGAAAAATTCATTAGGCGATCTGTTTGCTTATTGAAAAATATCTAAAAAGAAAAACAATAAAATTTGGGACTGCTAACACTATCGACCCTAAAAGACGCCTCACTTAAAAATTTGTCTTGGGGAGAGCAACCCCCTCATTGTCTGGTTTGCTTGTGCAAGAGAGTGACCCCGAACACTAGGTAGAGCCCTTCGATATTCTTCTCGACTGATTACCGGCTATTTATGTACGGGACAGTCGGTTGAGAAAATATCAGGTAACCTAACAGGTCACGTAATCGCTTTGCTATCCTGACTGATCACCAAAATAAAATTGACAAGATAATCGATCGAGCCTTTACGGTCTTCAGCTCGCGTTGCATTGGTGAATCAGGAGTTTGCTTGTGATCATATTTGTTGCCAGATCTCATCCGCACTACTCGCTAGATCACGATGATGGGCAGGAGGTCTCTCAGGCAGCCTCTGGCTGCACCGCTTTTTAGCACTTCAGCCCACTCATCTAGGTCGGTTCGTGGGAGCTCATACCCGCTCTCCGAACCCGAGTACGACTCCACCTGTTCTCCATCGACCACCCTTCTTCTGAGACCGAGATACCAGTGCCAGAGGAGAGACAGACAGACGATTTATCAGCACCTGAGTTTGGATATTTTGATTTTGCAGAAACTATGGCCGGCAGTAGTGATGATCACACCAGAGGTCCGCACCAGGAGCATTTTGTCTTGGACCAGGGTGCGATCAACTCCACCCTGATCACCTCCCTTGACTCAATGCAGCAGTAGTTGAGGGATCATGGAGCATTTATGATAGAGATGAGGCGAGAGCTTGAGCAGATGAGAGCCGACCGCGAGAACCGCGACCCAGGGGGAGGACCCGACGATGCGGCAGCCGCCGCAGCGGCCGCAGCAGCAGCCGCATCAGCAGGAGCAGGACCTCCGAGACCGATGCGGGAAAATCACAACCCCGAATCGACTTTGACACACCGTTGGGTAGTGCTACCAGCTACAGTGGGGGATTTCAAGTTCCCCCGAACACACTTCATCTCCTACCCCGATTCCATGGGCTGGCTACTGAGGAGACCCATCTCCACCTGCAGGAGTTTGAGATGATCTGCAGCACTGTCCACGATCGTCAGGTGGACCAGGATATCATACGGATGATTGCCTTCCCCTTCTCCTTAACAGACAGAGCAGCCACCTGGCTGAAGCACTTGGGGAAGTTCGTCTACACTTGGGAGAAGCTCCGCGCCGAGTACTTGCACAAGTACTACCCACTCGGGCGGACGAACGCCGCTAGAGCCCTGATCAGCAACTTCTCCATGCTCCCCAACGAGCAGTTCCACGAGGCATGGGAGAGGTTCAGAGATCTGACCGACAGATGCCCGTACCACGACATTTCCAAGCCGAACCTTGTTCAGAGCTTTTTCAGCGGGCTGACACCAGAGCTTTAGGGCTTGGTGAACGCTTCTTGTGGCGGGTCTTATTTCACCAAGGATCACGATCAGGTCTGGGCCATCTACGAGGAGATGGCTGAGAACTACATGGTGATGTCCCAGACCAGATTGTACACTCAGGGCAGACCCCAGCAGCCACAGACTGTGCAATACCAGAGGATAGCACTGGTCGACGCCGGTCCATCTAGCTCGTCAGCGGTAGCTGCAGCACAGGCCGATTCCACAGCCGCAGACATGGGGATCATCAGCGAGAAGCTGGACCAGATGGAGATTATTAAGAAGAAGCGGTGCCAGGACATCACGCAGATGGAGCAGATGGCACAGACTCTGAGTGACCTGAAGACACAGCTCATGTGTCTCCAGGAGGCACAGACGGCTTCACAGCCTCGTCTTCAGGCACGAGGCGATCCGAGTAGCAGCAGCAGCTCGTACTAGCGCTCCAGCTCCCACCAGTAGCCTAGACAGGTCCATCTTGTATAGCCGGAGCCGTACCAGCAGCCACAGCTCACCTACCAGGCACCACCATCCGCTGACACTCAGATGGTGGTATACCAGCCGGATCAGCCTCCGGCAGTACTCCCGCAAGACCCTTACGATTTAGAGCCGTTGATGGATGTCAACGGGATTTGGTACGACCGCCCCCAGCCCGGTATCCGACGAGACCAACCCGAATTCCGTTGGGCGGCCGGAGGTTCCCAGCCCCAGCAGCAGCCGTCAACACAGGGTGGCTAGTACAGCCATCAGAGAGATCACCAGCAGCAGCAGCCCCAGTGTACCCACAGCAGCAGCAGCAGTCACAGCAGTATGGTCCTCGTCCTCATCAGCAGGGACAGTCTTGGAGGCGCGAGCAGCCTCATCAGCAGCAGAAGCATCCACATTCTTACCCCTCTCAGCCACAGCAGCATCAGCCTCATTACCAGAGAGGCTACCCGTCAGGTTCTCATGGGCCATCCTATGAGAACCCCGCCTTGGATGACATAGCCCGCCTTCTTACAGATAAGCAGGCTACCGTTCGACGGGAGATGGATGAGTTCCACCAGGAGATGCGGGACATTGTGAGAGGGAAGGCCGCCATCCCTGCCCAGATAGAGCCCAATCCGAACAACCTCAAGAGGAAATCCGAGTAGGTAGTTTGTACTGAGTATGCCACTCCGAGTGATTATTTTGGTGATATGTCTGCATATCTTTTTGATACTGACTTTGTCACACTTAGGAGCGGTAGGATGCCAGCAGGCGACGCCTCGACTGAGCTACACCACGAGGATACTTCCAGAGCGCCAGACGCGGAGGAGAGCGGTACTGAGGCCGCTAGAGATGATGACGGTGGTACTGACGCCACCACGGATGCTGATCCCACCGGCAGTACTGAGGCCGCCATTTCACCAATTGGAGGAGGTGGTACTGAGACCACCCATGTTGCCGAGGCAGAGCGCGGTACTGAGGCCGCGAGTCTTCCAGCCGAGGGTGGTGCTGATGCCACCAGTTCTTCTGAGATTCCTGTTGTTTTTCCTGTTACTGATGTATCTCGGAACATTTCTGTGAATAAAGGAAAGGGTTTATGTTCTTCTGGTCCCACTGTGGTGCTTGATGTATGTGTGGATCCGGCCATTGAGCCGTCTTGACCTTCTCCTAGTCCTTCATCTGAGAAGGACCCTGTGATCCCCTTCCCTAGAGCCCTTTAGATGGGGAAGGGGAAGAAAAATGAAAATCCAAAAAAGAGGCAGCAAGAAGAGTTCGGCCAGTAGATGATAGACCAGTTTCACATACAGCTGACTCTTCAGGAGGCTTTGCAGCACATTCCTCTACTCCAGCATTCGCTTAGAGACAGGACCACAGTTAGGAGGAAGAGGAGGAACCACCACTCAGAGATTCATGTGCTGACGAGAGCCACTTGTTTCGCGATCCAGAACCGTCTGCCGGCCAAGAGGCCAGATTCATGAGCCCCATATGTCAGATGCCATATCAGAGAGCAGAGGTTCGACCGTACTCTATTAGACAGCGGTTCATCGATCAACCTACTTCCGACAGCCCTTCTCGACCGCTTTGAGTTGGGCACTCTTAGACAAAGCCGGACAGTCCTTCAGTTTGCTGATAGATCTGTCAAGAGGCCGAAGGGGTTGCTGAGGGACGTTGTCATCATGATTCAGAGCCTGCAATTCCCCGTGGAGTTCGTAGTGTTGTACATGGAGATCACTGAGTCAGTGACCGATACCCCCATCATTCTAGGTCGCCCGTTCTTGGCCACAGCCAAGGCAGTGACCGACCATGATAGCGGGAAGGTATACTTTCGCGTCGAAGGCGAAAGTGTACAAATAAAGATGGTCGAGGATAGCAGACCCAGAGACAGATCATGCTCAAAGACTACTTCAGACACAGAGCAGATGACAGATGCCGGGCCAGACATCCACCAGGACTGCGACTTTTTGATTACAGATGATGAGGCAGTATGGGCAGATCCAGATGCACAGTCCATCCTCTCACCTTCAGAGTCCGCTGATGCAGAGACGCTAGCAGAGGAGAGCTTGGAGAGCACATTCCTGGTCCGGGATACTTTTGAGGCAGCAGAGCCGGTTCTCGACCGCGAGACTGATTTTTGTGATGAAGGTGGTACTGAGGCTACCTTGGATGATACAGATCCCTCGGAGTCAGGTCTTGATTGGGCAGAGTTTGATGACTACATACCAGATCTGACTTCTTCTGAGCCTACAGCTAGGGACGAGGTAGATGTCGAGCAGAACAGAGATGGTCCATCATGACAGCCTTCCCCCAATCCAGTTTGCGAGAGAGAGCTCTCATTTTCCCGAGCAGATTTGGCTGCGTACACTCGGATTCTTCAGAAACCAGATTTTCCAGCACCAGTGTGTCCAGAGCTGAAGCCACTACCTGCGTCGTTGAAGTATAGGTTCCTTGCGGGTGAGCATGAGATGTACTCAGTCATTATCTCTGCCGATTTGACTGGAGAACATGAATCATGTTTGATGGGGGTTCTTGAAAAGAACCGCAAGGCGATAGGATGGAGCGTAGCGGATCTCCAGGGGATCAGTCCAGCTCTGTGCTCTCACCACATCTATCTCGAAGATGAGGCAAAGCCGTCGCGTGAGTTCCAGCGGCGGCTGAACCCGAATCTGAGAGAGGTTGTCATGAAGGAAATTTCGAAGTGGTGGAGCGCCGATTTTATCTACCCCATCTCCGACTCCAATGGGTCAATCTGTTACATGTGGTGCCCAAGAAGACGGACATCACTACAGTGGTTACGGAGTCCAGAGAGGAGATCGCTACACGAGTACCCACTTCTTGGAGGGTCTTCGTGGATTACATACGACTCAATCAGGCCACCAAGAAGGATCATTTCCCCTGCCCTTTATTGATCAGATCATTGAGAGACTGGCAGGGAAGAGCCGCTACTGTTTTCTGGATGGATACTCGGGCTACAACCAGGTGGCCATCGCTCCCGAGGACCAGGATAAGACTACCTTTACCTGTCCCTTCGGCACATACACCTTCCGACGCATGCCATTTGGGCTATGCAATGTCCCTGCGACTTTTCAGAGATGCATGCTGTCGATCTTTTCGGACATGGTAGGAGAGTTCTTGGAGGTCTTCATGGATGATTTCTTGGTTTACGGCGACGGATTCGACTCCTGTCTTGACTGCCTAGACCGAGTACTTCAGCGATGTAGAGGTTCACCTGGTATTATCTTAGGAAAAGAGTCACTTTATGGTGACTCAAGGGACGGTGCTTGGCGACATCATCTCCAACAGGGGCATGGAGGTTGATCCGGCCAAGGTGGATGTCATTAGCAAACTCGCACCACTGTCCAACTTGCGACAGTTACGGTCTTTTCTGGGGCATGTTGGTTTCTACCGACGATTCATTCGTGATTTTAGTAGAGTTGCCTGATCGTTGACTGATCTGTTGACGAAAGACACCGAGTTCCTTGTCGATGACAAGTGTCTTTCGTCGTTTGAGACTCTCAAGAGAAGTGTGATAGAGGCTCCTGTCCTTCATCCACCCGATTGGTCTCTCCCATTAAAGATCATGACGGATGCCTCCGATTTTGCCGTGGGGGCTATGCTAGGACAGAGGAGGGACAGAGTTCCATTTGCCATCCACTACGTTAGCCGCACATTGGATTCCGCGCAGCGGAACTACACAGTCACAGAGAAGGAAATGCTAGCCGTAGTCTTCGCCCTAGATAAGTTCAGATCATACATTATTGGATCTAGAGTGACCTTGTATACTGATCATACCGCCATCAGGTACCTCATGGCAAAGAAGGATGCCAAGGCCAGACTGACTAGATGGATCCTTCTACTCCAGGAGTTTGACATAGAGATTAAGGATAAGCCTGGAGTCAAGAATGTGGTGGCAGATCATCTCTCCCGATTGGAGTATCTTGAGGATTCTGAGCAGATTGACCCTATTTGTGAGACCTTTCCAGATGAGGCGATCCTTGCTATCGCCTCGCTCCCACGGTACGCCGATATTGTGAACTATCTTGTTGCCAAGAAAGTTCCACAAGATTGGCCCAGGCAGAAACTTGAGACCTTCCTCGCAAAGGCCAAGTTTTACCATTGGGAGGATCCCATCCTTTACTATGAGGGAGGGAATAGTATCTGGCGTAGGTGCATTCCTCAGGAGGAGCATCACAGCGTCCTCACTTACTGCCACAAGCTTGAGGCAGGAGGACATCACTCAGGGAGGAGAACGACACAGAAAGTGCTCCAATCCAGCCTATGGTGGCCTACTCTCTTCAAGGACTCTGATGAGTTCGTGAAGAGGTATACTGACTGTCAGAGGATGGGCACTTGTGGACAGCGTGATATGATGCTGATGCAGCCTATACACTTCTGTGAGGTTTTTGATGCATGGGGCATCGATTTCATGGGTCCATTCCCTAAGAGCCAGGGATTTGAGCACATTCTGTTGGTCGTTGATTATGTGAGTCGTTGGGTTGAGGCCATTCCCGCCCGAACCGCAGATGCCAGGACAGTTTGCAGATTTTTGAGGAAGCACATCATTACACGGTTCGGGGTACCTCGAGTATTGATATCTGATGAGGGGTCTCATTTCATCAACGACCAGGTGAAGGCCCTTGCTAACAAGTTCGGCATAGACCATCTAGTTGCCACTCCATACCATCCACAGACGAATGGTCTAGCCGAAGTGTCGAACAGGGAGATCAAGACTATATTGCAGAAAGTCGTCCGCCCTGACCGAAAGGATTGGTCACAGCTTTTGAACTCGGTCTTGTGGGCATATAGGATGTCGTTCAAGACACCATTGGGCACATCTCCCTTTCGCCTCGTATATGGCAAGACGTGCCATTTACCAGTTGAGTTGAGGCACAAGTCACTTTGGGCAGTTACAGATATTATTTTGGATCCAGATAGTATAGGAGACCAGAGGAGGGAAGAGTTAGCAGCCCTAGAGGAGCTTCGTGATACCGCCTTCTCAAACAGCCTACAATATAAAGAGAGAGTGAAAGAGTGGCATGATTCTCATATCAGCCACAAGCATTTTGAGCCTGGACAGAGAGTATGGTTGTTTGATGCTAGGCTTCATCTATTTCCAGGGAAGCTACAGAGCAAATGGAAGGGACCTTATCTTGTGAGAAAGGTACACGACAATGGGAGTATTGACATATCTGAGTTGTCTCCTGAGAGTACCTTTAGAGTGAACGGCCAGCGGCTCAAGCCATTTCTAGATCATGAGCCGCGGGTCATTGATGTTGCCCCTATTCACTTTGCGTGAGATGTAGTCTCTTGGCTCACATCTATTGCATCTCACGCCTGATTATCACTGTTCTTCCGACTTGTATAGATCTAGTTGTCCATATCACTCTATTCTTTAGTCCCACATCCCTTTTCTCATCTTATGGTTATGCTATACTTAGGGTGTACTTTACCCTAAGTATAGGGGGGATGTAGGACTTTCGGGTATTCTTTTCATTCTTTCTACCCCTGTTTTGCTGCCTATACTTAGGGATATTTCACCCTATGTATAGGGGGGGCAGACTCTGTACATCCTTCACTCGGATTTCCCTTCATGTACAGCTTGCTATACTTAGGATTACTTGATCCTAAGTATAGGGGAAACCACCGAGTTCTCCTCATTCTATTCTTTCATTCATCTCTGTATCTAGCCATTCCTTTTCACTTCCCTATACTAAGCACGAGTTATGTCTTCTTCATCGCTCTTGATCACTCTGAGGACATCGTTCGAGCTAAGTATAGGGGGGTGTATATATTTCATATATACTTTAGCCATAACTCGTACTTTGTGTGAGTGTGTGAATAAATAAAAATGGCTAAAAACTCATAAAAATTAAAAAAAGTTTCCCTTGTATATAAAATTCATCTTGCACATACCTATTTATTTATACAAATTATTTTTGTATAAATGATTGAAAAATGATTTGTGTAAAGGATTTGTAAATATGTGTATATCAAAATTATGTATATAGTACAAAATTTTTCCAAAATGTTTTGAAAATCAAAAAGTTTGCAAAAACCTTGTGTAAATGTTTGTAAATATTTTGCAAAACTTGCATTCATGCATACATCCATGGTTTTCAAACATTTTTCAAAAATTCTGCACGATTGTAAATATTTGTAAATAGCATCTTCGTAAACATTTGTATAGTTTTTCCTGGATTCTAGTTGACATTTAAACTAGCCTGGAATTAAATTGGGAAATGGAGCTTGATTAAGATCTTAATCCACCTAATTCTAAGAGGAACCTTATAGGGCTTAGGTTAAGGCTTTTCAGGTCCATTGGGACTTAATTCTTTGAGTCCACTAGGCTATGAGCATATGTCATGAGGAAAAACTCCTTGTATATATGTTGCACCATGTAGATATGTTGTACAGTTGCACATGAAAAAAAATGTGCAAAAAGAAAAGAACTCCAAAAATGTGGTGGGTCGGATTGAAAATTTAATAATCCCACCAGAGTGTATATAGTCAAATAAAGCAAAAGCTTATGGTATACATGTTACATCTCATGAAGCTTGCAGCGGGAGACTCAGCTACACTGGTTAGAGCTCCCAAGGATACATGGATACACTGGCCATGGTCCATTCTCTTCTTCCCCCTCTTCTTGAGCCGGTTGCACTTGAACTTAGAAGGGAATACCCCGCTTCTCGAGGAAAGAGTTGCTAGACCGAGGCATTAGAGTTACCAAGTTGGTTGAGGTTGTTTCCTTGTTACTTCTGAGGTGGGGAGCTACATATCACTTACACTGCATGGAAACATTCATGGTCATTAGAGTTTGTGTATGTAGACTTGTTCTGATCTGGTTTATTGAGGAGTCTTGCCCATAGATTGGTGGAACTTAGAGGCTGTTGAGTTTTAAGCTTAAGTCCAAATAAGGTTCCGACTCATTAATAATCCAAAGATCTGATCGAGCTCCATATCTCAATTTAATGAAGGCAAGTTTAATAATCAACCTTGATCCATGTACATTCTCCTCTTTTTCTTTTTCTTTCTCTTTTTCACTTCTTCTTCAAATAAGTGTTTGCTAAGGGACTAGCAAAGTTAAGTATAGGGGGGTGATGAATACTCATTCATCACTCTTTATTCTTATATTTTAGCTACAAAAACCTTTGCAAATGCATGTAGATACTTGTAAATACAAATAATTACCAAAAAGCATGCATTGTGTAAAAACTAATAATTAGCATGTTTTTGTGCAAAAATAAAAGAATAAAGAATTAAAAGAAAAAGAGAGAGATATTTAGAATAAATATTGAGCAACCTAATCCCAAGGGAGGGCTCAGCATGGGCCAGACCGCATAAAAGCCAAAGTAGAGAGAGATAGGGAGCTCATGTGTAAATATACCTATAAAATTAATAAAAGTATTTTCCTCTAAAAATAAAATAAAAACTCCTTATATATATGTGTAAATATTTATAAATACAAAATTAAAATAAAAATAGAAAAATTAAAAAGAAAATAAAAATAACATTCCTTGTACATATTCACCATGTATATAAGACCACACATGTATTTATTTAGCCTTGTAAATAAATAAATTAAAATCCCTAAAAATTTGTATATACTCCATATTTCATGATGTGAATAAATAAAATAAAAACCATAAAAACAAAAATTAAATAAAAAGAATAAAATTAAAAACCAAAAAGGACATTGTACATATACCATGTATATAAATGTATATATCTATTTATTTTACCCTTGTAAATAAATAATAAAAATAAAATAAAAACATCAAAATATTCCTAATTTTATGCTATAAATAAATAAAATATAAAATGGGAATAAAAATGTACAAAAATAATTAATTAAAAATCAAAAATAAAAAATCCATATTGTATATATACCTATATATAGTACTATATTGTAAATACCTTATTTGTATTTCGAAAAATTAATTAAAAATCACAAAGAAATAGTTTAAAAGAAAATAAACATTTTTCATGTTTCAAGTTTTTCCTAAACAGCCATTAGTTATTTTATTTTGAATTTCCCAATATTTCTGAGGTGGCATGTTCTGATTGGTCCACGGGGGATGTTGACCCCCCGGTCAACTCCCCCCTGGACCGCTGAGCCCCGGATCCGAGCCCGTGACCCGATTTCTCAAAATTCTCTACACTTGATCCGACGCCCATATCCGTAAACCCCGGGCTCTCCTTCTTCCTCGTGCATCCGAGATCCACGCCCGCTCATCCGCGTTGGGATCTGCGCTTCGTGGAACCCTGCCCGACCTCCTCTTCTCGGACTTGCACTCGTATATAGCCTGAGCTTCGCCTCCATTTTCTCGCATCCTTGGATCATTTGATTCCACCCTAGGACCTCCACAGCCACCGCGAGAGTGACAGCTTGCTTCCGGCCGTGTCGCAGCGAGGAGGGAGTGGACGAGCCATCCATCAGGCAACTTTACGCCGTCGTGCGCCGCCCAGAGGTGGTGCTCGAGCCTCAGGCACCGACGGCCCTCGAGGCTAGGACCTGAGCATCCCCAGCTCTTCCACAGTCGACAACATCCAGTAGGTAGCCTTCTTTCCTTCCCCATTTCCCTAATTTCGCGTTTCGCCCAAATCGACCCGTCACCGACCATCTTTGATTCCGATCACCCTCGCCCTCGTTTCGATCATCGGAGTCACCCGTCATCTCCGCCTTTCCCCCGCGCACCTTCTCTGCCCAATCATTCAACCCAGTTTGCAAAGGAACTGGGATTGGGGTTCCTCCGCCGTCGCTTCGTCGGAGCCCCTTCGTCCTGACGCACAGATCACCTTCACCACCCCAAGCCGGGTCGAGGCACTTTGCCCTCGACCCAGGAGCTTGATTCTTTGCTTTGCAGGTCCAAGCGAGTCCATCTGAGGATTCGACCTTCTGGAATAGCAGCTCCGCCTCCGCTGACGTCGCCTGAGCTCTCCGGAGCTCCGTTGCGTCATGGGAGGATTCCATTAGACGCGGGAGGCCAAGGCATAGCTTCTCCGATCTTCAGCAGCCTCCGAGGAGCTCTCCTGCACGCGCAAGAGCCCGGCGAAACTCGCCGGCGTCGAGTTCATCGAGCATCCTCAGCAGCCGTCCGGTCGTCCTTCAGCTCCAGATCTTCTGAGGACCGTCCGATCAGGGTTAAGAGGAGGTTCAGCAGCCACCGTTGCATCTCCACGTGGCCTCCTCTCAACCCTCCATCCAGCGAAGGGGACCCCAGCGCACCTCGACCATCGGATCTATACGTGGCGCGTCCCCAGCCGTTGGATGAGCGCTGAGGAGTCCTTTGCTTAGCCGTGCCTCTTCTCAACCGTCGGATCTCCACGTGGCAGGCATCCGACCATCGGCGTAAATAAAGGGTAATTGCTCTTAGGCCCTTAGCTTTTTAGTTGTTACTCTTTAGCCCTGTAAATATTTTAGAACTTTTATGTTAGTTTGGTAATTTGCATAGAGGACCTTGTCTTTTCTTGTATTTGCACTTATACCCCTGTATGTAGTGGTACACGTGCTTCGACACGTGATTTTGTGGGATATTTGCATGTATGGGCTTTATGTTCTAGGGTGTTAATGAATGAAATTATGTTTTCGATATTTGCAGAAATGCCCCTGTAAGTGTTTTAATTGTGCAAGTGCCTTATTTCGTGGGGAATTTACACTTTGCCCCTGGAATTTTAGTACGTGTTACTATTTAGTCCAGGGACTTAAGTTTTCTTGCAATTTGGTCCCTGAGTGCCCAGGTCACGCGCCTTGTGCGTGAGTTCTTGGAGAAATTACACCGAACCCCCTGGAACTTATCTTAATTGCGTACAGTTCCCTGTGCACTGTACCCGTGTGTTTGATTTTAATAAAAAGCAAACCTACTCCAAATTTGATGAAAATTAGACACATGGCTCCTGTCATGGTGTAAAATTTTCTCTAATATTTGGAGACATTGCTGAGCATTTTTGATATTTTAAAAATTCAAAAACAAGCATTTTTGTTACTGTCTAGCTCTAAAATTCACAAAAATATTAAAACACCTCTAAAAATTACAAAAAAATAGAGATTTTTTGTTTTGTGTTGTGTGATTTTCTGACCAATTTTGGTCATTTTTAAATTCATAAAACCTATAAAAATTGAAAAACATTTAAAACACCATAAAAATTCTAATAATTAATTGAAAACCCCAAAAATAATAATTCCAGTGCCCAATTTTTCCTTGTATTTTCTACGTTACAGGAAAATTACCTTCAGACCTTGATAGGGCCATTTTGCATTTTAATTTGGCCCTCCAAATCTGACTGGACAGTGCCTTTATTTTTCAGCCTTGTTTGATTTTTATAAAATTCCACAAAAATCAGAAAAACCCCGAAAATTAACCAAAAACATAAAAAAATATAAAAAAAAATAAAAACATTTTTGCTTGAATTTTTGGATGATTTTTGAGTGATTAAATAATTGTTTGTAGTTGGTTGTTTTATTGTTTTCCTATTTTTTGAATTAATTTAAAAATCCAAAAAATATTAAAAATACTAAAAATCCACCAAAAAGCATTTTCTTTTATTTTATTTCACTTTAGACTACTTCGTAAGCCGCGAACGTGCTCCCTGAGTCCAACCCTGGTCGCTATGCCAGGCTAATCTAATAGCCAGGGATGCTATTGAGCTTGTTTGATTTTTATTCTGTTTTGGTGGTCTGATCCTTAATTTTTCTTGTTGATCCGATTAATTTCTCGAACGACTGAGGTCGCAACGACCTTAGTTATATTTTCATCTACCTTAGTTGCTTGGTTGATTTTTCGGCTCATCACACGCCCTCACATGTGTGTCTATCTCATTACCCTACTTCTGAGTACCTCAATTGTGGGGAAAGTATCAGTTTCACCTGTTGTCTTCCTCTTCTTTTCTTTGGTTGAGTAGTCCCCCACGTATGAGATCAATAACCTCAAAGAGTGTACATCACATGTTACAAAGGAGGTAGAAAAAGTACATGGAACTTTCCTAAAAGTACAAATTCTCCTGTAAGGATACCCATCTAAGGACTTGTTCATATCTTTCCTGAAAATAACAATAAAATTGAAAAGATAAAATAGTTGAACTCTTATGGATTCATATTTAATGAGTTGGTGAACCCATACTTGTATTGCATTTGTTTGATTTTAGTCTAGGTCAAAGATCCGGTTTTGTGCACTTCTGACCTTTTCCTTTTCATTTGTTTTCATTTCCTCTTGCCCCACTCATTGTGAGCATTTATCTACTTCCCTTTTCATCTATTGTTTATCACCGTATCCATGTCCTCATCTACTCACCCACATTGATTCCATGAGTTCTACATTGTCAATAATTCGAGATGATTCCAGAGAATATGGTTCTGACCTTGTGAACCGATCTCCAGACTCAACTTCCTCATCTCTTCCAATAAACTAGGATCACCCTTATCTTGTATTTTATCCTTTATCGATGGAGATCGATTTTATTCAATATCAAATGCTTCATTCACATATATCTAGGATTAACCCTTATCCCATATCATCATTTCCATCTGGTGCGGAAGAATTACAGTCTGAATGGGATACATTTTTATGTGCAGAAACCACATTGGACCATGTGCAGTCACATCCTCTAAGTCTAATTCAGAGATGGCTTCTCAAAAGAAGGGAAAGGTTCCGAAACAGTTGGATAATGGACAACCATATAAGAACACAATCAATGCTCAGTTGATTGCTTCCATCCAGGCCATCCGCCAGTAGCTAACCAATCATGCATTGGCCCAGGTTGCTTTCCAAGAGATGTTGAACGATTTGAGGAGAGAGAGAGAAGACAGAAGAGGAGGAGGAGAAGATGAACCAGAAGATGGACCCCGTGGAGGACCCGTAGACGAGCCACGGGGAGAGAGGACCAAGCCTACTCTCATAGAAACCTACAATCCTAGTGCTGGCTAGAAAACAGAGTGGATACAGATCCCTGTAGTCCACGGACATTTCAAGCTCAAGCCGCAGTTTCTTGCTCTTCTTCCCTCGTTCCATTAAAACACAAATGAAGAGACATACATTCATATCCAACAATTTCTTGCATCTGTTACACAACTCACTATCCCAACATCCCATTAGGCATAGTCAAAATGACCGCATTCTCCTTCAACCTTGAGGATAAGTCTCTACATTGGATGAACCATCTGGGGAAGGTCGTGATGACCTAGGAGGAATTGATGTCTGCATTCCACTAGAAATATTATCCACTCCGTCGTCTGAATTAGATGCAAGCATAGATCAACAATTTCTCCCATGGTCTGCACAAATTGATACATGAATAGCAGGAGAGATTCCTATATTTAAAGAAAAAGTTCCCCGACCATGACATTCCGAGAACCAGTCTAGTCCAGCACTTCTTTGGGGACCTCACTCTTAAGAGTCAAAGGCTAGTAGATGTCGCATGTGTTGGCTCGTATTTCAACAAGGATGATGACATTGTTTGGAAAATTTTTGAAGAGACGGCCGAAGGAGAGGTCTCTCTATCCTCATCTTGTGCGTACCAAAGACAGCTGCAAGTCCACCACAAGATGTCAATAAGGCATCTAGTGAGCAGGATAGAGACGAGAGCTCCAACCTCAACATTATCGGAAGCCACCTATCAAAAGTTAATATCATTGAAAAGGTATCACATGACTTAGAGTAGTTACCTATGATCGAACAAAGGACCCAGCACCTGGACAAGCTAGATCAAATCTCAAAGCAGCTCGAGTTGCTTGTTAGCACCATCAATATTGCTCAATCTGTGAGCCCGACCACTACCACTCCAATTGAGTCGAAGGAACCATCATCTCCACAGCAGCCCCAGCCAAGTGCAACTCAGCCTCAAATCCAGCATGTATATTACGAGCGGGCACCTACTAGTCGTTGCTGCCATCGCAGATTGTCCTCTACCATCTTGAACTCCATCCCCCTTTTTATGATCCATTCTTACTGCGACCACAACCAATTATCCAACATGTGAATGACATCTGGAATAAGGATACCCAATTGGCCCCTCTAGATGGACAACAACGGGGTCAATCTTCAGGTACTCGACGATATCACGAATATCAGGGTGGGAGAATTTGTGCAGCCCAACTAGCCTCAACAACACAACCTCTGCAGTATCAGAATAATTTTAGGAAGAATCAGGAGTACCAGAATCCTACATACCACCACTATTAGTCATACCACCAGTACACAAGTACTTCTTACAACCAGTATCCTCCTCCTCCAAAATTTCATCAACAGCAACTCCTGTCTCCTAACAATGATTCTCAGAAATCCCCACCTCCGTAATACTGCTGTTAGCGTGGTCAACATGCTGAATTGCCCGAGGCCAATCTTATGAACCCAACATTGGACTACTTGGCCCAACTAGTCAATGTTCTTGCAGAGATGTCCTAGAAGTTAGATTACCTCACTACCACTAAAACTGCAATTCCAACACAGTTTTAGTTAAACCCTAACAACTTCAAATGCAAAGAACAGATAGTTTGTGATGTCGACGATGATCCAGCTAAGTCTAGTATTTCGTATTATATGTTATCTAATTTTGTGACTCTCAGGGTAGGTAGAACCTTGCAACCATCAGTCCCTGCCAAGATGAAGAATAAGACGTCTTCTAGCATGTCATCTTCTGCATTAGCTGGGTCAACAACAGAGCCGGGTGAGGAAGAAAATGGAAGAGCACCACCAGCCACTGTCCATCACCACCATAATGAGGAAAAAAATACAAAAAATCAGTAAAAACAAATTTTACAAAAAGAAATGAAGAGTCCAAGCTGAGAAGAACCATCATTGGAGGAACCCACACCAGCAGCTAATCCAGAGCAGCTTGACGAAGCCCAAGCTCATGTTAGTAGATTTTTACATTTTTTGCATGATGGCCCATCTCTTGCTCAATCATCTATAGATAAGTTTGTAATTAAGAATAATGCTTTTTCTACTATGAACATTCCATTCCCAAAAGCTATGAAAAATACCAAAAAAGTGCAAATTCAAAAACTGCATTGTCCGACCCTAGAGTGGTTGAAATTATTGAGAATCTTGTTTTAAGAATACCACTAATGAAGGCCATGAATTACATGCCAGCTGTCAGGAAAGGGTTGAAAGAAGCATTTACCTCCAAGCATTTGAACCGTAAGAACATGCGAAGTAGAGGAGAGAAACACATCTTGACCATGGCTACCATCAATGCAATCAATAACCTCCTATAGAAAAAGAAAGATAAGGAAGCACCCAACATCAGATGCCAGATATTTGACCAAATTTTTGAGAAGACTCTGCTTGATAGTGGGTCATCAATAAACCACATGCCTTCCCCTCTACTGCAATAATTTGGTCTTGGACAGCTTAAGCCGGCAAGAATGATCATGCCATTCCCAGATACATACGTGAAGTAGCCCAGAGGTATGTTGGAGGATGTTATCGTAACCATGCAGGACATGAAATTTTCTGTTGACTTTGTAGTCCTAGATATGGACTCACCTACACGGTTATTCTAGACCCCTATCATTCTAGGTCGAGCATTCCTTCGCACAATCAAGGCAATTGTCAACAACAAGTCTGGAAAGGTCACCTTCCGCTCCAGCTTAAAAAAAGTTGCCATGGATTTTGTCAACGAGAAGAAAGCTACATCTGATGGAGGGAAGCCAGAAACATCAACTCAAGGTTGTAACTTCATTGAATCAGTGATCAACAAATATCTTTGTATGATACCTTCATACATAGATTCCTCTCTTTAGAGGAGGATCTGGACAACACAGTCAGCCCATGCTTCCTTATAGATTGAGAGACCGAATTATAATTCAAGTCATTCAACAACATGTTCGAAGAAGATTCAAGCCAGTCCGAATATGAAGATTTCATTGCAAATATGTTTGACGCATTCATTTTATAGCCAAGAGTGATAGAGGTGGACAACGCCTCATTGAAATTAGCAAATTGGCCATATACCAGCACTATTTCTGAAGTAGTCGTGGAGCAAACTCAACAGGTACCTGAAATCAAACCGTTCTATGTAGGCCTAAAGTACCCTTTCCTTGCCGGTGAAGAGAATATGTATCCGACATCATCAGCAGTAGGATGACCCCGATCAAGAATCTCGACTTCTCAAGATTCTAGAAAAGAATCGCATGGCACTTGGTTGGAAAGTATCAGATCTCTAGGGGATAAATTTGAGTTTGTGTTCACACCACATCATTTTAGAATATGACTACAAACCATCTCGAGAATTCTCAAGGAGACTGAATTTGAACTTACGGGATATAGTAATGAAAGAATTCACGAGATGGTGTGAAGCAGGCTTCATTTATACCATCTTTGACTCCAAATTGGTGAACCTCTACATGTAGTTCCCAAGAAATCAGGGCTCACTATGGTGAAGAATAATTAAGGAGAGGAGATCTCTACCTGAGTACCGACATCATGGCAGGTGTTTGTAGACTACCTCCATATGAATTCCACAATGAAGAAGGATCATTTCCCTCTGCCATTCATCGATTAAGTTCTTGAGAGACTAGCATGGAAGGAACACTTCTGCTTTTTAGATGGGTACTTCGGATATAACCAAGTGTAGATTGCCCTTGAAGGACAAGAGATGACAACTTTCACCTATCCGTTCGACACCTATGCTTTTAGGAGGATGCCCTTTGGACTCTATAACGCACCAACCACTTCCCAAAGATGCATGCTCACCATCTTTACCGATATGGTCAGGAGTTTTCTTGAAGTCTTGATGGATGATTTCTCTATCTACAGTGATAGCTTTGATTTGTGTTTTCAGCACCTAGATAGAGTACTCCAGAAATATTATGAAGTCAGTCTTGTACTATCATGGTAAAAGATCCGCTTCATGGTTACATAAGGAATATTGTTGGGTCACATAATCTCCAAGCTAGGCATGGAGGTCAACTCGACGAAGGAGGATGTGATCTCTAAACTCAAGCCACCTCAGAATGTTAAGACTATAAGGTCATTCTTATGGCATGTAGGCTTCTATCGTCACTTTATTAAATGATTCAACAAACTAGCCCGACCTCTTATTGAGTTTCTTTACAAGGAGATCGAGTTTATTGATGATCAAATGGTTATCCAATGTTTTTATCAGTTGAAAGAAATGATCACTCAGACACCAGTCCTACAACCACCAGAATGGTTTCTTCCATTCAAGATCATGAATGATGCAACATACTTCATAGTAGGGGTTGTTCCAGGACAAAGAAGGGATACATTTCCATACAATATTCGTATACTAGCAAGATGCTCGATGAAGCATCGAGAAATTGTGACAATCACAGAAAAGGAGCTACTAGCGATAGTATTCACTTTAGAGAAGTTCAGATCCTACCTTATTAGATTGAAAGTCATAGTTTTCACTATTCACTATGTCATCCAATGTTTACAACAAAAGAAGGATGTGAAATCCATATTACTCAGATGGATCCTTCTCCTCTAGGAATTCGATTTAGAAATCAGAAATAAGCCCAAATTTCAAAATGTGGTGGCATACCACATATCCAGGATTAAATGCTAAGATACCCCATTGAGCAGTACACTGAGAACTGAAACTTTCCCTGATGAATCCATCCTCAACATTGGTTCTCTTCCTTGGTATGTTGATATTGTGATCTATCTCATCTTTGGGGCAGTCCCACAAGATTCAAAGAGAATCAAGAAGGTCAAATTCATGTCTGACATACATTTCTACCAATGGGAAGATCCACACTTGTTCAGAGTTTGTGTGGATTTCATATGGTGTTTGTGTATTCCTCAGAAGTACACAAGTGTCCTTGAACACTATCATAAGCTCAAATCTGGTAGAAACCATTCTGGAAACAGAACAACAATGAAGATACTCCAGTGTGTCCTTTGTTGACCAACACTATTCAAGGATGCGAGTGACTATGTGAAATCTTGCACTAACTACTAAAAATGGGGACGATCCTTAGAGTCAAAGACCACATTCCCCTAAAATTTATCTAGATATCTGATGTATTTGATTCATGGAGCATTGATTTTATGGGTCAATTTCCTAACAGTCAATGCTATGAACACATCCTTCTTGTCATTCAATATGTGAGCCAATGGATGGAAAATATTCCAGCTCGAGCTGCAGACAACAAAATAGTTTGCAAATTCCTGAAAGAAGCCATCATTTCACGGTTCGAAATTCCAAAGATTCTGATTTCAGATGGAGGCAACCACTTCATCAATAAGGAGGTTAAGAAATTAATGAAGGAGTACGGTATCGATCACTAGGTCATGTATTCTTAGCATTAACAATCAAATGACTTGGAAGAACTATTAAAAAGAGAAATCAAAGCAATATTACAAAAACTTGTCAAACCAGATAGAAAGAATTGGTCGCAACTCCTGGACTCAGTTCTTTGGGCATACATAACTCCCTTTGGCATGTTGCCTTATCGCCTTGTCTACGGATAACCATGCCACCTACTAGTGGAATTGATTCACAAATCATTATGGGCAGTGAATATCTGCAACCTCAACTCATATAAAGGTAGTCAGCAGAGAAAGTTGGATCTGAACGTACTCCTAGAATTAAGAGATTACAACTACGACAACAGCTTGATATACAAAGAGAAGGTCAAATGCTGGCACAACAAGCATATTAGACGAAAGACCTTCTAACCTGGACAGAAAGTGTGATTTTTTGACATGAAGTTGAATATTTTTCCAAGAAAATTGAAGATCAAATGGACAGGGTCGTACAAAGTCAAGACACGAATGACAACAAAAGTGTACTGATATCAAAATTGGTAGCCGATGCACAACCCTTCATAGTCAATGGTCAGTTACCGAGGACGTACTTAAAGCATGATACATTCCTGACCATTGTTGACTATGTACAAGTGATTTTTTTATGAAGACCAGCTTCAGTGGAGCCAGACTATGCTCCTATAAATATCTTTGATTCGATTAGATTTTCTTCTTTTCTTCTTTTAGTTTTCATTCTTCTTATTCTTTGTTCCATTTTCCCTCATCCCATTCATCAGTGTTATACGTAGGATATGCTTCATCCTAAGTATAGGGGGTGAGAGCCCTCAGGTTCTTCATTAATCTTTCTCTTGCTTATTTCCAATTTCTTGACATTTTGTCTATACTTACGGAAATTTCACCCTTACTATAGGAAGCTGAGTCTATTGATTTCAAAAATTTGATCCTCGGTCAGCCCCATTTTGTATACAGCATGCTATTGTTAGGATTAATTTATCCTAATTATAATGGCCTCGTCGACTTCTCATTCTTTACTTTATTTGTTGTAGTATAGACTTTCCTGTAATTAATATGTGTTATGTCTTCCTTTTTCTCTCTCCTATGAGGACATAGCTTACGCTAAGTATAGGTGGGCATATATACATTGTATATACTTTAGCCATAATTCGTACTAGTGCATTTTCAATAATATGTCGAATTAATAAAATTTTAAATACACACAAAGATGTTTGTACATATTTATTAATAAAATGGGTTAAAAATATTTTCAAAATTTTTAAAAATGGTTGGAAAATTCTTTGAAAAATCTTTTGGAAAACTATTTGGAAATATTTTGTAAAATATTTTTAAACCTTCGTAAAAATATTTTGTTTGTAGAATTTTTTTTATTTGTTTCAATAAAATTTTTTGAAAAACTTTTTGCAAATGGTTTATAAAATAGTTGCTACTTTGAAAAATCTATATATACTGTTTAAGAAATCTTTGCAAAATGATTTTAAATTTTGTAAAATATTTGCAAATTTTATTTATCAAATTATTTTCAAAATAAAGTTTTCAAAATGGTTGTGAATTTTTTTTCAAATTATTTTGAGAACCTTGTACAGTAAGAGAAAATAAAAGTCTCTACAAACTCCAGTTATAAAACCATGTAAATAACCAATAACCTAATTGTTGTGAATACTTACTATAAATTATTCAACCCAATTCTTGTAAATAACAAGATGCACTCTTGTTTAAATATCTTCATATAATTCTTGCCTAGCCTTTTTGTTTAAAAAAATCCTAAAAATTTTACAAAATCAAAATCTATCAAAAATTTTAAAATATTTTCAAATTTTCATAAAAATATGTAAAACATTTTTTTCCAAAAATCCATAAAAATTTCAAAATCGGAAAATTTCTTCATAAAAATACTTCTTGCATTATGCATAGCATCTGTATTTTTTGGAATAAAAAAGAAAAGTGAACACATATGAATTAAACTATGAAGTTTGAAGCTTGGTATAGAACTTAATAAAATTAATTTTAGAGGAACCCATTGAGTATTGGAATTGGGGATACTTCATGTCACCTTGACTTAATGCTTTAGTTCTATGAGACTATGCTCATGAATCGATTCAGTGTGTATAATTAGAACCTTTCATATCATCCATAAGATTCTTGAGATACTGACTTGACTCGAAACCTCAAACTTAACACCTAACTCAACTCATATGGATTGTTGAAAAATCTTGGTGTCTACGTCAGAATAATGCTATGTCGCTTCGTCAAGACTGACTCGGGAACCATTTTGGGGATTGCCATAATTGCTTGAATTTAAAACTCACACTTAACACTTAGCTCAACTCTTATGGATTGTTGAAAAATCTTGGTGTCTACGTCAGAACAATGCTATGTCGCTTCGTCAAGACTGACTCGGGAACCATTCTTGGGGATTGCCAAAACCTGTACTCCAACCCACTTCTTTTGGTAACAATGATATCTAAAGATTGGACTTGGATTGAGACAACGTTCCGGATGAGGAATGAGCTTCATAAGGGAATGAAGACTACACTGGTCCATTCATACTTCTTTTCCCAATTATTCTAGTTTCTCTCCCATTTGGTTATAAAGATTAGCAACACCTGACCTTAGAAGGAAATATCTGTCTCCATGAGGACGAGTTACCAGAAGAGAAGACTCCTTGATGGTTCAATTGTTTTGTCTAGGAAGAGCTGAAAAATTCGTACGCATGGTTCTATCATTTCAAGGTAGTAAGAATATGCGACTGAGAGGATGGTTCTGATCATACTAAGAAGAGAATTAGATAATAGGATTACAGAACCTTAGGGATGTTGTGTCACAATTCCAAACCTTAATGAGGTTCCAAACACATTAATAATCCGAAGGGTTTAATTGAGCTCCGGACCTTGATTTTAATAAGACAAGTTCAAAAGTCAAAAATTGTTCCATTTTTTTCCTTTTTCTTTCCTTTATTTTCGTTTTCTGCACTTATTGACATAAGTGTTTGCTGGAGACTAATAAAGGCAAGTATAAGAGAGTGATGAATCTCCATTTCATCACCTTTATTCTTTCATTTTGGCCTTAAATCCCTAGCCAAATGCATGTATACATCATTAATTTGTGAAAAATAAACACTCAATAATTCATAAATAATAATATATAAAATACTGTACAAAATACTATATTTATGCCAAAATAAAAGAATAAAGAAAAGAAAATGAATGAGGTGTTAATGACATCGAGTGACCCTAGCCCATGAGGCCCAATAATCATTATGACTTGGTCGACAAGGGATAAAGTAGGGGGACATAAGGCAAGTAATTGTACATATCAATCACTAAAAAACCCTAATTTTATTTGACAATAAATGGCTACTGTATTATCTTATTTTTATACATCAAATCAATAAACTTAAGCATCAATATTATACAAAAAGTTAAAATAAAAATACAAAATTTATTTCATTCAAAAATAATGTACAGTGTGCCCGGGACACAGAATAAAAAGCCACAATGAAAACTTTGTAGACATGTATCTTCTCCATATTGAAATTGACCAAAATTTCCTTTATTATTCATAAAATTAAATAATCTATTTTAATGATGGTGGTTTCATTCAATTTGGAGTTAAGATGCAAAAGATAGGTTTTTGGTCTCCTTTGTGCAGTATACTGATGAAGCCACGTTTCATCATCTTTATTCTATCATTTTGGCCTTAAAAACCCTAGTAAATGCGTGTAAATAGAGCTAATTCATGCATTTTAACATTCATGTATATATGTGTAAATATTTTATAAAATGTGGTTTTTAAAGCCAAAATTATAGAATAAAGAAAAGAAAAGAAAAAGAATAAAATATTGTAAATATTTTATGACCTGAAACCCCGAGACCTAGGCATCTTGATGAATAGGTCGACAAGGAATAAAGTAGGGGGAGATAAGGGCCAAAATAAAACACAAATTCCTTTGTATTTTATTCATTCTTTATTCATTTTGGGACCTATTTTTGGTTCCACTTTTTATACTTCAAATAAAGAAACTTTTTTCATGAAAGTTGTAGGTAATTAAATAAAGAAAAATACAAAATTGATTTCACTGAAAAATAATGTACAAATAAAAAGTTATGGTCTGAATAAAATTCCAAAATCCCAACTTCCCATACCCGTATCTCACAACTGAAAACTCCAAATGCAGCAAACTCACCTTTAATTGTATATAGAATAAAATAATCTATTTATTGGTGGTGGTTTCGCATTTGGCGAGGCTATGGTTAAAAAAGTTGAGTTTTGGACCCACATTGTATACATGTACAGAATAAAATATTCAATTTATTCTTTATTCATTATTTTTATAATTTTATATTTTTATAATTTTGTAATTAATATGTATAATAATTATGTGCATTAAAATCAGAATAAAAATGCAAAGAAACTCAAAATAAAAATAAATACATATAAAATACACATGTATTATACCTATATACAATACCTACTTATATTCTATTTAATATACAAAACACATCAGAAAAAAATAGAATAAAAATATATTTGTGTACATAAAAGTATTTTATAATTTTAGAAAATAATAAATAAAAATAATAAAATTTAAAATACACAAAATAAAAATAAAAGAACAAAACATGTAGATATTGTACCTAGTTAGGCTATAATAAGTAACTCATAAAAATAAATCTCATAAAAATAATTAAAATTCATAATAAAATAAGTTATAAATTTATAAACATTTTTTATTTTTTAACCTAATTCTAATAACGTCATTATTATTTTTAAAGCATTTTTTTAAAATCTTTTTCCAGGGGGTTTTTCTGGTTGGTCCACGTGGACCAACCAGAGGGCCTGGACAGTTGACCCCGGTCAACTGTCTGACCCACCCCCTGTGGCCATTGTCAGAAGCACTTTTGTCTCTTCTTCTCGCCATTTTCTAGGGTTGACCTTGCACCAATCCATGTCGATGCCTTCTGCATTTTTTCTCCTCGATCAGTGGTGATTCACGCCCTAGTGATTTCTGGGGCTGAGGACCACTGATCGAGGCGTTTGGACCTCGTCTTCCACGCCGCCCATCAACCCTACAAAAGAAGACCCCCCAACTTCGATTCAAACTTGATCCTTCTTCCTCCATTTTCACTCGAAAACCTCTACCTCCTCGTGCTCCTAGTGACAGTAGGAGTCGAATCGACCCGGGGTTCGAGTCGTTTGGTGTAGAATCGAAGCGATCCATCCCTCGCCGGAGCTCCACCGCGCCTCGCAGCCCGTCGTCTCTGGTGAGCTTCTTCCCCTTTTCTTTCCATTTTCTTGTAACCTTAGCTTAGATTAGGCTAAGTCTAGAGCAGTTTTGCGTTTCGTTTCGTCAACCGCCGTGATTCCTTGATCGAAGCCACGGCAGAGCTGAGCTCCGCCTCCATTTTCCGACCACTCCCGTTGTCGGCCGCCGCCAAAATCACCTCCATTCTCTCCCCCTTCACTCCGTCGCTCCGCTCCACCCATCCATTCACCTCGATCTCGCCCAGATCGAGTCGCTCAAGCTCCCCTCTCCGCCGCTCGCCGGAGCTACACGCCCGAGCCACCCTCCGCCTCCATCGAACCATCCGAAACCGCCTTTTTATTCTCCTGGATTTTGCGCACCTAACCTTGCAGGTCCGAGCCCAAGAGAAGGCTCAATCGACCTTCGACGACTCCAGGACCAGCCGCCCAGGACGTCTGCGTCGTCCGAGCACCTCGCGTCGTCCCTGCCTCGCCTGAGACCACCTGCTGACGCGGAAGGGCCCCAGGATCATTTTGCCCCTGATCCTAGGGCCGGAGAGGCCGTGTGTCGGCCGCAATCGCCACCCGAAGCTTGCCGGGGGAGGTGTTCTTCGTGACCCTCTCCCCGCCGTTGGATCGACAGCCCTCTCCAGACGTCACGTCCGTCGTCCGATCGCCAGGAGTCCCCAGCCGTTCGATCAACTTTCGAAGATCTAATCTCAGCCGCCAGGACGAAGGGGTATCCGCCGTCGGATGCACACCACGTGGATTAGTGAAGCTCCATCGGTCGCTCGATCAGCCCCGTGGGTATTTTGCATCCTTCACCCACGTGTTTTTGTATTTATGCTTTAGTCCTAGAACTTTTATTTCCAGTTTAAAGGTTTTTGTAATAATTGCATTTAGGCCCCCGCACTTTCTTTATTTGCACTTCAGTCCGCGCCACGTCACCTCACGTGATTGGTGCGCGTGCTTTTTGGACATTTTGCATATTTTGTCCCGAACTTTTAGGTATTTGCAGTTATACCCCTAACGTAGTTAATTAAATATGTTTTTGGGTTAATTGCATGTATGCCCCGTCGGTTTTTAATATTTGCAAATCTACCCCTGTGAGTGACAGAACACGTGCCTCGCGCGTGTCTTTTGGTGAAATTTGCACCTGAGCCGATGTATGTCTTTACAATTGCATTTATACCCCTGCTAGGCTTAGGATTTTTGTAGGTTTGAGCTATTTATTTCACGCATCATTTAAATGCCATAAATTCTCAAAAAATAAACTCAAGCTCATGTTTGCTTATACTTTCACGTCATATTTAGTTTTTAATTTTATTGCATTTTTATATTTATTAAAAACCAAAAACATGTTGTTTCAGCACTATCTAGCTTAGAAAATACCCAAAAATATTAAAAGGCCTTAAAAAATTCCAAAAATATTCCCTATTGCGTGTTCTGAACTACTTTAGTTTCAGTCCAAAAACCACTAAAAATTTCAAAAGAAAAACCTTAAAAATTCAAAAATACATAAAAACTTCAAAAAAATCTATAAAATCAAAGAAAACTCAGAAAAATATAAACTCAGTTCCTGTTTATTCCAAATTTTATCCTCTTTATTTTAAAATTAATTTGGAAAATTTTGGGGGTTGTTTGCTATTTTTAACCCTCATTTTATCCCTAGCCAGTAGCTTATTCACTGTTTTGCTTTATTTTGTTATCTAAAAATACCAAAAACATTCTGAAAAATACTCAAAAATCACAAAAACAGTAAAAAATTATAGAAAGACCAAAAAGATTATTTTTGTATATTTTTATAAGCATTTTATCACCTCTTTTATTAAATTGTCTTTATTTTCCAATATTGAAAAAGAAAATAGAAAAATATAAAATATAAAATTATAAAAATTAGAAAATTAAAAATCAAACTACAAAAATAAAAAATTAAAAATTAAAAATATATATATATATATAATCAAAAAAATCCACAAAAAAATTATATTGGCTAAGTGGTTTATTAGACCTAGCTTTTGACGCCTGTCTTTACTCTACACCGTTGTTTCCTGTGTTCGACCCCTACTTACTTGCCATTGTACATTCTTAGTAGGGTATAATAAATTTTAATCCTTGCTATTCACTGCTTGATTGATTGTGTGGGTTAATTGTTGACGAACGAGGAGGCTTGAGTAGTCGCATCAGCGACAGTGAGTCTGATTTGTCAGACCACTTTTAGCGGCTCTCGCTTTATCGTTTTTCATATACCTCTATATTTTATTCAATATATTTATTCTTTAAATTTTCAACTTTATTTTATTTTTATAAAATTGTAAATATTATTTAAAACACATTTCTATAATAAAGATAAAAAATCGTCAAAATTAATTAAAATAAATCAACTACTTTACTATATAGATAAAGTATACTTATATACCTACAAGATATATATACATAATTAATTAAATAAATAAATGAATTTATAAAAATATAACAAAAAATCTAAATATGCAACGAATAAAATTTTAAAAATTTAAAGTACTTGTATATAATAATAAAATATAAAATACAAATTAAAAATAAAATACACAGAATACAATTATATTTAACTATATTTACACATGTTGAAATTAACTTATAATAAATAGACTTGTAAAAATAAATAAAAAAGGAAGTAAATATTACATAAAATTAGAAATATTTTTTTACGTTTTAATAAAAATTTAGTTAATTCATTTATTTTTTTATATGATTTCATTAAGGATTTTCTGTTCCCTTTTTCTGGTTGCACCACGTGGACCAACCAGAGACCTCCAACAATTGATTGTCCTTCCTAGCCGTTTGACTTGTCAGACTTCACATGAACCCCCTACTTCTCCCATTTCTTACACATACGAGTCACCTCCATATTCCTCGAACCTGCTCCAATCCACAACCCCTTCGTCCTTGACTCTTGCTCATGCAAGATCCTCTACCTACCACCTTCGATCCTTCTGCCATCTCTCCATACTTGTTATCCCTCTTCGGCCATCATAACCCTCTTTTGATATCTCCGTTGAGTCCCCGATGACAGCAGGAAGAGCTTCGGCCAACTGTGGCATAAATAAGGTGTTGTCAAGTAAGATCCAGGTTCAGGTGCTTCCCTTTGGCGAGCTTCACCTCTTCCGATCTCTAGAGCTCATCGAGCTTCTAGATACGTCTTTATTTCTCGCATTTCGTTCCTCTAGCATAAAGAAGGATTTAGTTCCATCTTTTAATCACACATTTAGCGTAATTTTAGAAATCAAAACCGTAGGAGCTTTCAACTTTGGCACTAACTTCGTCGTTCATCGACCTTCCTCATAGCCTTCTCCCTCAAAACCCCTTGTTTCCACCGTGATTCCTGCACACAATCACGTCACCGAAGCTCCCTCCACCACCTTCGCCGAAGCACCCATCATCCCGATCACCCATTGCTTCTACATCTTCAATAGAGGGTTGAGGAGAAATCCCTTGACACCCTTAACATCTTGATGCATGTCCTCGATAATCAAATCCACATGGAGCTCCACCCCAAGCTTAGAACAGGTGCTCCAATCCAATTGACTACTAGGGCTCCTTTGACAAGCCTCAGACCTTCTGAAGGCACCTGCAAGAAGTGCAAGGATTCGTGGAAGGAGGAGAGTCGTTCAGCTAAAGAAGAGGAGACCACGAGCATGCAGGAGTGTCAAATAGACTCGCCAGCGGTGAGTTCTTCTGTGTTCATCAATCCCTTCTCTATATCGTTCGATCTAAGGCGCAACCCAAATCTAATCTGGGCTGTTGAGATTAATTGAAGCGTTGCCCATCTAGGACCGCCCAATCATGTAGTCCGATGGCATGCAAGTAAAGGGATAAATTATTAAGTAACCCCATCCTATTGTAACCTTAATATTTAGCCCTATAAATACTTTATTATGTTATAAATTTTGTGTAAAAGTTGAAACTGTGCCCTTGAACTTCATGTATATCGCATAACCAGTGCCACGACTTACGTGGAACCCCATATGAGTTAGCTGTTTTGCATCCAGACCCCTTCAATTAGGATATTTAGATTTAGTACTAAAATCTGTATTAAATGTTCAAAACTTTGGGATATGTTTCATGTGCACCCTTGTAATTTATTTATATCACAAATATACCCCTACCAATAATTATTTTTATTTATTTCTTTTTTATTAAATAGCTACCTTGCTCTAAAAATCGTGCAAAAATTATTGAATGTGCTTGGAATGATGTTTATTCATGCTATAATATTTATTCATCATTTCATTACATTTTCAATTTATTAAAAATTATTTTGGTGCTAATTATTATCTATTTAGAGATAAAATGAAAAAAAATAGAAAATCACTTTTAAATATTCCAAACATATATATATAGTATATTATTATATAATATAGATGAATACCAAAAATAAAAAAAATAACAAAAGAAAACCCTAATGATTGAAAACTCTCTCTAACCGTAAAAAAATTTGAAAACAATTTTAAAAATATAAAAAATGGTTTTCTATTTTTTATATACATATTATTATATATTAAAAATAGTTTAAATAATTTCAGATAATTTATATATTTTTAAAGACCTTAAAAAATTCATCCCATTTATTTAATCCCTGATTTGAGATATTTTGGACTTTAAATATATATAAAAATTAGTAAAAATCATTAAAAATCACAAAAGAAGAAGAATATTAGAAAAATGGAAAAAATATTTTATAATTTTTTTTATTTATAACTATATTTATAAATAGAACACCCTATATAGCACATATATAAGTAAATATTATTATATATACCTATTATTATTTATAATTATAAATACATAAATATTTTTTATGACCCTCTAAAAAATATAAAGGATTGTTTTTGTTTGTATTTTATGATTATATATATATATACATATATACCCTATACTATATACATTATTGCATATAATTATATATATGGAAAAATGTGGTTGCCCCGTCCTTTTTTCCCACAAATTTTTATTTTTTTTTTAAATTTCACCATTTATATTCATCTATATATCCCTCCAATATACCATTCGAATCTCATTAGAAAAGATAGTTGTATTCCCTCAATCTAGAACATGTAATTTTAACGGTCTGAAGATTTGTTGTAATCCACCTGTTCTAGATATAGGGCATAGGAGTCTCTATTTCTAACGAAATTCGAATGACATATTGGAGGGATATATAGACGAATATACATTGTGAAAATTTTCAAATATAAAAATTGAAAAAAATGGGGTGGGGCAGCCATGTTGGCTGCCCTCAAGGGGCGACCCCATCAAACCCTACATATATACCGTTATTATATATTAAAAAAAGAAATTAAAAATCGGAAAAATATAAAAATAAATTAAAAATTATAAAATTTAAAATAAAATTTATAAAATTTATAAAATTAAAAATCCATAAAAATTTGGATATACTTAAAAACATAAAAAAATAAAAAGCAAAAAATTATACAAAAAACATTTTGTTGTCTGTTTTTGTAGCGAATAAATATCTTATTCCCCTTGCTCCATGTTCGATACCCAGAATACTTGTACCATATACACTTTTTATATGGGTTTATAATAAATTTTGGCTCTCTCTTTATTGCATTGTTATTCAGCATTTTAGGGTTGATATTTGATTTAATCGACATTCGTGAGCGGATACTCATCGACACTATAAGGTCCCACTTTGTGTTGACCACTTTTATGACCACCTTTGAATTGCCGGTTAATCACATATAGATGTTGAGTTTTATAGATGATTACTCCAGCAAGGTTTGGATTTATGCCCTTAAATCCAAAGACAAGGTGTTTACACATTTCAAGTAGTTGAAAGCACAACTAGAGAAGAAAATCGGGAAAAGCATCAAAATATTGTGGATAGATAATGGTGTGAAATATCGTTTAACATAATTCAATGGATTTTCCAAGAATGAAGGCATCGCTAGACACTATACAGTCAAACATACTCCTTAGTAGAATGGAGATGCAGAACACATGAACAAGATCCTGCTAGAGAGAGAGATATGTATGTTTCTAGATGTTGGATTGATAGAAGATTTTTGGGTTGAAGCAATTGCTACAACAACCTTTTTTTGTGAACCGATCTCCCTCATTGGTTCCGTACAACTTGACACTAGAGAAGATATGGTCTGGGCATCCCCTTATTATTTTGATTTGAAATTTTTAGTTGTCTTGCATATACACACATTAGCCAAGGAAGGCTAGAACCTTGATCCATTATGTGCATATTTCTTAGGTATGCATCTGGAATGAAGGGATATACTTGTGGTGTCTTGATCCAAAGTTGTAAAGTTGATGATTGAGAAGAATGCCAACGAGTATGCTATTTATCTCCTGAGCATAGTTCTGTTGTTTGTTCTTTTGATGAAGATACATATGTGAGTACCAACAAACAGGTGGAGCTTGAGGTTGAATAAATCCAACCACAACATGGTCACCTATCTAAATAAGAAGAGGAAGAGGAGAGTTAAACAACCGAAGAAGAAGAGTGCATTGCAAATAGGTGAGGAAGAAATTATATCAAGCCACCCTCTAGATATGCATATTCCACCTTTGCATATGCACTATCTATTGTAGATGAAACAAGTGATGCAAGAGAGACGAGCAATTTTTCAGAAGTTGATTCATCACAGTACTCGATGAATGGTCTAGAGCGATGAATGAAGAGATTGAATCTCTTCATAAAAATCAGACATGGACCCTTATTTCACCACCACATCCATAGAAGGTGATCGTCTGCAAGTGAACTTACAATAAGAAAGAAGGTATCTCTGGATCTGTCGGTGTGAAATACAAGACAAGACTAGTTGCCAAAGGCCTTACCTAGGTGGAGGGTATTAACTACAATGATATATTCTCACATGTGGTAAAGCATGCCTCCATAATTGTTCTACTAGTTCTTGTTATCGTGAATGACTTGAAGTTGGAGCAACTAGATGTAAATACAATGTTCTTACATGGAGACCTTGAAGATCATATTTGCGTGCATCAACCTGAAGGATTTGCAGTACATGGAAAGGAAGATCAGTGTCCTTGTTGTGGAAATCTCTTTATTGGTTGAAGAAATCACAATGATAAGGGTACAAATGCTTCAACTCATTCATGGTTGCACATGATCTCGCTAGAAGTAGTTATGGTGTGTGTGTGTGTGTGTCTACTTTACACACCTTCCTGATGGCTCTTTTATTTTTCTACTATTATGTGTTGATGACATGTTGATAGCATCCAGAAATATACTTAAGGAGAATAGATTGAAGACCCTACTTAATCGAGAGTTCAAGATGGAGGATATTGGTGCATCCAAGAAGATACTTGGCATGAAGATACATAGGGATCACAAGGCTTGGAAGCTACGTTTGAGTTAGAAGAGCTACTTGCAAAAGGTCTTGGAGTATTTTGGCATGTCGGGTGTCAAATCATAGAAGATACCACCACAATCTCATTTCAAGTTGTCCGCAGTCTTGTCACCACAGATAGAGGGCGGGCACAACTACATCTCACGAGTTCCTTACATCAGTGTCATTGGGAGCATCGTGTATGCCATGATATGTACAAGCCTAGACATCGTCCAAGTAGTCAGTGTTGAGTAGATATATGTCAAATTCTGGAAAAAAATCATTATCTTACATTAAAGTAAATTCTGAGATATGTGTTAAGTACCCATGGTTTTTTTCTTGAGTTTGGGAGAAGTAAGGATGGAAATAGTTGGCTTTGTTAATGTTGACTATGCAGGTGACCGTGACAAGAAAAGATCTATGGCAGGCTAGGTATTCACTATTGGCAGATGTGATGTTTCTTGGAAGGAAACATTGCAACACACCATAGCATTATCTACTATAGAGGTCAAGTACAAGGCAACAACTAAAAGGAATCAACTAGACAATTTGGTTGAGAGGATTATTCGACCAACTCAGTCCCGGTCAGAAGACAATCTTCATCCACTGTGATGGTCAGAGTGCTATACTTCTGATGAAAGAATAGATGCACCATGAAAGAACAATGCACATCGATGTGCGCTATCATTTCATCGGAGACATACTCACAGAGGGCCATATGCAGATGAAGAAGATTGCTATCGCAGACAATCTCGTAAATATGACGACGAAACCAGTGCCACTAATGAAATTCACAATCTTTGTGGACTTGATTGGTCTTAATTTCTAGGGTGTAAAGACCATGTTCGACAAAGAGAGAGTTCTTGTGCAACATTCCACGTGGAGTTCAAGTCAAGGTCGAGATTTGTTGAAATATACCTTGAAGCACCAACCCATTTGCAATCCGAGTACATTCTGTAATTGTATCTTGATCTATCCGAGTACAGATTTTTGGATCCCATTAGTACCCGTTTACTGATTACGCCTATATATATGTATATATATATGTATATATATATGTGTGTGTATATATATATATATATGGGTAAAATGTGTATGCCCCCTAGGGGGAGCTAACTTAGCTCCCCCCGCCCCTTTTTCCCAAAAATTTTTTATTTTTTTTGAAATCTAAAACCGTGTAAATTCATTATTAAATCTCTATATTATGTTATTCAAATTTCATACGAAACCGAGACTCCTATGACCTCCATCCAAACGGGGTCGATTTAAAAAATCCTGTTACCGTTAAAAAAATGACTGTCTGGATGGAGGCCGTAGGAGTCTCTGTTTCACACGAAATTTTTATGACATAATATAGGGATATAGTGATGAATATTCACGGAAAAAATTTTCAAAAAAAAATAAAAAATTTGAAGAAAATGGGGCGGGGGGAGCTAAGTTAGCTCCCCCTAGGGGGCAGCCCCATTTTCCTCTCTCTCTCTCTCTCTCTCTCTCTCTCTATATATATATATATATATATATTGTACGGTTAAGGCATGGGTGATTAAAGAATCTCATTCTAGGAGAGCCACCACTTCCTATTGTTCTTGTAATTGTATTCATGTCTTTCTCTCATAGTGGAACCTCTCTTTACCTGTGGTTTTTTCCCACTACATCGTGGGTTTTTTCCACGTAATCATGCATATTTTTCGTGATTGCTTGCTTGTGTGATTGATTGCATGTTTAGACCGTCTTCGACAAATAGAATATTGATAAACTTGAAAATGCATCAAGTTCAGCATCTTCTAGTAATGTAGAAGAAGTTTTGCAAAGAAAATTTCCAACTTCAGCATATTTGAAAGTGCAGATTCTCCATTTGAACCGGGATATCATCATCGTTTCTATATCAACCGACGGTTCAAATAGATGTGGACTACATCATGTACACAAAAAAGCTACATGCCAAGACAAACCAGAATTTTTGTTTTAGTTCGAACCCTCAAACAAAGCAACATAGCTCCAGCAAAATCACAAGTCATAGGAAGCAATGCACTCAACAAATTAGGATATTTGATCCGTGTATGTATGTTTGCATATATATAATTAACTATCTTGTGAAGTCGCGGACCACTCCACATCCATATCTTTGTCAACTTACATTTATTCTGCATAAATACAAAATCGCGATTAACTTCTCTAAAATAGCAACTTGCTTGAAATAACCTAAGATTATGTCCCACGTTGATGAATCCAAACGTCGTTAGTTCCACCCAAGAAATCGACCTCGATAGGTATAAAACATATATTATATTATAAGAAATGTCACGACCCTGCATGGGTATTGCCAAGTTTTTGTCCTCTCTACATAATATTCTATTCATGAACGTCGTCACCTTATCCTATTGCAAATTGCTTATTCCCCACATGCTTGAGATTCAAGTTGCCTTTAAAGTAATCGGTCATTTAATACTACCGGAAATGTGGGCATCGTATGGTTTGTCGACGTAATTTATTTATTTGATAACTAGTTTTCATCCTCGCAGAACATATTATTATATACGGGTATTGTCGGGAAAAAACATTTAAAAGTAGTTTTTAGTTTAATGGTTTACCTGATTGCATAGATACAGTTTCGTTGGATGTTGCGCATGCATGCAGATGGGTCCTTTGTTTGTAATTATTTGTAGTTCGCACGATAAAAATCTTGGTATAAATTAATTCCACTAAGATGTCTATTTTTTTGGGGGAGAGCAAAGGAATATATAAAAATGTTAGTACACGTACATGCCCACCTCTGAATCGGAGGGATGTGATGAATCTTTGAGAATCTTGTCTGAAAAATCACCATTGGTGAATGTTCTTTCGAAAATATCCTATATACGGTAAAATGTGACTACTTCAAAGGGAGTCAAGTGGTTTTTATCCATCTATTTTTAAAAAGAATTTATATTTTTTTAAACACATGGGGAGATTAACTTAGATTAATACGAGCAATATGTGGTTCAAATTTCGTGAAGAACAAACATTCAAAATTCGTTCATCTGGAAGACATCGATTTCAGCAATTCTAAGATCGTTAAATTTGATAGGCTTGATGGATGAGATACAAATCTCGAAATGAATTGATTTTTTTAATAAGAATATGTTGATATTAGGTGATCTAAAACACCCAAGATGTTTTGAAAAAAATACTGGAAGAAAGTAAAAACCAGAAGAGAGAAGCTAGCTCGGCTTCCCATAGGGGCTCGTTTGGTTGCCAGGTTAAACGGAAGTAACCTGTCATACCCTCAGCTCTACCTCTGTATTCCTGGACTGAAAATAATTGTATGGATCCAATAATTTCTTTGTTATTATTTTTTTAACCATGCTCAAATAAAAATTAACATAAAAAATATTATAACTACAAGAAAAGTTAGTATAAATCTACTAAATGTGTTTATATCATAAATATTATACCAAATTTAGAGAAAGAAACTACATATTATCTTATATATATATATATATATATATATGGTTAAAACAAATACATCTACAGTCATATTCAGTCATATTTATATATGTTATATATGAAAATGGTACATATACAGACGTTTACGGATATCAAAATGCGATTGACATCTGTATCCATTTAAGAAGGGATACGAATGTCAAAAGCTAGCTGTATAAAACAGAAACCATCTTTCCATTTACATCCCTATTAACATGAGCTAGAAATAATCTGTGGGGATGCTTTTGATATAAACAAATACTACTCTCTCCATCCGACGGAGTGACACGTTGGCGATGTGTGGTGGGAAGGAGCAGAACGTCGTGAGGCATTTGCCCACATATCACAATAATCCCATAAAGATCTCTCCCTTTGCGGACCTTCCCGAATTGGAGCACCCCTCAAGTTTGGCTTAGCTTTTACTTTCATGGGTCCCCTCTCCTCCCCTTCAATCCACAGCAAGGAGACGTGGAGCTCCCAAGAACCACTTACGTCCCCCCTCCTCAATTATATATACTCTGCAGTAAAGCTGGGTCCTTATCTCTAGCTTTAGCCACATGTATAGGAAGTCCGTCCTTTATTCTTTAATCTTTGTCTTCCCCACAAGAATATTGTTCACTGATATTAGATTTCACTGTAATTCACTCGATCGAACCTCTGGATTTTCCCTCATCTCCTTCGGCAGCCAAAAACATCGAACATAAACACGTGTTGGTCGACCTTACCTATTGCAACATCATAGGGCGGTTATCATTAGAGATGGGCACTGTTTGAGTCAAACCAAATAACCCAATCAAATCATTTAATATGGATCATATGAATTGGGTTATCTGGATTCTCGAGTCAGGTTAGACAGGAATCGTTTTATTTATATGGGTACTAAAGTGGTTGATGGGTTTGATAATGCTCATCCAACTCATCCAATCAACTCGTACAATTAATATGTGCTTAGGACCACCCGACGAGAACAAAAATGCATATGCATATATTTATGTATACACACACGTGTGTGTACACATATGTACACAATATATAATACCATTATATGATATGCAAAACACAATATATAATACCATTATATGATATGCAAAATCTATGTATTCACTTGTTAATATATAATAATAACGGGTGGAATAGGTTTCATTGCATATGTGAATTGAATGCATGTGGGAAATTGGAGTCCAACTGAAGAATGTGAATCGTGATTAACGATCTTGAGACTCCGCTCTTTACCGATAATATGAGATTACGTTAAACATGTCCATCGACGTTCTGAGTTGGAATGTGAAACAAATCATTTCCTTTTCTACTTTAATATTTTCATTACATCCGTCATCTAGTGACAAACTGTAGTGGTCATTCATGTTCAACCTTTCGAATTCTGTGGCTTTGTCCCTTTCCCATCACTCGTTCACAATACAGTGATTTCAGTCTCATCCGCAAGTCCACAGCAGCAACACAGTGCCTTTGGTTTCCAAATTAGATGCCATTGGATAATGTAAGTTATTCATAAATTATAAACAAAAAGTCATCAAAACCCCTACTAAACCAAGCACATTAGTAGACATGCAATCTTGAAGCTAGTCTAGGAAAGGTGATTGACAGCTTTCACTTTTAGTCAATTTGATTAATTTGATTTTAACCCAACCCAATCAATGCAAACCAGTAGATGATGGGTTTCATTTTTCCAACCCAAACTGAATTCAATGCAAATCGAATAACCCAAATCGATCGAACACACACACACACACCCCTAATTACCACATCTTGATAGATTGAAGATGAAGTAATCATTGTCCTTGGATCAACTGGATTTTCCACCTTCACATATCCTTAGGTCTCAAAAGAACTCTAGGGTCTTCCCATGCAACACAAATCTGCCACATCACCTCTTTCCAACAGCCCCTCTCTGACAACCTCCACTCCCTTCTCGAGCTGATGAAAGGCTTCCGCAGTGATGCCTCTAGCAACGTTCCTCTCCACCTGATCTTCTGATGGTGTCGAATGCACCTCCTGATATGGCGTCAATTGTGATAGCAGCGGCTTAGTGGTTGTCGTCGTGCTCAACGTCTTCAGTGTCACCAGCAACCTCAAGCTCTCGATGCTTGATGAATATCCATTTCATCACCTTGATTCTATCATTTTGGCCTTAAAATCATATCTAATGCATGCTTATGGCATTATTTTGTATAAATTAACATCCATTCTTTATTCTAGTTACTGTGTATAAAATGCTATTTTTAATTCCAAAATTATAGAGTAAAGAAAAAGAATAAAATACCAAAGGTATTTTATGATCCTAAATCCCGAGACTTACGCATCTTGATGACTAGGTCGACAAGAAATAAAGTGGGTGAGATAAGGGTCAATAATATATTAGAAATTCCATTTATTTATTCATCAATAATTCATTTTTCAGACCTATTTTATTTTCTATTATTTATATCTCAAATAAAGAAATTTTGTACATAAAATTGGCAGATAATAATGTAAATAAAAATATAAAATGGAGTTTATACAAAAAATATATTTTGTACATTCTATACTCTAAATAAAAAGTCAAAATCCCAACTTCTCAGACCCATATCTCCTAAATAAAACTCAAAATGTATCAAAATCACCTTTAATTAGCTTTTAATAAACTACTTAATAAAGGTGGTTTCATATTTTTTGGAGTTAAGGTGTGAAAGATAGGTTTTGGACCCTTATTGTAGAATATACCCGAATAAAATATTCTTTATTCTTTTATAATTCTATACTTTTATATTTTTAAATATTATTTATAGTATATATACATAGTTAAAATAGAATAAAAGTAAAAAGAAATCACAAAAATAAAATAATGTACTAAAATACATAAATGAAATATACTTATACCTAGATAATATACACCTATATTTATCTAAATGTACATAATATATCCGAAAAAGAATAAAAATATACTTGTGTATATAAAAATAATGTATAATTTTTATAAAATAATAAAATAAAAAAATAACAAAATAAAGAAATAAAACATATGTAAATATACCTATAAAGGAACACGAAAAATAAACTTGTAATAAATTAATTAAAAAATAAATAAATAATCATAATAAAATACTTTAGAAAATAAAAAAAAATTATATCTTAAAATTAATATATCATTTATAATTTATTTTCGAATTTAGAAATAATTCCGAATCTGATTTTTTCTAGTTGGTCCACGTGGACGGACCAGGGTTCACTACCAATTGACCCCGGTCAACTCTCTGACCAAGGTCTTAGGTCTATCAGACGTAGGTTTCAACCCGTCTTATCGATTTCTTCCCAAAGGATCTATGCATCCTTTTAGTTGGATTTCTTATGAGATTTTCTTCCTCGATCCTCACTCAATTACGTGAGGGGTGATTTTTTGATCAGATCACTGCCGATTCGAGCATGCTCCCTCGATCTTCCTCCCCTTCGTCCGCATGTACAAAAGTCCCATCCAACCTCCTTTGATATTTTGAATCCCCTTCGACCATGTTTTGGCTCCCCTCTTGTGTGCTCTAGATCGAGGGACATAACAGGATCATCTCCAGCTCCTTGGCAGCAAAGTCAGGCGGGCCTAAGGTCGACTTCAACCATCTCCAGCACCACTGTTTGTGAGTCTATCTCCCCAATTCCAGCTGAGTGAGGCACCCTTTTAACGCATTTGAGATTAATTTTAATCCTAGATTTCATCGTGTGCATTTATTTTATGATTTAATCGCTCATATTAGCATTAGAAAACCAATTCATAGTTCCTGGAGCCTTGCTCTGACGAACCCCTTCAACAGTGATTTCGACCTGTTCTATTGTGCTTTTCTCCCTCCTCTTCTTCCCATTTGCTTCTTGCACACCCACTGCACCTCCAGCTCACCAGATCCATTGTGGATCTGGCTTTGGGTGCTCCACCACCTTCATCCCACCGGAGCACCATCGATACATTCCATTCGTCACCCATCATTGCCAATGAAACCCCTAGAACCCCCCCCCCTTTTCTCGTGCTTCATTCTTTAGCAGGTCCTGAAGGGCTAAGGACCCCTTGGTTGTTCAATTTTGAAATCATCTTAGGTATCTGGATTCCTTCTCCTTCTCCGAGCTTGTTGGTCGTCATTAGGTCTTCGAGAGACCGTTTGACACTACCATCATGTACGGAGGAGCTTGGGCTTCATTTTGGGACTCCTGCGAGCATCCCATGTGGTTGGAGGGGCACACCACATCAGATCAAAGATAGGAAGAACATGAGTTCTTCCTTGTTCTTCCAAGCTTCACCATCACCGTCCGATCGAGCCTCATATCTAGATAGACCACTAGTCGTTAGATGCGCTCCTTAGTAACCGTTGATCTCCCGCAGGAGTACTAATCTTTGTTGTCCAACCAAAACGATATGGCGCACCCACAGGCCGATGCATGGTAAGTGGGAGGATCTCACCCGTTCATCTGCGCCCATTGAGTAGGTATTTTGCACTTTCACCCATAATTTTTGTAATTTATTATTTGGTCCATAAACATTTATTTCTTGTTATTTTATTTTTGTAATATTTGCAAAGAACCCTCATAGTTGCTATATTTACAACCTAGTTCAGTACACGTCACCTCATGTGTTGTCCCACGTGAAGTGGCATTTTTGCACTCGGACCCCTATGTGTATTTGAATTTCATTTTAGCTTAAGAACTTTTAATTTTCGTTTAAGATTTTCGAAAAATTTGCAAAAATTCCGTTCACTTTATTTTTATTAGCATATATGCCCTGCTAGTTCACTGATTTTGTGTGTGTTATTTTTATTTATTAAATATAGTATCTATGCTCAAAGATCACTAAAAAATATTGTTAAGCTCCTGATTGCACACATTTTCATGCCATATTATTATATTTGCAATTTAAGACTTCTAATATTTATTAAAAATCAATAAGAGCACAAATATTTCCTGTTTGACTTAAAAACACTTGAAATCATAAAACCTTTTAAAAAATTCTCAAAAATTATAAATTATTAAGCATTTTAAGCCTTCAGACCAAAATTCATTAAAAATAGAAAAAAAAGAAACCTTAAAAATTAAAAGCCCCAAATAAGGATTTATAAAAATCTAAAAAATATTAAAAATTATAAAAATATCAATTTTTATTTCTAATTTTCTCTATATTATTATTTATCAATTAAAAATTTATATGAAAAATTTTGGGTATTATTTGATATTTTTAATTGTCATTTCAATTCGGGTCGTTTATTTAATCCTTGATTTGGGATATCTTTGACTTTAAAAATCCATAAAAATTAGCAAAAATCCTTACAATCACAAAAAAGGTAAAAAAACTATTTAAATCCCAAAAATATTTAATTATGTACTTTTTATTTATTTTTAGTTATATTTATATCTATATTATCCTGTATTATATATATAGTTTTATATATTCCATTTTATAAATTTAAAAAAAGAAAAGAAAAAGCAAAAATACAAAAAAGGAAATATAAAATATAAAATTAAAAAAAATAAAAAATATAAAAACAAAATAAAAAAATTTAAAATTTAAAACCCACAAAAATACATAGACAACAAGAGACATATGATTTTATGTATTCATATGCCTCCTTTCTCACGTTTGCTCCTTGTGTTCGACCTCTACATACTTGCACACTATACACATCTATTGTAGAGTTATAATAAATTTTAACTCCGTGTGTTTTGCTTTTCATTGCTTTATTCTCATCTATGAGTTAATTGTTATTTTAATCTAGTTCCTTCATGGTCACTTCGATGACTGTGTTCCCACCTTATGTGGAACACAAGACTGCGATATATTCGATTAAATAAATGGCACCGTTGCTAGGGAGCAACGTCGCGTAGATTGGTTTTTTATTGTGAATTCTCGCTTGACTATATTTTATTTTTTTATTTTCTTATTTATTTGATATGTATTGTTGATTTGTCAAACCACCCCCTTTGTTGACTTTGTTGCGAGGATCACAGATCGAGGGAAGCCCTTTTTGGAGCGCATGTGCACTCACGTGAAGCCAACATAGTTTTCTGACCTAACACCAAAGGAGACTTGGAGAAATTTTGAAGACATAGCTACTTTATTTTATTGTATTTATTTATTATGTAATTCAAAAGAGAGATACTATTTAATTGTAATATTCAGGATTCTCCAGGACTCTGCCATACTTCACAAGGTCTAGTTCTTGAGGGATTGATCCCTTGGAGACCTCATCAATTTTTCTTCATTTTTGTCGCTTTTTCTTTCTATTTGTTTCACGATTTTATTTTTCTTTATTTTGTGTGGTTGAACCCTAGTTGTAGGATTTGCTTGCTCGATAGATTAAGGTCCAAATACTTAATTATATTTGCATGTATATATAGCCTTAGTTGGACTTAGTCCAAATTTTGAAGTTCTTCATTTAGTCTTAGAACCGTGTGCTGTGAGAGCCCTCCATACAATACTTGTAGGATCCACTGTAGTGGGCATCGAGGAGGCTCCAAGATCGAACCCTTTAGTTCGTCTCTAGGTGATTAGCATACCGTTCTTCATGCTAATATTATATTCTCATCTAGGGCGATTTAATCGTCTTTGTATTTGCATATAGATAGGTTTCAATTCTGCTTAGCATCTTGCATGAAGAGAGCAGGAGGCAAGGTGAGCATTTCTGTTTAGCATTCATCATCGTTTTCATCTCACATTACTTTTATGCTCTCTCCCTCTGATTTTGTTCACTTAGGAGATAAGAAGAATTGATCCCTTGCTAGGCTTGTACATTTTCATTAAAAATTCAAAAAAAGTGATAATCAATAAAAGTAAAGCTGTTAATATTACTCAACCCTAAAATCAATCAAAAAGAGTAATCCCCACATTGTATTCATTTTACTTTGCTCATATACACACTAAGGTTAGTGCCCTAATCCCAGGGCTCCTAAGTGTTTGTATAATTTTTGTCTTCTCACCGAACTCTAAAACATACAAGATAGAAAGATCGAGGTTTTACGGTCTTCACCATGTTGAGTAGATGAATTTGAGGGGTTTGTCTTGTGTGTGTTTGTTTGTGATTTATTGTGTGCATACTCGATCTCTTCTGCGAATTTGCGCCTTTTTTCTCACATCTCTTGACACTTTGTGCCTATCATTTTCCTTTTGTCTCAAAGATGGCTGACTAGAGCGCTTTTTATTCGGACTTTTTGGATCCCTCATACCCTCCAGCCAGTCCACCTTCATTTTCCAAGAGGACTTTTCTCCTGACTTTTGTACATATCTGCCTAACCCAGAGGACTCAGAATTTGACCCACCATCACACTTGTCACCACCTCACCCACCCAAGCATAAGTTTGAGAGTAACCTCTTATGTTTTCCATACTTGAGACCTTAACCCAGATCATGGATCATAAATCGAGGATTGACAACCTCACTAGCCTAAATAAGAGTCACATTGATGATTCACCCTATGGATTTATGGATTCATTTAAGGACGCCCATGAGAGCTTGCAATTGCCAAAAATACAAAATAATGGGCAAATTTTAAAAATACAAAAATATTCTGGGAGATACAGTGTTGATTCAGACTGTGAGGAGAGGGCCCATATGCCAGATTCTTTGACCACATATTCATTCACTTGATGTCCCACCTTTGATCCAAGGATGACACTATACAGACTGCTCTTAGTTATTCTTATGTAGATGTTGATTCCGATCTCCTCCCTTATATGGAGGAGTCAAAAAAATGTTGATCGAACCCGAAGTGGTGGTTGCTATTCATGGGCCCACTTCATCATGCCATGACCCATTTATATGCCCCTCAACCCAAGAAGAGAAAGCAAAGGAGTAGACTGAGAGTCATATCTTGACCATGGCCACTGCCCACGCCATCATCCACTGCCCTTCTTCTAGGAAAGTAAACACTACTACACCATTCATTAGATGAGCCATCTCTAACTATTCATGTGATCACAATATCCTTGATGACAGTTCTTTAATTATCATAATACCCTTCTCGTTAGTATAATATCTTTCCTTAGGGCCTCTCAATAAAACGAGGATGATTAATCAGTTTGATGATGGATCAATAAAGAGGTTGAAGGGTGTTATAGAGAATGTTGTCATCTGGATTCAGGGCATGATCTACACTGTCGATTTTCTTGTATTACCCATGGAGATCTACACCACTGGGGCCCACTCTCCAATCATCCTAGGACAACCCTTTCTCTCCTCTGCTAGAGTCATTATTGATTAACAGGCCAGGAGAGATTCACTTCTGTACTAATGAAGACAACGCCCGATCATCACTGCACCTACTGTCAATTAGAGACGTGCATCAGATGTGACTACACCTGCTTTAGCCGACCCCGAGGCCTATGACCTATCTTTTGATATCATAGAGATCTGCTTTATGATCGATGATGAGATATGAGAATTCCTCTGCAAGAAGGAAGACTCGAAAAGCATAAACCTTGGAGTTTCCTCTTTCTATGATTGGCACTGTGTTGATGACATTCATGAGATTTACACGATTGATACCTTTGAGCGGAGGGCAACATTATAGAGACTGATGAGGCCGAATTTGATCTGATTGCCTTTATAAATAAATCCGAACCTTTTGATGAGGGTACTAATCCATTTGAGATCTCAGAGGACGAACATGACCTTACTACTTCCACAGATGAGTTTGTTCCTTTTTATTGACTTAGAAGAGACGCGCTAATCTGAACTTGACCTTACTACTTCCACTTCTGACTTTGATCTTTTTCACTAAGATTTCTGCAAGATAATCTAACCCGGATCTAGCCACACTCATTCCATTGACTCGTCCGTGACTTCTCACCTTAGGGTTGCTGAGGATCTTCATCAACTCAATCATGATTGGTTTGTGTCATCTGAGGACCAAGATATTGACCTGCACCTTGTCAGATCCATTCCTCAGTGATCCCACAAGAAGGTCCGCTTTATACTTTCTTGATCTTTGTACATACACCTTTTGTATATTCACTTTTGTTTTATCTCCTTCCATCTCCCGTGTTGGCTCATCCACCCCATTTTTATGTGTTTCCTTGCTTAGGATGTACTTTGTCCTAAGTATAAGGGGGTGGATGAGCCGAGTATTTTTTCTTCATTCTGTTTCATCACTCTTGTTGTTGCCTATACTTAGGGCTCTTTTACCTTAAGTATAGGACGAGTTATGTATGCATTCTCTTCATGATTTTCTTTGATCCTTTCTTTTATCTTTTTTTTCTTTTCTTCATATCATTTCATTTTTCTTTTTCTACCAAACATGTGTCGCCTCTTTGTGATCATTGTTATACTTAGGATGTATTTTGTCCTAAGTATAAGGGGTGTGTACCCTGAGTTTTTCATTATGTGATCCTCTCCATTGTCTCCTCTTCTTGTCTATAATTACGTATATCTTACCCTAAGTATAGGGGAGACAGTTTGAGTATGATCTTTTTATTCCCACCTTGGATCCTCCCTACATTGTGTACAGTATGCTATACTTAGGATTTTTGATCTTAAGTATAGGGGGGACTGTCGACTTCTCAATCATTCATTTCTTCGTTCTTTCATTCGTTTATTATTCAGACTTTTCTATACTCAGTACGAGTTATGTCTTATCTTTTTCCCGTTGATCTATGATGACATAGATCAAGCTAAGTATAAGGCGTCGTATATACTGTGTATATACTTTAGACAAAACTTGTACTTTCATATTTTTAATATTTATGGCTAAAATAAAGTATAAAATACTATATATTCTTGTATAATTCATTAAATTAACTAATAAAAAGATGCATACTATTCCTCAAATTAGTTCTATATTTACTAATTAATAAAAATATACTAAGCCTTCTCCCACTATAAGTAGGATCGGCTACATGTATTCTTGCTCAAATCCATGTTGAAAGATCCGACTATTTTTTACGATGGCCATCGACTACCTAACGCAACCCCTGCAAGAGTGGGATTCAAACCCTAGTCTTTTGTGCGGTAGACACATTGTTCTACCACCAGACCACGAAGTGGGTACTATTTCCTAATTAATAAATCAGGTAAAAATATTTTTTTGCAAAATATTTGAAAAATAGTGTGAAAATATTTTTGAAAAATCTTTTGAAAACTATTTGGAAATTTTTTTGTTAAATATTGTCAACCTCTGTAAAAATCTTTTGTTTGTAAAAGTTTCTTTTCTTTGTGTGAAATAAAAATGTTTTGTAAAACTATTTGCAAATGGTATGGAAATGATTGCAAAAATATTTTGAAAAATTTGTATGTACTGTTCGAAAAACTTTTGCAAAATGATTTTCAAATGTTTTTAAATGTTTTTAAAAGTTATTTGTAAAAATTATTTTGGATTATAGTTTTCAAAAATTGTTTGTAAAATCATTTTCAAATAAGTTTGAGGAATATACACATTACACAAAAAAATCTTTATTAATTGTATATACATATCTATAAAAATAATCATATATCCCTTTTGTAAATTCTTAAAACTCTAAATCTTGTAAAATTAAAATTGCATTCCTGTGTATATAATTGTACCTATCTTTTATTCCAAAATTTTTGTTTTGAAAATCCAAAAAACATTTACAAAACCAAAAATTCAAAAAACATTTGCAAATTTTTTTGAAAAAATCATAAAAAGTTCAAAAGTTGGAAAATTGCATCACAAAAAGATTTCCATTGCATTTGCATAACATTCACATTTTCGAGATTACATTTGATAATTGAACAAGTTTAAGTAATACCTGAATATTGGAGCTTGGTTTGGACCTTAAATCTACCTAATCACAAGAGCCTTATAGGAACTGGAGTTGAGGTACTTCAGGTCTAGTTGACTTAATTCTTTGAGAATCATGAGACTTGGTTTGTCATCTTGACTGCCTAAGTAGAGTATTTCTACGCACACACGACTCTTGTTGATATTGACCTAACTTGGACAGATGCACATTTCACTTGGCTCAATTCAGTTGGAGTGGTGAGGGGATTGGATTTACCAATATGAGATGCACACAAGTGGAAACATTTATTATCGTCTAGGGAGGGAAGTGCACTCCAACCCATCTAGTAGCAGAGACATCTAAAGACATGAGAGTCTCGGTTGCAATAATGCTTCAAAAAAGGGAGAGTCTACTGGCTTAAGAGGAAAAAGTCCATATGTAAATGTTGTTGTATATAGTATTTCAAAAGTCTAAAAAAGTGGATAGACCTGATTTAAAATAAATTTCTATCGAAGTATACATATTTGTGTAGACAATAAGAAAGCTTGAGCTTCAAAGTCAAATGCATGTGAGCCTGCAGCCGGTTGACTTGGCTAAACTAGTCAGGCATCCTAGGATAGGTAGATACACATGCTACCGTCCATTCTTCTCTCCACTTCCTCTTCTTGAGCCGGTTATTTCTTGATCTTAGAAGGGAATACCCTGCTCCTAGAGGAAAGAGTTGCTAGATTGGAGAATCACTGTGATTTCATACTGGAGAAGTCAGTCTCTTTGTCATTTCAGTTGAGGGGATCCACTATCGCATACACCGTCCAATGAGATTCATAGTCATAGGGGTTTGTGTATGAGTTGAAATATCCTAACCTGACTATTGAGAAGACTTGAATAGAGTTTTGAGATTCTCGATTGTTGTTTGTGTGTCAAATATGTTTCCCAATAAGGTTCCGACCGCACCTAAAATCCAAAGGTCCGACTTGAGCTCTACACTTTGATTTTGTGAAGACAAGTTTGAGAATTAAATTCAATCCACTTTCTTTCTTTTTCTTTTCTTTGTTTTTATTTCCTGCAGTTATTGCATAAGTATTTGCTAGGGACTAGCAAAGGCAAGTATCGGGGGGTGATGAATATCCATTTCATCACATTTATTCTATCATTTTGGCCTTAAAAACCCTAGCTAGTGCATGTATAGCATTATTTTGTATAAATTAACATATGTACTTTATTCCAGTTATTGTTTATAAAATACTATGTTTAATACTAAAACTATATAATAAAGAAAAGAAAACAAATAAAATACTAAAGATATTTTATGACCCTAAATCCTGAGACCTAGGCATCTGGACGACTGGGTCGACAAGGAATAAAATAAGGGGAGATAATGGTCAATAATATATAAAAATTCTATATATTTATTTATCAATAATTTGTTTTTGAGACCTATTTTATTTTCTATTATTTATACCTCAAATAATGAAACTTTATATATAAAATTGTAGATAGTAACATAAATAAAAATACAAAATAGAGTTTATACAAAAATAATATACTATATACATTTTATACTCTAAATAAAAAGCCAAAACTAATTGTATATAACTTTTAATAAACTATTTAATAAATGTGCTTTCATATTTTTTGGAGTTAAGATATGCAAGTTAAGCTTTGGACCCTTATTATAAAATATACCTCGAATAAAATATTAATTTGATATAAACTTTATTAATTTTATATTTTTATATTTTTATAAATTTTTAAATATGATTTATAGTATATTTACATAGTTAAAATAGAATAAAACTAAAAATAAATCACAAGAATAAAATAATATACTAAAATACATATATGAAATACCTATACTTATACCTATATAATATACGCTAATATTTATTTAAGTGTACATAATATATCAAGAAAATAATAAAAATATATTTGTGTATATAAGAATAATTTATAATTTAATAAAATAATAAAATAATATTATCAAAAATTAAAAATAAAAATAAAATAACCAAACATAGGTAAATATACCTATGAAGGAACCTTAAAAATAAATTTGTAAAAAATGAACTCAAAAAAATAAATAAAAAATCGCAATAAAATACTTTAGAAAATAATAAACAATTTTATTTTATAATAAAAACTTGATAAAATTATTTATTATTTTTTTCGAATATACAAAAAATTTTAATCTAGTTTTTTTCTGGTTGGTCCACGCGGACTGACTAAGGTTCACCATTAGTTGGCCTTGGTCAACTCTCTGGTCGAGGTCCTAGGTCTGTTAGACCTATGTTTCGAGCCGCCTTCCCGATTTTTCCCAAAGGATCTATGCATCATTTTGGTTGGATTTCTTATGAGATTTTCTTCATCGATCCTCACTCAATCAAGCGAGGGGGGTTTTTTGATCAGAGCACCTCTGATTCGAGCACGCTCCTTCGATCTTACTCCTCCTTCATCTGCCTATACAAAAGACCCGTCCAACCTCCTTTGATTTTTTTGAATCCCATTTGACCATGTATTGGCTCCTCTCTTGTGCTCTCTAGATTGAGGGTTATGATAGGACCCTCTCCAGCTCTTTAGCAGCGAAGTCAGGCGACCCTAAGGTCGACTTCTATCATCTCCAGCCACCACTTGTCGTGAGGTCCATCTCCTCGGTTCCGGCCGAGTGAGGTACTCTTTAATCGCATTTTAGACTAATTTTAACACTAAAATTTATTTCATTCATTTGTTTTATGATTTAATCGCTCGTATTAGCATTTGAAAACCAAGGGCTCCGGCGAACCCCTTCAACAATGCTTTCGACATGTTCCACAGTGCCTTCTTCCCTCCTCTTCTTCACTTTCACTTCTCGCATGCCCACCGCACCTCCAGCTCACTAGATCCATCGTGGATCTGGCTTTGGGTGCTCCACCACCTTCATTCCATCGGACAGCGCTGCCACATTCCATCCTTTACCCATCACCGCCAAATAAAACCCCAATAATCCTCCTTTTGCCAGGCTTCATTCTTTTGCAGGTTCTGAAGGGCTAAGGACCCCTTGGGGGTCGATTTTGAAGTCGTCTGAGGTATCTGGTTCTCTTTAGCTTCTCTAAGCTTGTTGGTCGTCACTAAGGCTCTGGGAGGCCATTTGACACTACTAGTAGGTGCGGAGGAGCTTGGGCTTCATTTTGAGCCTCCTGCGAGCATCCCAGGTGGTCGGAATGAACACACCACAACAGATCAAAGCTAGGAAGAACAATAGTTCTTCCATGTTCTTCCAAGATTGCCCATCGCCATCCGATCGAGCCTCATCTCCAGATAGTCCAGTAGCCATTGGATGCGCCCTCCAGTAACTGTTGATCTACCGCAGAAAATCTAATCTTCGCCATCCAGTCGAACCATGTGCCCACATGCCAACACATGGAAGTGGGAGGATCTCACCTATTCATCTACGCCCGTTGACTGGGTATTTTGCACTTTCACCCGGAAAATTTGTAAATCATTATTTAGTCCATAAACATTCATTTATCATTATTTTATTTTTGTAATATTTGCAAAGGAACCCTCGTAGTTACTTTATTTGCAACTTAGTTCAGTCCATGTCACTCACGTGTTGTCGAACGTAATGTGGCATTTTTGCACTCGAACCCCTGCATGTATTTGTATTTCATTTTGGCCCAAGAACTTTTAGTTCTCATTTATTATTTTCAGAAAATTTGTAGAAAGGCCCTTTGCTTTATTTTTTTGCATATACATCCCTACTAGTTTGTCGCTTCAATGACTGTGTTCCCGTCTTGTGTGAAACACAAGACCACAAGATTTTCCATTAAAGAACACTTGTCGTACAAAGTCTCTCTAAAGCATGCACCTTTCCGGAGGCTTCCATCGATGTTGGGCTCTTTAGGGACATCGGGACCGTACCTGTCAGAGCTTAGCAACATCTGTAGGTTTTGCTTCGATTCAAGTGGCCAAGGAGAAGGGGTGAATGTGCAGGTGTTTCTCCAATGGAAGTAATTATGATCCATGCACATACAAGTATATTAATGCACATTCAAGTCTATATAAACATATTTGCTATTGATTTTTCTATTATGTTATAGATAATAAGCTGTATGAACTTCATATTGAAGAAGAAAATGTGGATTGTCGAAATCTTATAGTAGTGAGGTTTTTATGCAATGTACTTATTAACGTGACAACATGTGATATTCATATTTCAAGAAGTTTTGGTAGTGGTCCATAACACATTGTAAGGTAACTTTTTTACTTCATTTTTGTAAGTTAACTTTTAGCTTAGCTTTTTCGTATTTGTTGGTAGTGATCCATGACCCATAATAGTTTAACTATTTTACATTTATATTTCAAAAATTACCGGCAGTGATCCTCGGCCTATAATAAGGTAACTTCTTGCTTCTTATGTGGATCCATAAGAGTTTTTAAACCATGTGGATCCATGACATCTTACTCATGGAGTAGATGGGTAATTATCAAGAATGAAATCAATGTGGTTATCATTATACTTATTAAGAGTGATATTATCCTCTCCCTCCTCTTGCTCATGCTTTTGTTACTTACATGTTGATAGTAATCATGCAGTGAGAAGAAAAATAGTGATACTATTCTTATCCAATTTATGAACAGTTCTTGGACAATGGTATTTGGTATTTGAATTTCTCTAGGTCCATTTCGCATATATTTAAGGTAAGAAAAACATTGACCTTAGAAAGGATCTTCTGTGATGTTTATACAAATATATTTTACGTTTCGTTATGATGTATGCCTGGTACAGAATTATTATCATTATACAATTATTTCTTTCTTTTAAAAAGATTCTATAAAGCGCGCGCGCGCGCGCACACACACGCGCACGCACGCACGCACGCACGCACGCACGCACGCACGCACGCACGCACGCACGCACGCACACACACACACATACTAGTTTACTAACATTAGAACTAACATTTCATCAATTACACATTATTCTCATTAATTAGTAAATTATCATTTACTCTTCAGAACAGAAACGAAGCAGGGGCAAATATACTAGTATTATATATATGTGCATGTCCATAAATGGGCAGCCCTAACCTCACTCCGAGTCCTTGGTGGCATAATATAATTAAGAATCAAATGGAAGGAGGACGACATTTGCTGCTTGCAATTAAGCATTATTGTTTCACCATACATATGATCACGTCGAGAAAAGTTTACAATCATCTGCTTGCAGCTTATTCTCATAACCACCAAACAGAATGTATAGAATGCTGCTCAATTTGTTTTCCAAGAGTAAGGGAAACGAAAGAAACATTTGCTTCAGTTATTTTATTTATGTATGTTATGTTAGAACACACTGCATGTGTATTAAATGGTATATTTGATGCCTGTTTGGTTGCAGGGTTGGGCAGGGTTGGGTTAGACTGGGTTGGGATGGGTGAATAGTAATCTGTGAGGAGGAAGTACCCTTGTGAATAGTAACCAGGGTTGGGCCAACCCTGCCAACCCTGCAACCAAACAGGCCCTAAAGGTGTAGATTTAACTTGAAGTTTTCCATCATCATTTTTCCCGTCTTTTTTGGCCAACCAATAAATAAAAAATTCATTGAAAGCTATACTTTAAGGAAAATGATTATTGTTGCACTAAAAATTTAGGTATGCAGTGATAGTTTTTCTAAAATATGTCACTAGATCCCCTAAACAACAAGGGTCTATAGTAATTTTTTTAATCCATCATTAAATCGTCCATTGTTAAGTCTTCAATGATGATATTATCCGTTGTGAAATTACTTTCTACACTTGAAATTAGTAACAAATATATTATCTATTGTCATATCGTTAGCTACAGTGTATATAGCAATACGTATCCATCATTATTTTTTTAAATTTTAACTAATCAACGCTAATTTTTTAGTTTAATTTTTTTGCGATAATTAGTTGATTTTTTCAAATAGTGATAGATAATCATTGGTATATGTATCATTGCTAATGATATAACAACATATATATCCCTAACGTGTCAAATTGCACTTGGAAGAAAAGACCTCATTAATAGAGTTCGACCCTAACCATAACGAGTTAAGACTTAATAGGCCTAACTAAAGGATTTTGTATTATGTCAAAACTACGCTGACATTTGGCGTCCAACCTAGCTATATATCTCTTGTATATTACTAAAAGAAGGTATATCGAGATCGATTCAGGTATTTCAATTGAATTTCTGCTGGTTAGGTCTAACCATGTTTGTTTTTTTTACAAATTAAAATATTGAAAAGTAGATCGATATTCGATTTGTTGCTAGCAGTATATATTAACAAATATAGTATTTATTACGATTATAAATAATCAAGCAACTAAAAATATTTCCTGTGATGGGAGAAGGTTGACCTTACTTGGGTTTCTTATGATTGTGAGGACACTTTCTGCGCATCTTTGGAGCGGTTGAATGGTGTCTTGGGTTTGCTTGCTACGATTTCTTTGGATCATCTGGATAGCTAAAGATGGGGTAATTTTCGAGCGTGTGAATTTCCTTATTGAGAATGTGATTGAACATGCCTGGATTCTATGTAATTTCTAGTGCCTGTAATTCTATACTTTAACATGTGAATATAAAGTTATTTAGGTGCACGTTTCCTTAAAAAATAATATTTGTTGTTCTATATTTAACTGCAAAAGATATGAAAACATTGTTAGATCCATCAAGACTCATGGAGGGATGTTTGGATATATTTATTGCTAGTATACTGTAATTTTTCCGTGTGTAAGCAATTACGTCAACAACAAAAATAAATAAATAAATAAAAGTCCAAATCTTCTCGATGATATAATATTGTTATCAATCAAAATTTCAAACCATATTAAAATGTAACCAGTGATGGGAATATCTCTTATTCTATCAACATATCCCAAGAATAATTGTTGCCTCTAACTTATCGATGCCAATATCCTTCGAATGGGAACAACTTTGGTCAATAACGATATTCATATCAATACATATATAAAAAGGGGTTGATGGGGCTCTGCCCCCTGGGGGCAGTGGTAAGCGAAAATCCGAGCGACTAAGGTAAAGGTACTAAATAGGTCGTTGCGACCTCGGTCACTCAGATGCACTTGATCAAGAAAAATGAACCACTAATAGAGATAAAACAGATAAAACACAAAATAGCGGTCCTGCTATTGGATTAACCTGGTATAGCACCCAGGGTCGAACTCAAGGAGCACGGATTGGCCTCTCGGCCTACGAAGTAGTCAAAAGAGATAAAATAAAATGAGAAAATGTTTTTGGTGGTTTTTGAATATTTTATATTTTTTTTGGATTTTTTTGTTTATTAAGAAAATGATAAAAACAACCAAGCACTCAATTCAACAATTTATTAAAGGCACTAAAAGTCAAGAAAAAATTCCAACAAAAATGTTTTTATGTGTTTTATATTTTTTAGTGTTTTTGGTGAATTTTTGAGAATTTTTCGGATCTTTATTTAATTTTATAAAAATCAAACAGTGGCTAAAAGAGATGGTATTGTCCAGCCAAGCCAAAAGCCCTAGATAAAATATCTAAGAGCTCCAAAATGGCCTGGAGGTAATTTTCCTACAAAGAAGACAAAATGAGGAAAATTCAGGCACCAATTTTTATATTTTTGGATTTTTAATTTATTTACTAGAATTGTTATAGGTTTTTGAGTGTTTTTCAGTTTTTAGTGGTTTTCAATAATGAAAAATAGCCGAAATTGTCTAGAAAATCAAACTAAGCAAGACAAACAGTGGACAATTTTTTTGTAATTTTTGGACACTATTTAATTTTTTTTGTGATTTTTAAAGTTAGACAGTAGCAAAATTGAATGTTTTTGAATTTTTAAAAATATCAAACGAGATCAAAAATGTCCTCAAAAATCCACAAAAAGTTTACACCATGGCAGGAGCCATGTATCCAATTTTCGGTGGATTCGGAGCTGTTTTGCTATTTTATTCAAAAATAAAGGTAGGGCACTGTGCACAGGGACCAAAGTGCAAATACCCAAAGTTCTGGGGGGTCTGGTGCAATTTTCCCAGCAAAACACGCACCACGCACGTGCCTGGGGCACTCAGGGACCCAAATGTAATAAAAATAAGTCCCGAGGACTAATTAGTAACAAGTACCAAAAGTCCAGGGGCTTATCTGCAAAATACCCAAAATATAACGCGCATGTGGAAATAAATCACGCACAGGGGTATAAATGCAAATAAGTAAAAGATTTCATTCATTCAATAACATCCAGAACTACCGGGGTCTCTATTGCAAATAAACCAAAATATCACGTGTCGATGCACGTGTCCACAACTGGCAGGGGTATAAATGCAAATAGAATAAAGCTAAGGGTCCACTATGCAAATACACCTAAAACTTAACAACTGACTTTGATATTTACAGGACTAAAACGAAATTAAAATAAAGACAGGGCCTAAGGGTAAATTACCCTTTATTAAGCGGATGGGCTGGATGCGCGCCACGTGGAGATCGGACGGCTGCTGACGGTGGGCGCTCCGGATGTCGCCTCCTCAGATCGGACGATGCTGGACGCTCCGGAGATGAACGGCTCTGATTGAAACTGGAGCGGGAGGGGCGATCGGACGGCGATGGAGGATGCTGGAAGAACAAGCCCCCGGCGAGACTCGTCGGGCTCGTGCATGCGCGGTGCTACTCCTGGGAGCCCTCTGAAGGTCGGAGAAGAATCGTGGAAGGCTCCCGCGTCTGCCGGTGGGCTCCGATGATCGAGCCGAGCTCCGAGGAGCTCGGGCGAGGTCGACGGAGCTGGGTCTCCTGACTGGATGACTAAGGGCCTCAGATGGTCCTCGTTTCCACCTGAAAAGTGAACCAGAAGACTCACGGGTCGAGGGCAAATTGCCTCGACCCGGTTAGGCGAAGTGGGGGTGACTGATGCGTCGGGATGGCGAGCTTCGGCGAAGGTGGTGGACGGAGAAGCTCGGTTCCCAGCTCCTGTGCGAGCTGGGTTGGGCGAATGGGTGAAGAAGGTGCGTCGGAAGGAGGCGGACGTAATGGACGATTCCGATGATCGAAATGGGTGACGGAGTGGTCGGAATCTAAGAAACGCGGCGGCGAAGCGATTTGGGCGTAAACTGAAATTAAGGGAAACGGGAAGGCTAAGGGGTTACCTGGGTGGTCGGAGAGACTGGGGAGGAGCTGAGGAAGCTCCCGGTCGTCGTCTCGAGGATCATCTCGGTCTGAGGCTCGGAGCTCACGCTGGTGACGGAGCTACGGCGGCTATGCTCGCCGGATCGATGGATTCACCTCCTTTCCTCGCTGCAACAGGCTCAGACGTGAGCTGTCACCTCACGCACTCTCTGGAGCTCACATGAGAAGAAAGCAAATGGCCAAAGATGGAGAGAGGAGGTGGCGGAGCTGCAGCTTTATACGGCTAGGGGTCCGAGAAAGATGGGTCCGGGCAAGCCCAGGAGCGCGCGGATCCCGAGGGAGCGGCTCCGGCGAGGATGTCGGATGAACGATTAAAGATTCGGACCCGGGGTTTAGGGAAATGGGTGTCGGATCAAGCGGGTATAAATGCGAGAAATCGGGTCGGGCGCTTGTATCCGCGGAAGGTGGTCCTGGGGGGTAGTTGACCGGGCGGTCAACATCCCCAGGACCCAATGGGATTCGGCCACGTGGCTGGATCTTGAAGTGACAAATAAGGGTAGCTAGGGGCCGAATTTGCAAAACTCAAAACACAAAATATTTTTATTTTATTTTTTTTCTATTTTTTAGTGATTTTTAATTAATTTTTGGAAAAAAATTAAGCTATATACATAGTATGTAATATATAGGCATATGTACACTATTAGGGTTTTTTATTTTTTTTATTTTTAATTATTATTTTATGCAATTTTATTCCTATTTTATATTTTATTTATTTATATTATAAAAAAAGGAATAAAAGGGTGTTTTATTTTATTTTTCTTATTTATATACATAGGTAAAATAAATATATATGTACATCTATATACATGGTATATGTACAATGTATTTTTGTATTTTTAATTTTGCTCTTTTTATTTTGTTTTTGTTCTAATTCTTTTTATTTTATTTATTTACAATATATAATATAGAATATTTACAAAAAGTTTGGAAAATAATTTTATTTATTTACAAGGTTAAATAAATATATAGATGTGGTTTATGTACGTGATGAAAGGGGTATTTTAATTCTTTTTGATTTTTAACTTTTTCTTTTGGTTTTTATATTTTATAAATATATACAAGTATTTACAAGCATATTTTGGTGAGGAAAATATCTTTATTTTATTTACATAAATATTTACACATGAGCCCCTATCTCCCTCTACTTTGGCTTTTATGCGGTCAGGCCCATGCTGAGCCTTCCCTTGGGTTAGGTTGCTCAATATTTATTCTAAATATTTCCCTCTTTTTCTTTTTAATCTTTATTCTTTTATTTTTGCACAAAAACATGCTAATTATAGGTTTTTACACAATGCATGCTTTTGGTAATTATTTGTATTTACACACATCTACATGCATTTGCAAAGGTTTTTGTAGCTAAAATATAAGAATAAAGAGTGATGAATGAGTACTCATCATCCCCCTATACTTAACTTTGCTAGTCCCTTAGCAAACAATTATTTGAAAAAGAAGTGAAAAAGAAAGAAAGAAAAAGAAAAAGAGGGGAATGTACATGGATCAATGTTGAATATTAAACTTTCCTTCATTAAATTGAATTATGGAGCTCGATCAGATCTTTGGATTATTAATGTGTCGGAACCTTATTTAGACTTAAGCTTAAACTTAACAGCCTCTAAGTTCCACCAATCTATGGGCAAGACTCCTCAATAAACCAGATCAGAACAAGTCTACATACACAAACTCTAATGACCATGAATCTTTCCATGCAGTGTAAGTGATATGTTGCTCCCCCACTTCAGAAGTAACAAAGAAACAACCTCCCTCAACCTGGTAACTCTAATGCCTCGGTCTAGCAACTCTTTCCTCGAGAAGCGGGGTATTCCCTTCTAAGTTCAAGTGCAACCGGCTCAAGAAGAGGGGGAAGAAGTATAGACTTTTGGAAGCTCAGCCAGTGTAGCTAAGTCTCCCGCTGCAAGCTTCATGAGATGTAACATGGATACCATAAGCTTTTGCTTTATTTGACTATATACACTCCGGTGGGGTTATTAAATTTTCAATCCGACCCACTACTTTTTTGGAGTTCTTTTTGCATTTTGCAATTTTTTTTCAAGTGCTTTTATACAACATATCTACATGGTGCAGCATATATACAAGAAATTTTCCTCTTGAGCCAGTAGACTATCCCTCTTTTGAAGCTTTATTGCAACCCACAGCTTCTGTCTTTAGCCTTCATCACCACTAGACCAAGTTGAGACGCACTTCCTTCACTAGAAGAAGAAGAGAGGTTCCGCCTAGAAGTACTACCCTCATATGCTACCCCAAGCCAAAGGAAACTGCCTCCTCACCACCTCATCCGTGGAGAGCCATGTGTAAAGTGCTGGTGCAAGTCAAGCCATTGTCTCTAAGAGTCATGCGTGTGTTGTTAAGTGCTCTACTTAGGCTCATCAAGATGACATATACTCATAGCCTAGTGGACTCAAAGAATTAAGTCCTTATGGACCTGAAAAGCCTTAACCCTAAGTCCTATAAGGTTCCTCTTAAAGTTAGGTGGATTAAGATCTTATTCAAGCTCTATTTCTCAATTTAATTCCAGGCTTAGTTTAAATGGAAACTCTCATCCAGAAAAACTATATACATATGTACACAAAATGCTTATTTACACAAATTTTACAATTGTGCAAAATTTTTGAAAAATGTTTTGAAATCATGGATGAATGATGCATGAGGTGCAAGTTTTGCAAGAAGATATTTACACATATTTACACAAGATTTTTACAAACTTTTGATTTTCAAAACATTTTGGAAAATTTTTGTACTATATACATAATTTTGATACAAAAATATTTACACAAGCTTTACACAAAAGATTTTTGAAATCATTTTTACAAAAATACTTTGTACACTAGCTATGTATGTGCAAATAAAAGAAGTTTATGTACATGAAAAATTTTTTTATTTTTGTGATTTTTAGCCATTTTATTTATTAACACACTCACACAAAGTACGAGTTATGGCTAAAGTATATATGAAATATCTACACACCCCCCTATACTTAGCTCGAACAATGTCCTCAGAGTGATCAAGAGCGATGAAGAAGACATAACTCGTGCTTAGTAAAAGGGAAGTGAAAAGGAATGGTTAAGTACAGGAACGAATAAATGAATAGAATGAGAGGGACTCGGTGGTTTCCCCCTATACTTAGGATTAACTAATCCTAAGTATAGCAAGCTGTACATGAAGGGAAATCCGAGTGGAGAAGATACAGAGTCTGCCCCCCCTATACTTAGGGTAAAATATCCCTAAGTATAGGCAGCAAAACAGGAGCAGAAAGAATGAAAAGAATACCCGCAGATCCTACATCCCCCCTATACTTAGGGTAAAGTACACCCTAAGTATAGCATAATTATACGATGAGAAAAGGGATGTGGGACTTAAGAATAGAATGATATGGACAACTGGATCTATACAAGGCGGAGGAACAGTGAAAATCAGGCGTGAGATGCAAAAGATGTGAGTCAAGAGACCACATCTCACGCAAAAATGAATAGGGGCAACAATAACGTCCCGCGGCTCATGATCTAGAAATGGCTTGAGCCGCTGGCCGTTCACTCGAAAGGTACTCTCAGAAGACAACTCGGATATATCAATGCTACCATTGTCGTGTACCTTTCTGACCAAGTAGGTCCCTTCCATTTGCTCTGCAGCTTCCCTGGAAACAAACGAAGCCTCGCATCAAACAGCCATACTCTCTGTCCAATCTCAAAATGCTTGTGGCTGATATGAGAATTATGCCACTCCTTCACTCTCTCCTTATACTATAGGTTGTCTGAGAAAGCTGTATCTCTAAGCTCCTCCAGGGCAGCTAACTCTGCCCTCCTCTGGTCTCTCGTACCATCTGGATCCATAAGAATATCTGTAGCTGCCCAAAGTGACTTGTGCCTCAGCTCAACAGGTAATTGGCATGGCTTGCCATATACGAGGCAAAAGGGAGATGTGCCCAATGGTGTCTTGAAAGATGTCCTATATGCCCACAAGACCGAGTCCAAAAGCTGTGACCAATCCTTTTGGTCAGGGCGGACGACTTTCTGCAATATCGTCTTGATCTCCCTATTCGACACCTCAGCTAGACCATTCGTCTGTGGATGATAAGGTGTAGCAACACGATGGTCTATACCGAACTCGCTAGCAAGGGCCTTCACCTGATCGTTGATGAAGTGAGATCCCCCATCAGAAATCAGAACTCGTGGAACCCCGAACCGCGTGATGATGTGCTTCCTCAAGAATCTGCAAACTGTCCTCGCATCAGCGGCTCGGGCGGGGATAGCCTCCACCCAACGACTAACATAGTCAACGGGCAACAGAATGTACTCAAGTCCCTGACTCTTAGGGAATGGACCCATGAAATCGATGCCCCATGCGTCAAAAACCTCACAGAAATGATGGGCTGCATCGGCATCATATCACGCTGTCCACAAGTGCCCATCCTCAGACAGTCAGTACACCTCTTCACGAACTCATCAGAGTCCTTGAAGAGGGTTGGCCACCACAAGCCGGATTGGAGCACTTTCTGTGTCGTTCTCCTCCCAGAATGATGTCCTCCTGCCTCAAGTTTGTGGCAGTAAGTGAGGACGCTATGGTGTTCCTCCTGAGGAATACACCGACGCCAGACGCTATCCCCTCCTTCGTGGTAAAGGATGGGATCCTCCCAGTGGTAGGACTTGGCCTTCGCAAGGAAGGTCTCAAGCCCTCACCTGGGCCACTCTTGTGGGACTTTCCCAGCAACGAGAAAGTTCACAATATCGGCGTACCACGGGAGTGAGGCGATAACAAGGATCGCCTCATCTGGGAAGGTATCTCGAATGGGGTCAATCTGCTCAGACTCCTCAGGCTGCTCTAAACGGGAGAGATGATCCGCCACCACATTCTTGACTCCAGGCTTATCCTTAATCTCAATGTCGAACTCCTAGAGTAGAAGGATCAATCTAGTCAATCTGGCCTTGGCATCCTTCTTTGCCATGAGGTACCAGATGGCGGTGTGATCTGTGTACAAAGTCACTCTAGATCCAATGATGTAAGATCGAAACTTATCTAGGGCGAACACTACGGCTAGCATCTCCTTCTCTGTGACCGTGTAATTCCGCTGGGCGGAATCCAATGTGCGGCTAGCGTAGTGGATAGCAAACGGGACTCCATCCCTCCTCTGTCCCAGCACTGCCCCCACGGCAAAATCGGAGGCGTCCGTCATGATCTCGAATGGGAGAGACCAATCAGGCGGCTGGAGGACAGGAGCCTCAATCACGCACTGCTGGAGAGTCGCAAAGGACGAAAGACACTTGTCATCGACAAGGAACTCGGTGTCTTTCGTCAAGAGGTCAGACAACGGTCGGGCAATCCTGCTGAAATCCTGAATAAATCTCCTATAAAATCCAACGTGCCCCAGGAATGACCGTAGCTGTCTCAAATTGGACGGCGGTGCGAGTTTTCTAATAACATCAACCTTGGCCGGATCAACCTCCATGCCCCTGTTGGAGATGATGTGGCCAAGCACCGTCCCTTGAGTCACCATGAAGTGACTCTTCTCCCAAGATAAAACCAAATGGTACTCAATACATCGCTGGAGTACTCGGTCTAGGCAGTCAAGACAAGAGTCGAATCCGTCGCCTTAGACCGAGAAATCGTCCATGAAGACCTCCAAACACTCCCCTACCATGTCCAAAAAGATCGACAGCATGCACCTCTGAAAAGTCGCAGGGGCATTGCATAGCCCAAATGGCATGCGTCGAAAGGCATATGTACCAAAGGGACAGGTAAAGGTGGTCTTCTCCTGATCCTCAAGAGCGATGGCCACCTGGTTGTAGCCCGAATACCCATCCAGGAAGCAATAATGGCTCTTCCCTGCCAGTCTCTAGATGATCTGGTCAATAAAAGGCAGGGGAAATGGTCCTTCTTGGTGGCCTGGTTGAGTCTCCTGTAGTCAACACAGACCCTCCAAGAGGTGGGTACTCGTGTAGCAATCTCCTCTCCCGACTCACTGATCACAGTCGTGATGCCCATCTTCTTGGGCACCACATGCAAGGGGCTCATCCACTTGGAGTCGGAAATGGGATAAATAAAATCTGCACTCCACCATTTTGATATTTCCTTCATCACGACCTCTCTCAGGTTGGTGTTCAGCCGCCGCTGGAACTCACGCGACGGCTTCGCCCCCTCCTCGAGATAGATATGGTGGGAGCACACTGATGGACTAATCCCATGGAGATCTTCTACGCTCCATCCAATTACCTTGCGGTTCTTTTCAAGAACCCCCATCAAACGGGATTCCTGCTCTTCAGTCAGATCGGCAGAGATGATGACTGGGTACATCTCAGGCTCGCCCGCAAGGAACCGATACTTCAGCGAAGTAGGGAGCGGCTTCAGCTCTGGACAGCTGGGCGCTGGCAATTCTAGCTTCGGAAGAAAATGTGTCAATGCTGCTAAGTCTGCCAAATCTGCCTGGGAGAAAGAAAGCGCACTCTCGCAAACTGGATCTGGAGAAGGCTGCTCAACGGTGCTGTCTATGATCTGCTCTGCATCTACCTCCTCCTCATCTGTAGGCTCAGGTGGAATCAAGTCTGGCATCTGATCATCACAATCTGTCCAGTCAAACTCTGAATCCGAGGGATCTGCATTAAATACGGTGGCATCAGTACCACCGAAACACAAGGTGGCCTCAGCACCACCATCACTGAAATCCGTGTCGCGATCAAGGACCGACTCTGCTGCCTCTGTGGTATCCTGAACCAGGGGTGTGCTCTCCAGACTCTCCTCTACTATCATCTCGGCATCAGTTGTATCTGAAAATGAGAGGATGGCATGTGCTGCAGGATCTGCCCATGCTGCCTCGTCATCAGTGATCACAAAATCACAGTCCCGGTGGATGTCTGGCTTGGCGTCTGTCAGCTGCTCTGAATCTGTGCTATCCTCTGAGCGTGCTCTCTCTCTGGCTCTGTAGTCCTTGACCGTCTCTATTTGTATACTCTCGCCCTCGACGCGAAAGTACACCTTCCCGCTATCATGATCAGTCACCGCCTTGGCTGTGGCCAAGAACGGACGACCAAGGATGATGGGGGTATCGGCCACTGAATCAGGGATCTCCATGTCCAACACTACGAAGTCCACGGGGAATTTCAGGCCATGAATCGTGACGATAACATCTCGCAACAACCCCTTCGGCCTCTTGACAGATCGATCAGCGAACTGAAGGACTGTCCTGCTCTGTCGAAGAGTGCCCAACTCGAAGCGGTCGAGAAGGGCTGCCGGAAGGAGGTTGATCGACGATCCGCTATCCAATAGAGTCCGGTCGAACCTCTGCTCACTAATCTGACATCTGACATACGGTGCCCCTGAATCTGGCCTCTTGGCTGGCAGACGGTTCTGGATCGCAAAACACGTGGCTTTCATCAGCACATGAATCTCTGAAGTGTGGTTCCTCCTCCTCCTCCTGACTGTGGTCCTGTCTCTCAAAGATTGTTGAAGAAGGGGGATATGCTGCAAAGCCTCCTGGAGGGTGAGCTGGATGTGGAATCTATCGATCATGCTCTGACTGAACTCCTCCTGCTCTCTCTTTTTTGGATCATTTTCTTTTTTTCTTCCTCTTCCCCATCTGAAGGGCTCTAGGGAAGGGGATCACAGGGTCCTTCTCAGATGAAGGACTAGGAAAAGGTCTAGACGGCTCGACGGCCAGATCCGCACATACATCACTCACCACAGTGGGACCAGAAGAAACTAAACCTCTTCCTTTATTCAAAATAGAATTCTGAGATACAGTAACATGAGGAAAGACAACATCTCTATCAAAACGAACACTGGTGGCCTCAGTACCACCTCTGGCTGGATCTGCTGCTGGACGTCTCGCGGCATCTTTACCGCAGGCTGGCTCGGCTAAACTGGTGGCGTCAGTACCATCTCCTCGAACTGGTGAAGCGGCGGCCTCAGTACCGCCGGTGGAATCAGCATCCTTGGTGGCATCAGTACCACCATCATCATCATGTGCGGCCTCAGTACCGCTCTCCTCCTCCTCATCTGGCGCCCTGGGTGGATCCTCGAGTCGTCGCTCAGATGAGGCGCCGCCTGCTGGTGTCCTACCGCTCCTAAAGTGTAACAAAATCAGCATCAAATAGATCCGAAGATGTATCATCAAATGGGTCACTAGGAGTGGCAAGCTCAGTGTGTACTACCTGCTCAGACTTCCTCTTGAGGTTGTTCGGATTTGGCTCGATCTGTGCAGGGATGGCGGCCTTCCCTCTCACCAGGTCCCGCATCTCCTGGCGGAACTCGTCCATCTCCCGTCTAAATGTAGCCTGCTGGTCTGTAAGGAGGCGGGCTATGTCATCCAAGGCAGGGCCCTCATGGGAGCCCGACGGGTAGCCTCTCTGGTGCTGAGGCTGCTGAAACTGCTGCTGAGGGGGGTAGGAGGAAGGATGCTGATGATATGCTGGGTGAGCCTGCTGCTCACGTCTCCAAGACTGTCCCTGCTGCTGATAGGGACGAGGAACGAAGGATGACTGCTGCTGTGGCTGGTGGGCTGGGGGCTGCTGCTGCGGCTGGTGATCTCTCTGCTGGGCGTACTGCCCTCCCTGTCCGGATGGCTGCTGCTGGGGCTGGGCACCTCCACTCCCCCACCTGAATCCGGGATGGTCTCGTCGGATCCCAGGCTGGGGGCGGTCATACCAAATCCCGTTGACATCCATCAACGGCTCTGCATCGTAGGGGGCTGGCGGGAGTACTGCCAGAGGCTGATCCGGCTGGTAGACCACCATCTGCATGTCTGGAGATGGTGGGGACTGGTAGGTGGGCTGCGGGGTGCTGGTACGGCTCCGCTTGTACAAGATGAACCTGTCTAGGCTGCTGTAGGGAGCTGGAGCGCTGGGACGGGCTGCTGCTGCTGCCGGAGTCGCCTCGCAACTGAAGACGGGGCTGTGAAGCCGTCTGTTCCTCCTGGAGACACATGAGCAGGGTCTTCATGTCGCTAAGAGTCTGTGCCATCTGCTCCATCAGCGTGATACCCTGGCACTGCTTCTTCTCGATCAGCTCCATCCGGTCCAACTTCTCGCTGATAATACCCATATCCGCAGCGGACGACTCTGCCTGTGCTGCTGCAACTGCGGATGAACTGGATGGACCGGCGTCGACCCATGCTATCCTCTGGTACTGCACGGATCCTAGCTGCTGTTGTGGTCTCTGTGTGTACAACCGGGTCTGGGACATCACCATGTAGTTTTCGGCCATCTCCTCGAAGATGGCCCAGATCTGGTCGTGATCCTTGGCGAAATAGGACCCGTCGCAAGAAGCATTCACCAGGCTCTGGAGCTCTGGTGTCAACCCGCTGAAGAAGCTCTGAACTAGGTTCGGCTTGGAAATGTCGTGGTGCGGGCATCTGTCTGTGAGCTCTCGGAACCTCTCCCACGCGTCATGAAATTGCTCGTTGGGGAGCATGGAGAAGTTGCTGATCAGGGCCCTCGCTGCATTCGTCCACCTGAGTGGATAGTACTTGTTCAAGTACACGGTGCGGAGCTGCTCCCAGGTGTAGACAAACTTCCCCAGATGCTTCAGCCAGGTGGCTGCTCTATCTGCCAGTGAAAAGGGGAAGGCGATCATCCGAATCGTATCCTGTTCCAAATGGCGGTCGTGGACAGTACTGCAAATCATCATGAACTCCTGGAGGTGGAGATGGGGCTCCTCGGTGGCAAGTCCGTGAAAACGGGGAAGCATCTGCAGGGTGTTCGGGGGGGACTTGAAGTCCCCCACGATAGCAGGCACCACTACCCAATGATGCATCAGTGTAGATCCGGGGTTGTGCAACTCCCGCATCGGTCTCGGTGGTCCTCCTGCCGCAACGGCTGCTGCTGCGGCGGCGGCGGCGGCTGCTGCTGCTGCTGCGGCTGCTGCGGCTCGTGCCTCTGCATCTGGTCCGTCCTCAGGCTCTGATCTCTCTCTGCTCTGAGTCGCTCCAACTCTCTCCTCATCTCTATCATGAAAGCTCTCTGATCTCTCAACTGCTGCTGAACGGTCTCTAAAGAGGCGATCAGGGTGGAGTTGATCGCTCCCTGGTCCATAACAAAATGCTGCTCTCCTCGTGGACCTCCGGGGTGATCATCAGAACTGCCGGCCATGACGTCTGCAAAATCAAATGAGCCCAACGCAGGTGCTGTCAAATCTTCTAATCTCTCCTCGGGCTCATGTCTCTCAGTACCAAAAGAAAGGGGATCGAGGGGGAACAGGGCGGAGTCGTACTCGGGCTCAGAGAGCTAGTCTCGGCTCTCGCGGGCCAACCTAGATGATCGGGTAGACGTGCCCGAAAGGGGTGCAGCCAGAGGCTGCCTAAGAGAGCGTCTACCCATCATCTTGATCTGGCGAGTAGGGCGAATGAGATCTGGAGAAACTATGATCACAAAACAAACCCCCGGTTCACCAACGCAACGCGAGCTGAAGACCGTGAAAGTTCGGTCAAATTATCTTGTCGATTTTATTAGGTGAACACACAAAATATCAGAGCGCTTACGTGACCTGTTAGGATACCCGATGCTACCCCAACTGACTGGCCCGCACGGAAGAGTCGGTAGTCAGCTAGAAATAGCACCGGAGGGTTCTACCTAGGGTGCGGGTCACTCTCTCGCGCATCCAAACCATACAATGAGGGGGTTGCTCTCCCCAAGACAAAATTTTTAGGGTGAGCGTCTTTTAAGATCAATAGTGTTAACCAGTCCCAATTTTATGGTTTTTTCTTTTTAATATTTTTCAAATAAAAACAAACGGCCTAACGAATTTTTCGGTTCTCCTGATTATTTAATCCAAAAAAGGGGGGAGAAGACGAAAAAGCCGATGCGCGATGAAATCAATGATGCATGCTGAGTCAGAAATGTGTACCTTGTCTCCAGCACTCTACATGCAAGTTATCCACGCAGAATTTAAAGAATGAAAATAAACTACCTAAATGATGCAGGCGGAAAACCGAGGCCCTAAACAGCAATGCTACTCGAAAGAACGGCTAGCCGACCACCAGCCTCCAATCCAAAGGGTCCGGTCTAGACCCACCCCTCCTCTTCTCGACAGGTCGAGTTCAGGAGTAGCGCTTGACGGGGTGGGCTCGCGGCGCGTAGGCTCGGAGGTGATGGAACGGCTATTTTATTATTATTTTTATTATAGGTCCAATTACCGCACTATAGGAACAGGCAATTATATTAGGGTGTTTGGATCCTATGAGTTACGTCACAATCAAGTAGAAAATCCTACGGCTAGGGGCTCGATCAAAAACCACGTAAACACCAGAAAAGGCAGTAAAAAGAGAAAAAGAAAACCGCGTCAAAAGCCGCGAAAAACTCCTAAGGGTCCCCCGAGCACACCGGTGCTCGGCGAAACAGACCCGCTAAGTGTTCAAGTAAAGTCCAAGTCCAGTCTCTGGGTCTCCCTGTATTATTAGAACAATAATGATCAAATAAACGTAATCTAACCTCATCCACTCAACTCTCTCTCTCTCTCGCTCTCTCCTACGGCTCCGTGCAGAAGGGAGCCGCCTCCGAGTCTCGCGGTTGCGTCGGCTTCTCGAAATCGACCGCCTCGGTCCTCGGGCCCTCGCAAGAAACAGAGACAAGTGGTCAGACCAAATTATTTAAATAATGTCAGGAAAAATATGTATATGTATGCAGAAAGCTATACAAAAAGCCGCGAAAATCAAAAGCCGCGGAAAAACTCAAAAAGTGACTACTAAGTTGTGCTCCCCGGCAACGGCGCCATTCTGGTAAGCGAAAATCCGAACGACTAAGGTAAAGGTACTAAATAGGTCGTTGCGACCTCGGTCACTCAGATGCACTTGATCAAGAAAAATGAACCACTAATAGAGATAAAACAGATAAAACACAAAATAGCGGTCCTGCTATTGGATTAACCTGGTATAGCACCCAGGATCGACCTCAAGGAGCACGGATTGGCCTCTCGGCCTACGAAGTAGTCAAAAGAGATAAAATAAAAGGAGAAAATGTTTTTGGTGGTTTTTGAATATTTTATATTTTTTTGGATTTTTTTTGTTTATTAAGAAAATGATAGAAACAACCAAGCACTCAATTCAACAATTTATTAAAGGCACTAAAAGTCGAGCAAAAATTCCAACAAAAATGTTTTTATGTGTTTTATATTTTTTAGTGTTTTTGATGAATTTTTGAGAATTTTCGGATCTTTATTTAATTTTCTAAAAATCAAACAGTGGCTAAAAGAGATGGTATTGTCCAGCCAAGCCAAAAAGCCCTAGATAAAATATCTAAGAGCTCCAAAATGGCCTGGAGGTAATTTTCCTACAAAGAAGACAAAATGAGGAAAATTCAGGCACCAATTTTATTGTTTTTGAATTTTTAATTTATTTACTAGAATTTTTATAGGTTTTTGAGTGTTTTTAAGTTTTTAGTGGTTTTCAATAATGAAAAACAACCAAAATTGGCTAGAAAATCAAACTAAGCAAGACAAACAGTGGACAATTTTTTGTAATTTTTGGACACTATTTAATATTTTTTTGTGATTTTTAAAGTTAGACAGTAGCAAAATTGAATGTTTTTGAATTTTTAAAATATCAAACGAGATCAAAAATGTCCTCAAAAATCCACAAAAAGTTTACACCATGGCAGGAGCCATGTGTCCAATTTTCGTTGGATTCGGAGGTGTTTTGCTATTTTATTCAAAAATAAAGGAAGGGCACTGTGCACAGGGACCAAAGTGCAAATACCCAAAGTTCTGGGGGGTCTGGTACAATTTTCCCAGCAAAACACGCGCCACGCACGTGCCTGGGGCACTCAGGGACCCAAATGTAATAAAAATAAGTCCCGAGGACTTATTAGTAACAAGTACCAAAAGTCCAGGGGCTTATCTGCAAAATACCCAAAATATAATGCACATGTGGAAATAAATCACGCACAGGGGTATAAATGCAAATAAGTAAAAGATCTCATTCATTCAATAACATCCAGAACTACCGGGGTCTCTATTGCAAATAAACCAAAATATCACGTGTCGATGCACGTGTCCACAACTGGCAGGGGTATAAATGCAAATAGAATAAAGCTAAGGGTCCACTATGCAAATACACCTAAAACTTAACAACTGACTTTGATATTTACAGGACTAAAACGAAATTAAAATAAAGACAGGGCCTAAGGGTAAATTACCCTTTATTAAGCGGATGGGCTGGATGCGCGCCACGTGGAGATCGGACGGCTGCTGACGGTGGGCGCTCCGGATGTCGCCTCCTCAGATCGGACGATGCTGGACGCTCTGGAGATGAACGGCTCTGATTGAAACTAGAGCGGGAGGGGCGATCGGACGGAGATGGAGGATACTGGAAGAACAAGCCCCCGGCGAGACTCGTCGGGCTCGTGCGTGCGTGGTGCTCCTCCTGGGAGCCCTCTGAAGGTCGGAGAAGAATCGTGGAAGGCTCCCGCGTCTGCCGGTGGGCTCCGATGATCGAGCCGAGCTCCGAGGAGCTCGGGCGAGGTCTCTGGAGCTGGGTCTCCTGGCTGGATGACTAAGGGCCTCAGATGGTCCTCGTTTCGACCTGAAAAGTGAACCAGAAGACTCACGGGTCGAGGGCAAATTGCCTCGACCCGGTTAGGCGAAGTGGGGGTGACTGATGCGTCGAGATGGCGAGCTCCGGCGAAGGTGGTGGACGGAGAAGCTCGGTTCCCAGCTCCTGTGCGAGCTGGGTTGGGCGAATGGGTGAGGAAGGTGTGTCGGAAGGAGGCGGACGTAATGGATGATTCCGATGATCGAAATGGGTGACGGAGTGGTCGGAATCAAAGAAACGCGGCGGCGGAGCGATTTGGGCGTAAACTGAAATTAAGGGAAACGGGAAGGCTAAGGGGTTACCTGGGCGGTCGGAGAGACTGGGGAGGAGCTGAGGAAGCTCCCGGTCGTCGCCTCGAGGATCGTCTCGGTCCGAGGCTCGGAGCTCACGCTGGTGGCGGAGCTGCGGCGGCTATGCTCGCCGGATCGATGGATTCACCTCCTTTCCTCGCTGCAACAGGCTCAGACGCGAGCTGTCACCTCACGCACTCTCTGGAGCTCACAGGAGAAGAAAGCAAATGGCCAAAGATGGAGAGAGGAGGTGGCGGAGCTGCAGCTTTATACGGCTAGGGGTCCGAGAAAGATGGGTCCGGGCAAGCTCAGGAGCGCGCGGATCCCGAGGGAGCGGCTCCGGCGAGGATGTCGGATGAACGATTAAAGATTCGGACCCGGGGTTTAGGGAAATGGGTGTCGGATCAAGCGGGTATAAATGCGAGAAATCGGGTCGGGCGCTTGTATCCGCGGAAGGTGGTCCTGGGGGGGTAGTTGACCGGGCGGTCAACATCCCCAGGACCCAATGGGATTCGGCCACGTGGCTGGATCTTGAAGTGACAAATAAGGGTAGCTAGGGGCCGAATTTGCAAAAACTCAAAACACAAAATATTTTTATTTTATTTTTTTCTATTTTTTTAGTTACTTTTAATTAATTTTTGGAAATAAAAAATAAGCTATATACATAGTATGTAATATATAGGTATATGTACACTATTAGGGTTTTTGATTTTTTTGATTTTTAATTGTTATTTTTATGCAATTTTATTCCTATTTTATATTTTATTTATTTATATTATAAAATAAGGAATAAAAGGGTGTTTTTATTTTATTTTTCTTATTTATATACATAGGTAAAATAAATATATATGTACATCTATATACATGGTATATGTACAATGTATTTTTGAAATTTGAATTTTGCTCTTTTTAATTTGTTTTTGTTCTAATTCTTTTTATTTTATTTATTTACTATAAATAATATAGAATATTTACAAAAAGTTTGGAAAATAATTTTATTTATTTACAAGGTTAAATAAATATATAGATGTGGTTTATGTACATGATGAAAGGGGTATTTCAATTCTTTTTGATTTTTAACTTTTTCTTTTGGTTTTTATATTTTATAAATATATACAAGTATTTACAAGCATATTTTTGGTGAGGAAAATATCTTTATTTTATTTACATAAATATTTACACATGAGCCCCTATCTCCCTCCACTTTGGCTTTTATGCAGTCAGGCCCATGCTGAGCCTTCCCTTGGGTTAGGTTGCTCAATATTTATTCTAAATATTTCCCTCTTTTTCTTTTTAATCTTTATTCTTTTATTTTTGCACAAAAACATGCTAATTATAGGTTTTTACACAATGCATGCTTTTGGTAATTATTTGTATTTACACACATCTACATGCATTTGCAAAGGTTTTTGTAGCTAAAATATAAGAATAAAGAGTGATGAATGAGTATTCATCACCCCCCTATACTTAACTTTGCTAGTCCCTTAGCAAACACTTATTTGAAAAAGAAGTGAAAAAGAAAGAAAGAAAAAGAAAAAGAGGGGAATGTACATGGATCAATGTTGAATATTAAACTTTCCTTCATTAAATTGAACTATGGAGCTCGATCAGATCTTTGGATTATTAATGTGTCGGAACCTTATTTAGACTTAAGCTTAAACTTAACAGCCTCTAAGTTCCACCAATCTATGGGCAAGACTCCTCAATAAACCAGATCAGAACAAGTCTACATACACAAACTCTAATGACCATGAATCTTTCCATGCAGTGTAAGTGATATGTAGCTCCCCACCTCAGAAGTAACAAAGAAACAACCTCCCTCAACCTGGTAACTCTAATGCCTCGGTCTAGCAACTCTTTCCTCGAGAAGCGGGGTATTCCCTTCTAAGTTCAAGTGCAACTGGCTCGAGAAGAGGGGGAAGAAGTATAGACTTTTGGAAGCTCAGCCAGTGTAGCTAAGTCTCCCGCTGCAAGCTTCATGAGATGTAACATGGATACCATAAGCTTTTGCTTTATTTGACTATATACACTCCGGTGGGGTTATTAAATTTTCAATCCGACCCACCACTTTTTTGGAGTTCTTTTTGCATTTTGCAATTTTTTTTCAAGTGCTTCTATACAACATATCTACATGGTGCAGCATATATACAAGAAATTTTCCTCTTGAGCCAGTAGACTATCCCTCTTTTGAAGCTTTATTGCAACCCACAGCTTCTGTCTTTAGCCTTCATCACCACTAGACCAAGTTGAGACGCACTTCCTTCACTAGAAGAAGAAGAGAGGTTCCGCCTAGAAGTACTACCCTCATATACTACCCCAAGCCAAAGGAAACTGCATCCTCACCACCTCATCCGTGGAGAGCCATGTGTAAAGTGCTGGTGCAAGTCAAGCCATTGTCTCTAAGAGTCATGCGTGTGTTGTTAAGTGCTCCACTTAGGCTCATCAAGATGACATATACTCATAGCCTAGTGGACTCAAAGAATTAAGTCCTTATGGACCTGAAAAGCCTTAACCCTAAGTCCTATAAGGTTCCTCTTAAAGTTAGGTGGATTAAGATCTTATTCAAGCTCCATTTCTCAATTTAATTCCAGGCTTAGTTTAAATGTCAACTCTCATACAGAAAAACTATATACATATGTACACAAAATGCTTATTTACACAAATTTTACAATCGTGCAAAATTTTTGAAAAATGTTTTGAAATCATGGATGAATGATGCATGAGGTGCAAGTTTTGCAAGAAGATATTTACACATATTTACACAAGATTTTTACAAACTTTTGATTTTCAAAACATTTTGGAAAAATTTTGTACTATATACATAATTTTGATACAAAAATATTTACACAAGCTTTACACAAAAGATTTTTGAAATCATTTTTACAAAAATACTTTGAACACTAGCTATGTATGTGCAAATAAAAGAAGTTTATGTACATGAAATTTTTTTAATTTTTGTGATTTTTAGCCATTTTATTTATTAACACACTCACACAAAGTACGAGTTATGTCTAAAGTATATATGAAATATATACACACCCCCTATACTTAGCTCGAACGATGTCCTCAGAGTGATCAAGAGCGATGAAGAAGACATAACTCGTGCTTAGTAAAAGGGAAGTGAAAAAAAATGGTTAAGTACAGGAACGAATAAATGAATAGAATGAGAGGGACTCGGTGGTTTCCCCCTATACTTAGGATTAACTAATCCTAAGTATAGCAAGCTGTACATGAAGGGAAATCCGAGTGGAGAAGATACAGAGTCTGCCCCCCCCCCTATACTTAGGGTAAAATATCCCTAAGTATAGGCAGCAAAACAGGAGCAGAAAGAATGAAAAGAATACCCGCATATCCTACATCCCCCCTATACTTAGGGTAAAGTACACCCTAAGTATAGCATAATCATACGATGAGAAAAGGGATGTGGGACTTAAGAATAGAATGATATGGACAACTGGATCTATACAAGGCGGAGGAACAGTGAAAATCAGGCGTGAGATGCAAAAGATGTGAGTCAAGAGACCATATCTCACGCAAAATGAATAGGGGCAACAATAACGTCCCGCGGCTCATGATCTAGAAATGGCTTGAGCCGCTGGCCGTTCACTCGAAAGGTAATCTCAGAAGACAACTCGGATATATCAATGCTACCATTGTCGTGTACCTTTCTGACCAAGTAGGGTCCCTTCCATTTGCTCTGCAGCTTCCCTGGAAACAAACGAAGCCTCGCATCAAACAGCCATACTCTCTGTCCAATCTCAAAATGCTTGGGGCTGATATGAGAATCATGCCACTCCTTCACTCTCTCCTTATACTGTAGGCTGTTTGAGAAAGTTGTATCTCTAAGCTCCTCCAGGGCAGCTAACTCTGCCCTCCTCTGGTCTCCCATACCATCTGGATCCATAAGAATATCTGTAACTGCCCAAAGTGACTTGTGCCTCAGCTCAACAGGTAAATGGCATGGCTTGCCATATACGAGGCGAAAGGGAGATGTGCCCAATGGTGTCTTGAAAGACGTCCTATATGCCCACAAGACCGAGTCCAAAAGCTGTGACCAATCCTTTCGGTCAGGGCGGACGACTTTTTGCAATATCGTCTTGATCTCCCTATTCGACACCTCGGCTAGACCATTCGTCTGTGGATGATAAGGTGTAGCAACACGATGGTCTATACCGAACTCGCTAGCAAGGGCCTTCACCTGGTCGTTGATGAAGTGAGATCCCCCATCAGAAATCAGAACTCGTGGAACCCCGAACCGCGTGATGATGTGCTTCCTCAAGAATCTGCAAACTGTCCTCGCATCAGCGGCTCGGGCGGGGATAGCCTCCACCCAACGACTAACATAGTCAACGGCCAACAGAATGTACTCAAATCCCTGACTCTTAGGGAATGGACCCATGAAATTGATGCCCCATGCGTCAAAAACCTCACAGAAATGAATGGGCTGCATCGGTATCATATCACGCTGTCCACAAGTGCCCATCCTCTGACAGTCAGTACACCTCTTCACGAACTCATCAGAGTCCTTGAAGAGGGTAGGCCACCACAAGCCGGATTGGAGCACTTTCTGTGCCGTTCTCCTCCCAGAATGATGTCCTCCTGCCTCACGCTTGTGGCAGTAAGTGAGGACGTTATGGTGTTCCTCCTGAGGAATACACCGACGCCAGACGCTATCCCCTCCTTCGTGGTAAAGGATGGGATCCTCCCAGTGGTAGGACTTGGCCTTCGCAAGGAAGGTCTCAAGCCTCTGTCTGGGCCACTCTTGTGGGACTTTCCTAGCAACGAGAAAGTTCACAATATCGGCGTACCACGGGAGTGAGGCGATAGCAAGGATCGCCTCATCTGGGAAGGTATCTCGAATGGGGTCAATCTGCTCAGACTCCTCAGGCTGCTCTAAACGGGAGAGATGATCCGCCACCACATTCTTGACTCCAGGCTTATCCTTAATCTCAATGTCGAACTCCTGGAGTAGAAGGATCCATCTAGTCAGTCTGGCCTTGGAATCCTTCTTTGCCATGAGGTACCTGATGGCGGTGTGATGTGTGTACAAAGTCACTCTAGATCCAATGATGTAAGATCGAAACTTATCTAGGGCGAACACTACGGCTAGCATCTCCTTCTCTGTGACCGTGTAATTCCGCTGGGCGGAATCCAATGTGCGGCTAGCGTAGTGGATAGCAAACGGGACTCCATCCCTCCTCTGTCCCAGCACTGCCCCCACGGCAAAATCGGAGGCGTCCGTCATGATCTCGAATGGGAGAGACCAATCAGGCGGTTGGAGGACAGGAGCCTCAATCACGCACTGCTGGAGAGTCGTAAAGGACGAAAGACACTTGTCATCGACAAGGAACTCGGTGTCTTTCGTCAAGAGGTCAGACAACGGTCGGGCAATCCCGCTGAAATACTGAATAAATCTCCTATAAAATCCAACGTGCCCCAGGAATGACCGTAGCTGTCTCAAATTGGACGGCGGTGTGAGTTTTCTAATAACATCAACCTTGGCCGGATCAACCTCCATGCCCCTGTTGGAGATGATGTGGCCAAGCACCGTCCCTTGAGTCACAATGAAGTGACTCTTCTCCCAAGATAAAACCAAATGGTACTCAATACATCGCTGGAGTACTCGGTCTAGGCAGTCAAGACAGGAGTCGAATCCGTCGCCGTAGACCGAGAAATCGTCCATGAAGACCTCCAAACACTCCCCTACCATGTCCGAAAAGATCGACAGCATGCACCTCTGAAAAGTCGCAGGGGCATTGCATAGCCCAAATGGCATGCGTCGAAAGGCATATGTACCAAAGGGACAGGTAAAGGTGGTCTTCTCCTGATCCTCAGGAGCGATGGCCACCTGGTTGTAGCCCGAATACCCATCCAGGAAGCAATAATGGCTCTTCCCTGCCAGTCTCTCAATGATCTGGTCAATAAAAGGCATGGGGAAATGGTCCTTCTTGGTGGCCTGGTTGAGTCTCCTGTAGTCAACACAGACCCTCCAAGAGGTGGGTACTCGTGTAGCAATCTCCTCTCCCGACTCACTGATCACAGTCGTGATGCCCATCTTCTTGGGCACCACATGCAAGGGGCTCACCCACTTGGAGTCGGAAATGGGATAAATAAAATCTGCACTCCACCATTTTGATATTTCCTTCATCACGACCTCTCTCAGGTTGGGGTTCAGACGCCGCTGGAACTCACGCGACGGCTTCGCCCCCTCCTCGAGATAGATATGGTGGGAGCACACTGATGGACTAATCCCATGGAGATCTGCTACGCTCCATCTGATTGCCTTGCGGTTCTTTTCAAGAACCCCCATCAAACGGGATTCCTGCTCTTCAGTCAGATCGGCAGAGATGATGACTGGGTACATCTCAGGCTCGCCCGCAAGGAACCGATACTTCAGCGAAGTAGGGAGCGGCTTCAGCTCTGGACAGCTGGGCGATGGCAATTCTGGCTTCGGAAGAAAATGTGTCAATGCTGCTAAGTCTGCCAAATCTGCCTGGGAGAAAGAAAGCGCACTCTCGCAAACTGGATCTGGAGAAGGCTGCTCAACGGTGATGTCTATGATCTGCTCTGCATCTACCTCCTCCTCATCTGTAGGCTCAGGTGGACTCAAGTCTGGAATCTGATCATCACAATCTGCCCAGTCAGACTCTGAATCCGAGGGATCTGCATCAAATACGGTGGCATCAAGACCACCGAAACACAAGGTGGCCTCAGCACCACCATCACTGAAATCCGTGTCGCGATCAAGGACCAGCTCTGCTGCCTCTATGGTATCCTGAACCAGGGGTGTGCTCTCCAGACTCTCCTCTACTATCATCTCGGCATCAGCTGTATCTGAAAATGAGAGGATGGCCTGTGCTGCAGGATCTGCCCATGCTGCCTCGTCATCAGTGATCACAAAATCACAGTCCCGGTGGATGTCTGGCTTGGCGTCTGTCAGCTGCTCTGAATCTGTGCTATCCTCTGAGCGTGCCCTCTCTCTGGCTCTGTAGTCCTTGACCGTCTCTATTTGTATACTCTCGCCCTCGACGCGAAAGTACACCTTCCCGCTATCATGATCAGTCACCGCCTTGGCTGTGGCCAAGAACGGACGACCAAGGATGATGGGGGTATCGGCCACTGAATCAGGGATCTCCATGTCCAACACTACGAAGTCCACGGGGAATTTCAGGCCCTGAATCGTGACGATAACATCTCGCAACAACCCCTTCGACCTCTTGACAGATCGATCAGCGAACTGAAGGACTGTCCTGCTCTGTCGAAGAGTGCCCAACTCGAAGCTGTCGAGAAGGGCTGCCGGAAGGAGGTTGATCGACGATCCGCTATCCAATAGAGTCCGGTCGAACCTCTACTCACTAATCTGACATCTGACATACGGTGCCCCTGAATCTGGCCTCTTGGCCGGTAGACGGTTCTGGATCGCAAAACACGTGGCTTTCGTCAGCACATGAATCTCTGAAGTGTGGTTCCTCCTCCTCCTGACTGTGGTCCTGTCTCTCAAAGATCGTTGAAGAAGGGGGATATGCTGCAAAGCCTCCTGGAGGGTGAGCTGGATGTGGAATCTATCGATCATGCTCTGACTGAACTCCTCCTGCTCTCTCTTTTTTGGATCATTTTCTTTTTTCTTCCTCTTCCCCATCTGAAGGGCTCTAGGGAAGGGGATCACAGGGTCTTTCTCAGATGAAGGACTAGGAAAAGGTCTAGACGGCTCGACGGCCAGATCCGCACATACATCACTCACCACAGTGGGACCAGAAGAAACAAAACCTCTTCCTTTATTCAAAATAGAATTCTGAGATACAGTAACCTGAGGAAAGACAACATCTCTATCAAAATGAACACTGGTGGCCTCAGTACCACCTCTGGCTGGCTCTGCTGCTGGACGTCTCGCGGCATCAGTACCGCGGGCTAGCTCGGCTAAACTGGTGGCGTCAGTACCACCTCCTCGAACTGGTGAAGCGGCGGCCTCAGTACCGCCGGTGGAATCAGCATCCTTGGTGGCATCAGTACCACCATCATCATCATGTGCGACCTCAATACCGCTCTCCTCCTCCTCATCTGGCGCCCTGGGTGGATCCTCGAGTCGTCGCTCAGATGAGGCGCCGCCTGCTGGTGTCCTACCGCTCCTAAGTGTAACAAAATCAGCATCAAATAGATCCGAAGATGTATCATCAAATGGGTCACTAGGAGTGGCAAGCTCAGTGTGTACTACCTGCTCAGACTTCCTCTTGAGGTTGTTCGGATTTGGCTCGATCTGTGCAGGGACGGCGGCCTTCCCTCTCACCAGGTCCCGCATCTCCTGGCGTAATTCGTCCATCTCCCGTCTAAATGTAGCCTGCTGGTCCGTAAGGAGGCGGGCTATGTCATCCAAGGCAGGGCCCTCATGGGAGCCCGACGGGTAGCCTCTCTGGTGCTGAGGCTGCTGAAACTGCTGCTGAGGGGGGTAGGAGGAAGGATGCTGCTGATATGCTGGGTGAGCCTGCTGCTCACGTCTCCAAGACTGTCCCTGCTGCTGATAGGGACGAGGAACGAAGGATGACTGCTGCTGTGGCTGGTGGGCTGGGGGCTGCTGCTGCGGCTGGTGATCTCTCTGCTGGGCGTACTGCCCTCCCTGTCCAGATGGCTGCTGCTGGGGCTGGGCACCTCCACTCACCCACCTGAATCCGGGATGGTCTCGTCGGATCCCAGGCTGGGGGCGGTCATACCAAATTCCGTTGACATCCATCAACGGCTCTGCATCGTAGGGGGTTGGCGGGAGTACTGCCAGAGGTTGATCCGGCTGGTAGACCACCATCTGCATGTCTGGAGATGGTGGGGACTGGTAGGTGGGCTGCGGCTGCTGGTACGGCTCCGCCTGTACAAGATGAACCTGTCTAGACTGCTGTAGGGAGCTGGAGCGCTGGGACGAGCTGCTGCTGCTGCCGGAGTCGCCTCGCGACTGAAGACGGGGCTGTGAAGCCGTCTGTGCCTCCTGGAGACACATGAGCTGGGTCTTCATGTCTCTCAGAGTCTGTGCCATCTGCTCCATCTGCGTGATACCCTGGCACTGCTTCTTCTCGATCAGCTCCATCCGGTCCAACTTCTCGCTGATAATACCCATATCCGCAGCGGACGACTCTGCCTGTGCTGCTGCAACTGCGGATGAACTGGATGGACCGGCGTCGACCCATGCTATCCTCTGGTACTGCACGGATCCTAGCTGCTGTTGTGGTCTCTGTGTGTACAACCGGGTCTGGGACATCACCATGTAGTTTTCGGCCATCTCCTCGAAGATGGCCCAGACCTGGTCGTGATCCTTGGCGAAATAGGACCCGCCGCAAGAAGCATTCACCAGGCCCTGGAGCTCTGGTGTCAACCCGCTGAAGAAGCTCTGAACTAGGTTCGGCTTGGAAATGTCGTGGTGCGGGCATCTTTCTGTGAGCTCTCGGAACCTCTCCCACGCCTCATGAAATTGCTAGTTGGGGAGCATGGAGAAGTTGCTGATCAGGGCCCTCTCTGCATTCGTCCGCCTGAGTGGATAGTACTTGTTCAAGTACTCGGTGCGGAGCTGCTCCCAGGTGTAGACAAACTTCCCCAGATGCTTCAGCCAGGTGGCTGCTCTATCTGCCAGTGAAAAGGGGAAGGCGATCATCCGAATCGTATCCTGGTCCACATGGCGGTCGTGGACAGTACTACAAATCATCAAGAACTCCTGGAGGTGGAGATGGGGCTCCTCGGTGGCAAGTCCGTGAAAACGGGGAAGCATCTGCAGGGTGTTCGGGGGGAACTTGAAGTCCCCCACGATAGCAGGCACCACTAACCAATGATGCATCAGTGTAGATCCGGGGTTGTGCAACTCCCGCATCGGTCTCAGTGGTCCTCCTGCCGCAGCGGCTGCCGCTGCAGCAGCGGCTGCTGCGGCTCGTGCCTCTGCATCTGGTCCGTCCTCAGGCTCGCTCTGATCTCTCTCTGCTCTGAGTCGCTCCAACTCTCTCCTCATCTCTATCATGAAAGCTCCCTGATCTCTCAACTGTTGCTGAACGGTATCTAAAGAGGCGATCAGGGTGGAGTTGATCGCTCCTTGGTCCATAACAAAATGCTGCTCTCCTCGTGGACCTCCGGGGTGATCCTCAGAACTGCCGGCCATGACGTCTGCAAATCAAATGAGCCCAACTCAGGTGCTGTCAAATCTGCTAATCTCTCCTCGGGCTCTTGTCTCTCAATACCAAAAGAAAGGGGATCGAGGGGGAACAGGGCGGAGTCGTACTCAGGCTCGGAGAGCTGGTCTCGGCTCTCGCGGGCCAACCTAGATGATCGGGTAGACGTGCCCGAAAGCGGTGCAGCCAGAGGCTGCCTAAGAGAGCGTCTACCCATCATCTTGATCTGGCGAGTAGGGCGAATGAGATCTGGAGAAACTATGATCACAAAACAAACCCCCGGTTCACCAACGCAACGAGAGCTGAAGACCGTGAAAGTTCGATCAAATTATCTTGTCTATTTTATTAGGTGAACACACAAAATATCAGAGCGCTTACGTGACCTGTTAGGATACCCGATGCTACCCCAACTGACTGGCCCGCATGAAAGAGTCGGTAGTCAGCTAGAAATAGCACCGGAGGGTTCTACCTAGGGTGCGGGTCACTCTCTCGCGCATCCAAACCATACAATGAGGGGGTTGCTCTCCCCAAGACAAAATTTTTAGGGTGAGCGTCATTTAAGATCAATAGTGTTAACCAGTCCCAATTTTATGGTTTTTTCTTTTTAATATTTTTCAAATAAAAACAAACGGCCTAACGAATTTTTCGGTTCTCCTGATTATTTAATCCAAAACAGGGGGGAGAAGACGAAAAAGCCGATGCGCGATGAAATCAATGATGCATGCTGAGTCAGAAATACGTACCTTGTCTCCAGCACTCTACATGCAAGTGATCCGCGCAGAATTTAAAGACTGAAAATAAACTACCTAAATAATGCAGGCGGAAAACCGAGGCCCTAAACAGCAGTGCTACTCGAAAGAACGGCTAGCTGACCACCAGCCTCCAATCCAAAGGGTCCGGTCTAGACCCACCCCTCCTCTTCTCGACAGGTCGAGTTCAGGAGTAGCGCTTGACGGGGTGGGCTCGCGGCGCGTAGGCTCGGAGGTGATGGAACGGCTATTTTATTATTATTTTTATTATAGGTCCAATTACCGCACTATAGGAACATGCAATTATATTAGGGTGTTTGGATCCTATGAGTTACGTCACAATCAAGTAGAAAATCCTACGGCTAGGGGCTCGATCAAAAACCGCGTAAACACCGGAAAAGGCAGTAAAAAGAGAAAAAGAAACCGTGTCAAAAGCCACGAAAAACTCCTAAGGGTCCCCCGAGCACACCGGTGCTCGGCGAAACAGACCCGCTAAGTGTTCAAGTAAAGTCCAAGTCCAGTCTCTGGGTCTCCCTATATTATTACAACAATAATGATCAAATAAACCTAATCTAACCTCACCCACTCAACTCTCTCTCTCTCTCCTGCGGCTCCGTGCAGAAGGGAGCCGCCTCCGAGTCTCGCGGTTGCGTCGGCTTCTCGAAATCGGCCGCCTCGGTCCTCGGGCCCTCGCAAGAAACAGAGACAAGTGGTCAGACCAAATTATTTAAATAATGTCAGGAAAAATATGTATATGTATGCAGAAAGCTATACAAAAAGCCGCGAAAATCAAAAGCCGCGGAAAAACTCAAAAAGTGACTACTAAGTCGTGCTCACCGGCAACGGCACCATTCTGGTAAGCGAAAATTCGAGCGACTAAGGTAAAGGTACTAAATAGGTCGTTGCGACCTCGGTCACTCAGATGCACTTGATCAAGAAAAATGAACCACTAATAGAGATAAAACAGATAAAACACAAAATAGCGGTCCTGCTATTGGATTAACCTGGTATAGCACCCAGGGTCGAACTCAAGGAGCACGGATTGGCCTCTTGGCCTACGAAGTAGTCAAAAGAGATAAAATAAAAGGAGAAAATGTTTTTGGTGGTTTTTGAATATTTTATATTTTTTTTGGATTTTTTTGTTTATTAAGAAAATGATAAAAACAACCAAGCACTCAATTCAACAATTTATTAAAGGCACCAAAAGTCAAGCAAAAATTCCAACAAAAATGTTTTTATGTGTTTTATATTTTTTAGTATTTTTGATGAATTTTTGAGAATTTTTGGATCTTTATTTACTTTTCTAAAAATCAAACAGTGGCTAAAAGAGATGGTACTGTCCAGCCAAGCCAAAACGCCCTAGATAAAATATCTAAGAGCTCCAAAATGGCCTGGAGGTAATTTTCCTACAAAGAAAACAAAATGAGGAAAATTCAGGCACCAATTTTATTGTTTTTGGATTTTTAATTTATTTACTAGAATTTTTATAGGTTTTTGAGTGTTTTTAAGTTTTTAGTGGTTTTCAATAATGAAAATAGCCGAAATTGGCTATAAAATCAAACTAAGCAAGACAAACAGTGGACAATTTTTTGTAATTTTTGGACACTATTTAATTTTTTTTGTGATTTTTAAACTTAGACAGTAGCAAAATTGAATGTTTTTGAATTTTTAAAAATATCAAACGAGATCAAAAATGTCCTAAAAAATCCACAAAAAGTTTACACCGTGGCAGGAGCCATGTATCCAATTTTCGTTGGATTGGGAGGTGTTTTGCTATTTTATTCAAAAATAAAGGAAGGGCACTGTGCACAGGGACCAAAGTGCAAATACCCAAAGTTCTGGGGGGTCTGGTGCAATTTTCCCAGCAAAACACGCACCACACGCGTGCCTGGGGCACTTTGGGACCCAAATGTAATAAAAATAAGTCCCAAGGACTTATTAGTAACAAGTACCAAAAGTCTAGGGGCTTATCTGCAAAATACCCAAAATATAATGCACATGTGGAAATAAATCACGCACAGGGGTATAAATGCAAATAAGTAAAAGATTTCATTCATTCAATAACATCCAGAACTACCGGGGTCTCTATTGCAAATAAACCAAAATATCACGTGTCGATGCACGTGTCCACAACTGGCAGGGGTATAAATGCAAATAGAATAAAGCTAAGGGTCCACTATGCAAATACACCTAAAACTTAACAACTGACTTTGATATTTACAGGACTAAAATGAAATTAAAATAAAGACAGGGCCTAAGGGTAAATTACCCTTTATTAAGCGGATGGGCTGGATGCGCGCCACGTAGAGATTGGACGGCTGCTGACGGTGGGCGCTCCGGATGTCGCCTCCTCAGATCGGACGATGCTGGACGCTCCGGAGATGAACGGCTCTGATTGAAACTGGAGCGGGAGGGGCGATCGGACGGCGATGGAGGATGCTGGAAGAACAAGCCCCCGACGAGACTCGTCGGGCTCGTGCGTGCGCCGTGCTCCTCCTGGGAGCCCTCTGAAGGTCGGAGAAGAATCGTGGAAGGCTCTCGCGTCTGCCGGTGGGCTCCGATGATCGAGCCGAGCTCCGATGATCGAGCCAAGCTCCGAGGAGCTCGGGCGAGGTCGGCGGAGCTAGGTCTCCTGGTTGGATGACTAAGGGCCTCAGATGGTCCTCGTTTCGACCTGAAAAGTGAACCAGAAGACTCACGGGTCGAGGGCAAATTGCCTCGACCCGGTTAGGCGAAGTGGGGGTGACTGATGCGTCGGGATGGCGAGCTCCGGCGAAGGTGGTGGACGGAGAAGCTCGGTTCCCAGCTCCTGTGCGAGCTGGGTTGGGCGAATGGGTGAAGAAGGTGCGTCGGAAGGAGGCGGACGTAATGGACGATTCCGATGATCGAAATGGGTGACGGAGTGGTCGGAATCAAAGAAACGCGGCGGCGGAGCGATTTGGGCGTAAACTGAAATTAAGGGAAACGGGAAGGCTAAGGGGTTACCTGGGTGGTCGGAGAGACTGGAGAGGAGCTGAGGAAGCTCCCGGTCGTCGCCTCGAGGATCGTCTCGGTCCGAGGCTCGGAGCTCACGCTGGTGGCGGAGCTGCAGCGGCTATGCTCGTCGGATCGATGGATTCACCTCCTTTCCTCGCTGCAACAGGCTCAGACGCGAGCTGTCACCTCACACACTCTCTGGAGCTCACAGGAGAAGAAAGCAAATGGCCAAAGATGGAGAGAGGAGGTGGTGGAGCTGCAGCTTTATACGGCTACGGGTCCGAGAAAGATGGGTCCGGGCAAGCTCAGGAGCGCGCGGATCCCGAGGGAGCGGCTCCGGCGAGGATGTCGGATGAACGATTAAAGATTCGGACCCGAGGTTTAGGGAAATGGGTGTCGGATCAAGCTGGTATAAATGCGAGAAATCGGGTCGGGCGCTTGTATCCGCGGAAGGTGGTCCTGGGGGGGGGGTAGTTGACCGGGCGGTCAACATCCCCAGGACCCAATGGGATTCGGCCACGTGGCTGGATCTTGAAGTGACAAATAAGGGTAGCTAGGGGCCGAATTTGCAAAAACTCAAAACACAAAATATTTTTATTTTATTTTTTCTATTTTTTAGTGATTTTAAATTAATTTTTGGAAATAAAAAATAAGCTATATACATAGTATGTAATATATAGGTATATGTACACTATTAGGGTTTTTGATTTTTTTTTATTTTTAATTATTATTTTTATGCAATTTTATTCCTATTTTATATTTTATTTATTTATATTATAAAATAAGGAATAAAAGGGTATTTTTATTTTATTTTTCTTATTTATATACATAGGTAAAATAAATATATATGTACATCTATATACATGGTATATGTACAATGTATTTTTGTATTTTTAATTTTGCTCTTTTTATTTTGTTTTTGTTCTAATTCTTTTTATTTTATTTATTTACAATATATAATATAGAATATTTACAAAAAGTTTGGAAAATAATTTTATTTATTTACAAGGTTAAATAAATATATAGATGTGGTTTATGTACATGATGAAAGGGGTATTTTAATTCTTTTTGATTTTTAACTTTTTCTTTTGGTTTTTATATTTTATAAATATGTACAAGTATTTACAAGCATATTTTTGATGAGGAAAATATCTTTATTTTATTTACATAAATATTTACACATGAGCCCCTATCTCCCTCTACTTTAGCTTTTATGCGGTCAGGCCCATGCTGAGCCTTCCCTTGGGTTAGGTTGCTCAATATTTATTCTAAATATTTCCCTCTTTTTCTTTTTAATCTTTATTCTTTTATTTTTGCACAAAAACATGCTAATTATAGGTTTTTACACAATGCATGCTTTTGGTAATTATTTGTATTTACACACATCTACATGCATTTGCAAAGGTTTTTGTAGCTAAAATATAAGAATAAAGAGTGATGAATGAGTATTCATCAGGCAGCCAACATGGCTGCCCGCCTCATTTTTGGGCAATTTTTTTATTTTTTGGAAAAATATCACCATATATATTCATCCCTATATCCCTCCTATATGTCATTCGAATTTCGTCAGAAACAGATACTCGTACGGCCTCCATCCAGACATGGTCGATTTAAAAAATCCTGCGACCGTTAAAAAAGTGACGTCTAGATGAAGGCCTAGGAGTCTTTGATTCTGACGAAATTCGAATAACATATAGGAGGGATATACGGATGAATATACATGATAATATTTTTTCAAAAAAATAAAAAAAATGCGAAAAATGGATTGGCTACCCCTAGGGGGCAGCCCCATTTTTCCCATATAAAAATATACATACATATATATATATATATATATATATATATATATATATATATATATATATGACCCGCATTATTTAATCCTTAGATCACGGAAAAGATAATCTAAAACTAACACAGTCGTTTGCAAAAATATCCTTGAGTTGTTAAGATGATTAAGCACTGTGGGTTGGCTAAGAAGCTTACATTAGCTCGTACTTAACCCCAGGTTTTGTTCTCCCTATCTATGTCCTGTGATTCGAGACGACAATGATTAAGGTTGGGAGTGCTTTAATATATTTCCAGATGAGGAACGAGCGCGGACACATGAAACATTGATCGTATGCGATGCCATTTTAAAAATCCAAGGAGATATGATACTTTAGGACACGACATTTATAAATCGCTTCCATGTTCTATGACATTATTCATAAAAGTGGTGGCAGCCAAATTGAACGTATGATTTGTCCGTCTACGTGATTCACATGATGGCATCGTGTTATATAATATATTATTATTAGGTCAATCAGGAAGATACCAGTGAACCCTGCAACGTCAAAAAATTACAAATGGAGTAAAAATTACATGAAGTGGCATGCGTTCTATACTTAAAAAAAGTCACAATATAATATTGAAGTAAAGGGAAGCTACAGAGGTGGTGAAATCAACTGGATGCATTCGGTCAATTTTTCATCATTGATTTTTTTAATTTTTTTCAGAAAATTTAGGGTAGGTTTATTTAGACATTGAGTGGAACATGCGTTTTGAATCTCATATGAAACAAACATTCCTAACTTGTCCATCTAGAAGCAGTCAATTTCAACAATTTTATAACCGTTTAAATTTAATTGTCTTGATAGATATGACTAACTATCATATTATGTTGAATTTAGCATGAGACAATGGCGATATGTAGTGATTTAAATTCCTCTATATTTCATTAAAACAACAAAAAAACATTGAAAATAGTTGGCTCAAGTAGTTATCTATACTAGCCGGTCCAGCTTCCCCAACCCCTTAATATTGATCTCCTTGTTAAATTGGTTATAACTTATATCCCTTTGAAACATAATCAACGAGAAGGTGCAAGAATAATAGATAGGAACTTCAATAAATTGAAGTATCCTAATTAGGAACGAAATGAAAATGTAAGACTCTACCCCAAATACAGTATCATATCAAAAAATCACAAAGTATGTGAGTGTGTTATGAGTGGTGAGGATGACTACTTGTATTTATACATTTTGGCTCATTGTCAACATAACCAGTTGAATTCGAGCCCAACAACTCATCTGAATTGGACTAGTTTTCATCGATAATGGTCCAGAGAGAATGAGTTGTTAACAATCTTTGATATATATTGTTGTAATATCTTGGGATATTTACACCCATAACCCTGAGTAGTTTCGTAATTACCCCAGAAACCCTCGATAATCACGAATTACATCCAGAATCCCGAGTAATGATTAACCTTTACATGGCATAATCCTATGTCAAGTTCCGTCTTAATTTTCCGTTAACTCTGACGAAAAATGTTATATGTTGACCATTTTACCCTTCTAAATACATAATATTTACAACATGATGCCATTTGCAGATCAAGCAACTCCCTGCAAACTGCAGGCCCTCCCACTCGTCCCTGTCAAGTTGCCCTGTTCGCCCCGCGCCTCCGCCCCCTGCTCCCCTGCATGTGAGCTCCGCCCCACGCCTCCGCCCCCCGCCTTCGTCGCCGAGGACCCCCGCGCTCAGCTTCTGGTCCTCGTCGAAGCACTGCATGCGAGCCCTCCTCCTCTTCGTGTCCAATTCCTGCCCCGAGCCCCGCCGGCAAGGAGCCCCCCACCCCCACCGAGTTTCTCCTGGAAGCCCCCTTGCTCGAGGCCCTCTCCCCTCCCATCCCTGCTCGACACCCCCCACCCCCCCCCCCCCCGCTTCTCCGAGGAGGCTCGCGCCTAGCTCCTGGTCCTCGTAAAAGCACCGCCTGCGAGCCCTCCTCCTCTTCGTGTCCAATTCCTGCCCCGAGCCCCGCCGGCAAGGAGCCCCCCACCCCCACCGAGTTTCTCCTGGAAGCCCCCTTGCTCGAGGCCCTCTCCCCTCCCACCCCTGCTCGACACCCCCCACCCCCCCCCCCCCCCCGCTTCTCCGAGGAGGCTCGCGCCTAGCTCCTGGTCCTCGTAAAAGCACCGCCTGCGAGCCCTCCTCCTCCTCGTGCCCAGTTCCTACCCCGAGCCCCGCCGCCAAGAAGACCCCCCGCCCAGCTCCTCGCCCTCTCCCCCTGCTCGAGACCCCCTCCCTGCTCGATCCCCCCCCCCCCCCAACTCATGCAAGCCCTCCTCCTCTTCGCGCCCAGTTCCTGCCCCGCACCCAGCTCCTCGCCCCCCACCCCCACCAAGTTTCCCTCCTGGAAGCCCCTCCTGCTCGAGGCCATCTCCTTGCCTGGCTATGCTCGACCCCCCTCCCCCCCCCCCCCCCCCGCGAGGAGGCTTGCGCCCAGCTCCAACCACATGCGAGCCCTCCTCCTCCTCGCGCTCAGTTCCTGCCTCGTCGCAAGGAGACCCCCGACCCAGCTCATGCGAACCCTCCTCCTCCTCGCGCCCAGTTCCTGCCGACGAGGAGCCCCCCCCCCCCCCCCCCCCCCCCCGAGGAGGCTCGCGCCCATCTCCAACCGCATGCGAGCCCTCCTCCTCCTCGCACCCAGTTCCTACCCCGAGCCTCGTCACAAGGAGACCCCCGGCTCAGCTCATGCGAACCCTCCTCCTCGCGCCCAGTTACTGCCCCCGATCCCCGCCGTCGAGGAGCCCCCCCTACCAACCCACGCGCCCAGCTCCTGCTCCTCCTCGGAGCCCCACCCTCCACCACCACTGAGTTCCTTCTGCCCCCTGTCCCCGGTGAGGCTTGCGCCCAGCTCCTCGTCGGAAGTCCCCTCGGCGAAGCCCCCCTTGTCCTCGAGACCCGCTGCCGAGGAGGTTCGCCTCCAGCTCCTGTTCCTCGGCATCTTCTTTCTTTTTTTATTAATGTCAGCCGTTAGATCACTTACTGGTTAGATTAACTCTCCCATCTGGTTGAGTTAATGGACTAAACTAACGGAAGGTTGTGGGTGTAAAACGGAGAGATTATTCAGGGTTCTGAATGTAATTCGTGATTATCAGAGGTTTCTGAGGTAATTATGAAACTACTCAGAGTTATGGGTGTATATTCATAATATCTTCTAGATTAAGGATAAACACTGTACTAAATAGAAGGCCGGAAGCCAAGTCCATTTAAAAAAACATGGGATAGGCCCCATTTCGGAATCTAATGAGAGGCCCACTTCTTAATTTATAAGTACAGAATCTTTGTATGGCCCATCATGACACCAGATGCTGAAATCGATATTAATGTTTAATGACATGAACAAAATGCTTCGTTCATTGGAGAGGAATCCAAATTATTTTCGCGAAATCTCTCCTCCTCTATCTACCTATAAATCAATCGTAATGTCCGTCCGCTATGTGTAACGAATCTCTTCCAAGTATGATATTTCAGAAGAGAAGAACTGTGAATTTTGCAAGAACTCAAGGACTGAATTGGTATTAAAAAAAAAGGACATAACTGATATTGCAGAACTTAAGAAGGTCACAATTAATAAGAATCTAATATACAATTTGCGGACAACTTACTTTTTTTTAGAATGTCAACTCTATGAATACCATTTTGCCAATGCTGAAATTTTCTCAAAAATAAGCTCTCGATGTAAGATTTGGAATTCCTTGATCCTGAAATTTTCATCGAAGTTGTAGGAATGAAAGCGAAAATCCTTTCTTTACTGACAAGATTTTGTTTGTTAAATAACTTGAGTACACCTCTTATCACACATATCATGTTATGTTTCAAACTATCAGCTTCAATCATCGGCAAGATCAGTAAAATCAGGAAAAGTTTTCTTTGAAACGGTACTGCAGAAGCAAAATATTGAGCAAAATTGTCATGGAGAAAAATTATTCGATCTTGCTCAAATAATAGTTGGGGCATCATTATAATGTCTCGGACTTAAGATATCTAATCCGTTATCTAGGAAAATTACTGGTACTGAACATTCTGCCTCTTTTGACATAACGCTTGTGTCTATTTATTTCTGTACAGTTAACATTTACGGTGCCCTTTTGTGAGTTGATCATTTATTAAACTAGTAAAACTAGACTATGTACTATATACCATTATACCTCTCCAAATAGTTCAGTCTGAGTCAATAAGACAACTACGATATAAAGTGATTAAGAAACTAACTATAGACCTTATTTTAACATTTGTTTGGGATGGGAGGAGAAAGGACTAAGGAGGGCAACTAATCGTAGGGGCACAGCTATTCATGGTGCAAGAATATAAGGCATAAATGCAATGGTAAAAAAAACTGGAGTATAAATGTAATGTGAAAACTCGGAAGTGTTGAGGTTTATCCTGTAAAGACTGATTGGTTGAATACAAGTAGAAAGCATTACTGATGTGATTGATCTCCCTCCTGCCTTCTGATTGGCTGAGAGCTTTTGGGCTGGATTGTTGAGGTGTCTGATCCACCTCCTGCATTCTGATTGGCTGAGAGGTGTTGGGTTGGATTGTTGAGATGCTTAATCCATATCCTGCATCTTGATTGGCTGAGAGCTGATGGTGGGGATGGCTGAGAGCTGATGATGTAGTATAAAAGGAGCGTTGTGGCACCACATATTGTATCCCAACATCATTTAAGCAATAGTAGAGAGAATCTGGTATGAGCAAGTGGAGTAGGCACATTGCCGAACCACTATAAATCCTTGTCTTGTGCGATTGTGTGTGCTTTCTCTTTCGATTGTGGTTCTAGTCATGTATTGCTTGATCAAATCCGTCCCCAACAACTGATATGAGAGTAAGGTTCGGAGATTAACCTCTACACAGATGAAGGAAGAATCGAAGGTCAAGATCGAGAAGTTCAATGGATCGAACTTTGTATTCTGAAAGATGCAGATTGAAGATGTTTTATATCAGAAGGATCTCTATCTTCCGATCGAATGAATGTAGCCCAAAGCCATGAAAGATGAAGAGTGGAAGGTCCTAAACCGAAAGGCTCTAGGAACGGTAAGGCTCAGCCTTACTCCATCAGTGACTTCAAATATCGCAAAGGAGACGACAACGACGAATCTTTTCAAAGCTCTTGAAAAGATGTACGAGAAGCCATCTGCATCAAATAAGGTGTATTTGATGAAGAACCTTTTCAATTTAAAGATGAGTGAGAACTATGTGGTGGCTTCACACTTGAATGATCTGAACAGTATCATCAACCAGTTGGAGTCTGTGAAGATCGTGTTTAATGATGTGGTAAAAGCTCTTCTACTTCTTTTTGCCATTAACCATTTCTTGTAGGAAACAAAGCGAAAGTGTCCCTTTGCAGGGGTCATCGAGCCAGGAAAAAAAGCTCCATATCCTCTACCTTGCTTGGCCACCCTGATAGATGTGGAGCCATTTTGACTGATCTTGGAGGTGCGGATCCACTACAGCATTATTTTGGGCCATCTCTGAGCTTCTGAGAGTGGAGGACGATGAAGAATGGCTAGATCGAAACTCAACATAATGGTCTTCTTCTATTGTTCCTCCAGCCTGCTATGTTTCCATCTGATCAAACAAGATCCCTAGATTAAACATATGTTGTTGGATATTTGGCACCCATCACCTTCAGATCTATGTTGAGATCTAATCTCAATGCTACATCGTCGAAGGGGTATGCGTCGTCGGATTCACGCCATGTGGATAAGTAGAGATCTTTATACCCATACCCCTAATTTTGTTGCTTTATAATTTAGTCCTATATTTTAATTTCAACGCTTTAGTATTTTGTGAAATTTATGCTAGACCCCTGTATTCTATTCATATAGCAACTAGGTCATGTCCACCCACCTCATATGTCATTTCACGTGAGGTGGCGAAATCGCATGTAAGCTGTCGCAACTTTTGTATTTTCGTTTAGTCCATAAACTTTAAACATTGGCTATATATTTTGGGTATTTTGTAGAAAAGACCTTGCACTTATTTTAATTAGGGATTTTATCAGTTGTGCCCCTCCGAGATATCGCAATATCAGTTATGCCACTATCTTTTTGGTAATATCAGTTGTACCCCTGACTTCTTGCCAATATTTCACTTGTGCCCCTCAGAGGGGCATAACTGATAATAGATTATTATCAGTTATGCCCCTCTGAGGGGCACAAGTGAAATATTGGCAAGAAGTCGGGGGTACAACTGATATTACTAAAAAGATAGGGGCATAACTGATATTGCGATATCTCGGAGGGGCACTACTGATAAAAACCCTTTTAATTATAGTTATGCCCTTTCCAGTACTTGTATTTTTGTAATTACTTATCCTTTACTAAAATTATCATATGTTCTTAGTACTTTTGCAAAAATAGGATTAGGTGCATGCTTGCTTGTAGTATCACATTGTTTTTTAGAATAGTATTTTAGGACCTTTTAATATTTTATAAAAATCAGAAATAACACATTTTGGCACTGTTTGAAGTAAAAATTACCAAAACTTGTAAAAAATATTATGGAAAATTTCCAAAATATATTTTATTTATTATTATGTTTTCCAATTCCAGACCAAAAACAACTAAAAATAGAAAAAGAAAATGCATAAAAATTAAAAAATATTTTAAATATTTTATAAAATAAAAATCCCAAAAATATTCATTTCTACTTTGTAATTTTTTTATATTATATATTATTAACAAAAATAAGTTTAGAAAATTTTAACTTTATTTGTTATTTTTAATTTTCAAAATATTTCGACCTATTTATTTAATACCCGATTTGAGATATTTGTAACCTTAGAAATATATAAAAATTAGCAAAATTATCTAAAAAATAAAAAAACATTAAAAAATTATTTAAACCCCCAAAACATGTTATTTCATGTATTTTGACTATTTTTAGTAGTACTTAAAATTGTATTTCCTTATATAGTAGTATAATATATTTAAAAAGAAAGAGAAAATAATATTAGAATATAGAAAATACAAATTTATTAAAATTAAAAATAAAAATTATATAAAAATTAAAAACCCATAAAAAATAACAAAATTAATTAATTGTTGAATGACAAATTCATATGTTGATTTTGTAACTCAATCGCTATACAAATTTGTTTCTTGTGTTTGACCCCTACATATTTGTCACTATACATCTTTAGTAAGGTATAATATATTTTAGCCCAATCTGATTAGTTGCTTAATTACTGTGCGGGTTAATTATTATTTGATCATGAGTATTTACTAGTCATATCAGCGATAGTGAGTCTGATTCTGTCAGACCATTATTAGCGGCTTCGATAACGCGTTCAACAAATGACACTGTTGTCGGGGAGAATCGGTTTGTAGAGTAGTTTAATCTTTTTATACTACTTAGCCATTTCTTCGTTTATTTCCTTTTATTTGATTATCAATTTTGAATTGTCTGACATTTCTTCTCTTTTTGACTTCTTGCGAGGGATCACGGACCAAGGAGGATCGCACAGGAGATTCTACGCAGCCTTGGGACAAGGAGCCAACTATTTTGACCAAGTCGGCAAGAGAGAGTAGGTGGCTCTAGAGAGAGACAGTAGCCCTACATAGATTTTATTTTCTATTTTTGTGAGAGAGACTCCTATTTCTGCACCATTAATTTGTAATAATACAAGGACATTGGACTTTAGACACTCGGGACTAATTTCCAATTGTTTGTTCACTTGAGGGTTCATCGTAGTTTTCTCGTGTTTTCTTAGACTTCTGCATTTTTTCTCCCTATTTTCCCATTTATTATCTTTGTTTTCTGTGATTTGTGCTTTCCACCTTATTTTTCTTTATTTTGTGGAATGAGACCTTAGTATTTAGGCTTTGCTTGATCGTGTAAACTAAGGTTAAACATCTATCTTTGCATGCACCTATAGTCTTTGCGTTTGGACTTAGCTAAATTAATTCTTGAACACATAGTCTTGAAACCATGTGCCGAGAGAGGTATCCACACAGCGCTTGCAGGACCCATTGTGGTGGACACCAAGGAGCCTCCAAGAGCAGACTCTAGGTTTCATTCTGAGTGTTTAACATTTGGTTCTTCACATGTAACAATTGCCTGCTTAGGATGATTTCCATGTGCATATCATCATATTATATAGGTTTACAAATTCTTATTTTGCATCCCATATGGAGAGCACTGGGAAGCACTACAAGTATTCTAATTGAGCATTCATCATTTAGGCACTAAGGTAATATTTCCATCTTAGTGTCGACTTACATTCGTTTGTCATTCTCTCCCTCTAATGTTGAGCACATATGAATTAAAGAGAATCAACAAAATTTTAGGCGCTTGTATTAAATTTACTCAAAGTTAGTGATAACACAAAACAAATAAAAATGAGACTACTAAAAATACTTGACCTAAATAAAATTGATTAATTGGACTCATTGCATTGGGTGAACAAAACCCACATTGTATCAAGGTACCTTTCAGATGGAGTGAGATATGACCCTTAAGGAATAGAGCCAAAACTCGATCTTTGTTTGCCTCAACAATTACCTAAGACCAACGAAGTATCGATGCTCCTATCTTATGCGATCGAGTAGGGCCTTGTCGAGCACGGTGTTCCCACCTTGTGTGAAGAATCCAACTTGGTCCGAAGTACCGAGATTAGCAATGCCCTCACAAAGGTGTTTGTCTCATCAGTTCGTGTTTGAGTAGGGCCTAGCATGCTCACAGGTGATTCCATTGCGATCTTGGTTAGAAGTATTTGGGTTTGCCATTATCGGCATCCTCTCTCTATTTCGTTGGCTATGTACCACCCAGACATGAGGTTGAGGACCTTAAAAAGCACATATCACATGATACAAAAGAGGTGGAAGAAGCATTGATGTGTTGAAGTGTCTGTGCACAGACAACAGAGGGGAGTACACCTCTCACTTCCAGAGCTACTATGCAGAGAACGTGATTAGGCATTAAACGATAGATCACGATACACCACAATACAATGGTGTTACCGAACGAATGAATATGACCATTGTGGAAAGAGTTTGCTGCATGCTAAAGATAATGACGTTCCCAATACCTTTTGGTCTAAGGAGGTTCGGACTGCCTGCTCCTTGATTAATCGATATCCATTTGCCCCCTTAATTTTGCAGGTTTCTGATTGCATTAGGTCTGGGAAAGATCCCTCATATGTTCACATGAGGGTGTTCGGATGCAAAGCTTATACTTTTTTTACCAAAGGAAACAAAGGAAGAAGCTTGATGACAAGGCATTGCCCTATATTTTCGTTTGTTACGGAGATCATGAGTTCATATACCGACTTTGGGATCCAAGGAAGAAGACCATCGCCAAGAATAGAGATGTGATTTTCTATGAAAACCAGACTTTGACTAAGGATGATACTGGTGATGTTGACTCGGATGGATTGCTATAGATGATGACAACGATGAGGACTCAGATCCTTCTCCAGTCACATGTACAAATGGAGAAGATGCACAACCAAAACATCATGAGCTAGATGCAGACCTACTACTGCAGGTCCAGAGGATCTTGGGCAGGGGGAGCAACCTCATCAAGAAGCAGATGTAACAGAGCCTCATGTCATGAGATTGGAGAGGGCACATCAGCCATTATCCCTCTATCCTACTTCCTAATACATGATGCTAATTGATCATGATGAGACATACACTTTTGAGGAGGCATAAGAGCATAAGGAAGAGATCATTGGAGGAATGCAATGAATGAAGATGTGTAGTCTTTGAAGAAAAATCATACGTATGATCTTGTTGAGCTTCCTACAAGAGAACACTAAAGAACAAATGCATCTATAAGCTGAAGACAGATGATGGTAGCAAGCAACTAAAGTATAAGGCCAGATTGCTTATGAAAGGATTCTAGCAGAAAGAGGGCATGGACTATGATGAGATCTTCTCACCAGTTGTGAAGATGGATTCTGTGAGAGTGGTGCTAGGTCTTGTTGGAAGCCTAGAACTTGTGCTAGAGCAGATGGATGTAAACATGACTTTTCTTCATGGTGACCTGATGGAAGAGATCTACATGGAGCAACCACAGGGATACCGAGACAAGGGAAAAGAGAATATGGTTTGCAAGTTGAGGAAGATTCTTTATGGCTTGAAGCAAGCCCTTAGATAGTGGTACTTAAAGTTTTATGCCTTCATAATGAAGCAGAACTTGAAGAGGACTACAATGGATCCATGTGTGTTCGTTCGATATCTTCCCAATGGTAGGTTCAATATCATGTTGATCTATGTGGATAACTTGTTCATAGCTGGTCATGATCCCGGGTTGATTGCAAAGCTCAAAAAGGAACTCTCTAGAGAATTTGAGATGGAGGATTTGGGCAAGGCAAGCAACATACTTGGGATGTAGATCACTCGTGATAGGATGAAGCACAGGTTGTGGTCATCATAAGAGAAGTATGTTGAATACATTTTGAAGTGGTTCAACATGAAGAATACGAAGCATGTGAGCACGTCCCTTACCGTCATTTCAAGTTGAGAAAAGAGACATGTCCGTCTACTTTTGAGGAGTAGTTGAGATGACCAAGATTCCTTATCAGTCTGCAATTGGCAGCCTTACATACGACATGGTTTGCACTAGATCTGATATTGCTCATGCCGTGGGCCTTGTGAGAAGATTCATGTTGAATCCAGGGGAGGATCATTGGGAAGTTGTGAAGTGGATTCTGAGATACTTGAGAGGGACCTCAAATGTATCTGATGTTTGGGAGGTCAGATCCCAAACTCTTTATCGCATGGCAGGGAGATGTAGATACACATATGCTGACATGGCAGGGAGATGTAGATACACATATGCTGACATGGCAGGGAGGTCAAATGTATCGACTTTAGGGTACATTTTCACCTTCGTAGGGGGAATGATTTTGTGGCAGTCCAAATTGCATAAATGCATCGCACTCTGAACGACTAAAGCCAAGTACATTGCAGCAACAGAAGAAGGAAAAGAAGTGTTCTGGTCACAATGATTCCTTGGTGAACTAAGATGCAAATATAGTGAGCCGATTGTCTTCTGTGATAACCAGAGCGTCGTTGATCTGAGCAAAAACACGATGTACCATGCTCGCACAAAGCATATAGATGTGCGATATCATTGGCTTAGAGATACCATTGACAAGAACCATCTCGTTCTAAAGAAGGTTCACACAGATGAAAATCCATCAGATATGCCGACGAAGGCTTTGACTCGTGGCAAACTGTAGCTCTGTAGAGAGCTGAGCAGTGTCACCTCTCAGTGATCATCTTCTTGAAGACACCTCAACATTATATGTTCCCAATAATGATAAAAAAAGAAAAAAGGCTGATTATCCCTTTGGGGACTCTTACTTCATGTAGGAGTAGGATTAGAGAAGAGATGCAAGAGTAGTATAAATAAGATCCCATGCATGGCATTAGGGATCATCCCAACTCAAGATTTCTTCCTCTCTGCTCTCTTAGTTCTCTCTCCCCAAGTAATGAGAGAAGTAGTCCACGCAAGGTGTGAGGATCAAGTTCGCGCAAGGCACGAGGGTTAGCTCGCAGGGACATGAAGAGAAGTGCATCCGCAAGGAGCGTCTGCACCGGAGGCACAAGGAGCAGCCACTAGAGAGGTCCGTTCTTGAGGAGGGATAGGTGGTGATTAGGAAAGCATCGGTATCGTATTCTCTAAGTACCAGATGACCGTTATCTGAATTGATTCTTGTAACTGAGTTCTACTTTTGTTGGGCAATAAAACTGAGAAGACATTGTGCCCTCTCATTTTTCCGACCTATTGGATTTTGTTGTGGGCCGTCGTGCCCGTGGAGTTTTCCCCACTCTCACATTGTGGAGGGTTTTCCTACGTAAAATTTCTCATCTCTCTGCGGTTGCTTGATTTGTGCAATGGTTATTTTCTTGATTTTCGTGTGGGGATTGTTCCCTTGCTAGTCACCCTTTGCAGGACAGGTTGAATCCCTCGATTTCCAATCTGTTTTTTGTGATCTAAAGATGTAGGTTTAACTTGAAGTTTTCCACCATCATTTTTGCCACTTTTTTGGCCAACCAATAAATAAAAAAATTCGTTGAAAGCTATACTTTAAGGAAAATGATTCTTTTTGCATTGAAAATTTAGGTTTGCAATGATGGTCTTTCTAAAATCCGTCACCGGATCCACTAAACAACATAGGTCTACAATAACTTTTTTTAATTGGTGCCTATATATATCGTCTATTGTCAAGTCTATAATGATAATATTATTCATTGCGAAATTACTTTCTATACTTGAAATTAGTAACAAATAGTTTATTTATTGTTATATCATTGTCTACGGTGCATGCATATAGAAATACTTATTCATCGTTATTTTTTAAAATTTTAACTAATCAGTACTAATTTTTTAGTTTAAATTTTTTACAATAATTACTTAATAATTTTAAAAAAATAGCGATGGATAAATATTTGTATATGAATCATTGGTAATGATACAACAATAAATATATCCCTAACGTGCTAAATTGCACTTGGACAAGGATCTGCTTGCCGCGATTTCTTGAGGACATTTGGCTAGCTAAGAATGGGATACTTTTCAAGGGTGTAAATTTCCATGTTGAGAATGTGATTGAACATGACAGGATTCTTGTTATCTCTGTAATTCTGGAAAATAATATTTGTCCTTTAAAAATAATATTTGTTATTCTACGTTTAACTACAAAAGATACGAAAACAAATATTAAATTCATCGAGACTCCCTCCATAGTTGGATGTTTGGATATTGTTATTGCTAGTATATTGTGATTTTTCCGTATGTAAGCAATTACGTCACAACAAAAAAATAGATAAAGATCCAAATCTTCTCGATCATAGAGTATTGTTATCAATTAATTATTCAAACCATATTAAAATGTAACCAATAATGGGAATATCTCTTAGTCAACATATTCCGAGAACAAGGGTTGCTTCTAACTTATTGATGCCGATCAAGAGTTGACATTTTTTCCCCATGGATCCTTCGAATGTGAACAACTTTGATCAATAACCATATTCATATCATTATATATATATATATATATATATATATATATATATATATATAGGAAAAAATGGGGTTGCCCCCGCCCCATTTTTCGGCGTTTTTTTTATTTTTTATTTTTGAAAAATAAAACCATGTATATTCATCCATATATCCCTCCTACATGCCATTCGAATTTCGTCAGAAACAGAGACTCCTACGGCCTCCTTCTCGATGGTATCGATTTAAAAAAATCCTGTTACCGTTAAAAAATTACTGTCCGGATGGAGGCCGTGGGAGTCTCTGTTTCTGACGAAATTCGAATGGTATATAGGAGGGATATAGGGATGAATGTACATGGTGTTATTTTTCAAAAAAAATAAAAATTTTTGCCCAAATAAGGCGGGGGCAGCCACATATGACCCACATATATATATATATATATATATATATATATATATATATATATATATATATAGAGGTAAATGGGGCTGCCCCCAGGGAGTAGCCAACTTGGCTACTCCCACCCCTATTTTTCCCTCATTTTTTTATTTTTTTGGAAAATAAAAATTTGTATATTCATCATTATATCCCTCTCACATTCTATTAAAATTTCATCAGAAACAGAGACTCCTACGACCTCCATCCAAACATAATCGATTTAAAAAATCCTGCGACCGTTAAAAAATTGACGTCTGGATGGAGGGTTTAGGAGTCTCTGTTTCTGACGAAATTTTAATAGAATGTGAGAGGGATATAATGATGAATATACAAATTTTTATTTTCCAAAAAAATAAAAAAATGAGGGAAAAATAGGGGTGGGAGTAGCCAAGTTGGCTACTCTCTGGGGGCAGCCCCATTTTACCCATATATATATATATATATATATATATATATATATATATATATATATATATATATATGACCCGCATTACTTAATCCTTGGATCACGGAAAAGATAATCTAAAACTAACATTGTGAATTACAAAAATTTAGCTGATTAGATAAGACGATTAAATACTGTTGGTCGGCTAAGAAGCTTACATTAGGTCGTACTAAACGCCAGGTCTTGTTCTCCCTATCTATGTCCTGTGATGTTGTCATTAACTAATCGAGACGACAATGATTAAGGTTGGGAGTGTTTTAATATGTTTGCAGATAAGGAACGAGCGTGGCCACATGAAACATCGATCGTATGAGGTGCCATTTTAAAAATCTAAGGAGATATGATACTTTAGGACACGACATCTATATATCGCTTCCATGTTCTATGGCATTATTCATAAAAGTGGTGGCAGTCAAATTGCACGTATGATTTGTCCTTCTACGTGATTCACATGATGGCATCGTGTTATATAATATATTATTAATATTAGGTTTATCAGGAAGATACCAGTGCATCTTGCAAGGTCAAAAAATTACAAACGTAGTAAAGTTATATACTTAAAAAAGTCACAATATAATATTGGAGAAAAGGGAAGCTAAGAGGTGGTGCAATCAACTAGATTCATTCGGTCAATTTTTTATTGATTTTTTTTTATTTTTTCCAGAAACTTACAAGGAATTTATTAAGATAATGAGAAGATATTGAGTGGAATATGTGTTTCAAATTTCATACAAAACAAACATTCCTAACTTGTCCATCTAAAAACAGTCAATTTTAACAATTCTATTACCATTAAAATTTGATTGTCTTGATAGATATGACAGAACTGACGTATTAAGTTGATTTTAGCATAAGACAATGATGATATGTAGTGATCTAAATCTCCTTATATTTCATTAAAAAACTAAAAACCATTGAAAAAAGTGGGTGCAAATAGTTGGCTATATTAGCCGGTGCAGACTCCCCAGCCAGTTAATATTGATCTCCTTGTTAAACTGGTTATAACTTATATCCCTTTGAAACGCATTCAACGAGGAGGTGCAAAGAATAGTAGACAGGAACTTCAATAAATTGAAGTATCCTAATTAGCAACGAAATGAAATGTAACGCTCTACCTCAAGTACAATATCTCATCTAAAAATCACAGTGTGAGAATTTGTTATGAGTGGTAAGGATGACTACATGTGTTTATACATTTTGGGTTATTGTCAACAGAACAAGTTGAATCCGAGTCCATCAAGTCGTCCGAATCGAACTAGTTTTCATCGATAATGGTCCAAAGAGTATGGGTTGTTAACAATCTTTGATGTATATTGCCGTAATATCTTCTATATTAAGGATAAAGACTGTACTAAATAGAAGGCCGGAAGCCTAGTCCATTTAAAGAACATGGGTTAGGCCCCATTTAGGAATCTAATGAGAAGCCCAGTTCTTCATTTATAAGTACATAATCTTTGTATTGCCCATCATGACGCCAGATGTTGAAATCGATATTCTCGGCGTACATTGATGACATGAACAAAATGCTTTGTTCATTGGAGACGAATCCAAATTATTTTCGCAAAATCGCTCCCCCTCTATCTACCTCTAAATCAATCGTAATGTTCGTCTGGTATGTGTAACGAATCTCTTCCAAGTACGATATTCCAAAAGGGAAGAACCGTGAATTTTGCAATAACTTATGGACACAATTGGTATTAAAAAAAATGTATAATTGATATTGTAGAAGTTAAGAAGAATATAATTAATAAAAACCTAATATACAATTTGCAGACAACTTACTTTTTCTAGATTATGATATAAACTCTATGAATACCATTTTACCAATGCTGAAATTTTTCTCAAAAATTTGGAGCCTTGAAATTAGTCAATCTAAGTCGGCCTATTATACTTTAAATGTCGATCATTGTGAGAAGCTACTCGCTATGTAGGAACGAGGTAAGTCGCCGTCGACCTTCTTGTTTAGAGAACGAGAGAAGGGGATGAGATAGGTAATGGGAGAGGTCTCCCTATGGCGAGGTGGTTCTCGGATGATATTCCCCTCCCGGTGGAGGTAGATATATATATATATATATATATATATATATATATATATATATATATATATATATATATAGGGGCGTGAATGTCCCCTCGCCAAGTTCGCCTCCTCCCTCATACACGAAGGTTACGGTCTTCCCCAAGACCCGACCTCACTGCAACCAATGGAGGCGGTTGTTTGACCACGTCAGTTACGCGGGCCTTCTACATCTCCCACTTGACCGAAGTGGTCAAAACATATGTACTTCCACTATTCGTGTAGTATATACATGGAGATTTATCATGTGAGGATCATTATCTATGAAACCTCTTCCTCGACTCAAACATTCCCGAGTCCCATTAAACCAACATATTTTATGTATATTCCTGCAGTTATTCCCTTGGTTAGGGAATCAACGAACATGCCACTGATAGATATATAGATTACTGTGATTTCTTGCTTTCCCACTGTATCATGGATATAGTGATATTGGATCTCAATGTGTTTTCCTTTAGAACTATTAGCCCCACTATTGATCAAGCTTATCGCAGCTTGATTGTCACAATATATTTCAATTGGTCCTTTGACTAATTCGAGGCTTAGATTATCTAGAAAACGCATGATCCATACAGCATGAGTGGTGTCCATGCTACATGCAATGTATTCTGCTTCCTATGTATGTCTAGATACACATCCGTGTTTCTTGCTACCCCAAGAGAACGGCTGCACCACCAAACATGAATAGGTACTGTGGATTTTCTATCATCCACATCCCCTCCGAAATCAGCATCATAGTATCCTACCACTTCAAGTGATTCTGCTCGATACACTAGTTTCAGATGTATTGTCCCTTTCAGATATCGAAGAGTCCTTTTTACAACATCCTAAAAAGTTGGACCGGGATTGCTTGGATATCTACTGACTAAGCATACTGGATAAGTTAAATCAGGTCGAGTACACATCATTGCATACACTAGACTTCCCACTGCTCATCGTATATCTAAAGGTTTTGTCCTTTTTCGTGACACTGTGTCACGACCCGCCCCGCTAGCCAAGACGAGCGCGGCATTTAAAATAATACGATCTTCTTTATCATAATTAGCATGTTTAAAAAAATCCGACAGCAATTCCTCTATATTATGAACTCCCAAACGCTACCCTGTTCCTGAAACAATGCATCTCAAATAATATAAAGACTCCACGTAATTCCTTATCACAACCATCCAAGTCACAAACCACATTCATAGCACTAAACTTATTTACATTGTTTCTTATGTACAACCATCATCTACTGTCAGAATCTATATGCAACTCTTTTTCACTTAACAAAAACAACAAATCTTTCCTAGAGGCTAACGGCTTACCTGAGATACCAAAATTTGTTGCACTATCACCAAAAATGTAGTGAAGAAACCATCAATTAGTAAAAACTTAATTCCTTTTTCCCGCCTCCTTTACAGCTCCTCAGGTGTGTCTGTAATTAATATTTAATAACAGAGGGTTGAGTCTAAACTCAAAATGAGCTTAGACCCAGTGAGTGGGTCTCAAGCATTTTGCCAAGAGAATATATCAGCTATTTTGAAAATAACTTTGCTGGCTAGTAGAAATAAAATGCAATGCTATAGTAGGCAATTTCATAAAGAAACGAAGCTTTGCAAAAATAATAATGTCATACAAAAATTGAAATGTCAAACTGATAAAGTGAAATTAATTTACTATCTGGCCGTTGAAAATCTTGCGGAAATGAAATTTTTCTATTTTCAGCCATTATAACAACACCACTGTGGCTACCATACTACGTCCATGAACACTGAAACAAACTGAGTCATACGCGTAGACAGCCCCAAAGGCCAAAGAACACTCTGCATACGGCCCAAAGCCTATGTGTATACAAAATGTGGACCCAAAGTCCTCTGAATCATATCTGACGATTGCCATATCTGATGGCGTGTTTCAGGGTCATATCTGATGACATCACCATATCTGATGGCTAGTTCATGACCATATCTGAGAGCTACTGTGGTGGTCACTGTTTCTGACATATTTTCTAATCCGTAGTAATATAACTATAAATTGAGTAATTGGTGATATCTAAATCACATCACCATACTGAACTTATCTGTATTTATCTGAAAACTTCCACAGTATGAATACAATATAATTGAAGACTGAAACATAAAACTAAGCTTTTCTACCATACATTAAGCTTGCATGCAACACCGACTTTACTAGGCTGCCATCATCTTGAATAAAAACAACTTATCCGATTATCAAACTAAACTATACAAGCACAATAGCATAGTTAAAAAGGCATCCGAAACTGTAACATTGCAAGGTATCTGTGAAAATAGGGTTATATATTAAAATAGGCTCAAGATCACTCACCTGATATCTTTTAGAGCGTGGCCCTCAAAAGTGTGACAACCGTCTATAATTACCTAAAGATATGAAATGTAGGGTCAATATCTAGAGACCGGTCCTTAAAGTTCATGTGTGCATGCATAGTGATTCCATGTTTGCGATCTATAAGGCTTCGGAGACAGAAGCTAGATCAATTTCTACCATATATAATCATATTACCATCATTATAGATATATCTACTTCTCTTTCTCTTCCTCTATTTTCTACTTATGCGATTCACTGTCTAGATTACTTGGAGAGTTTGAATTATTTTACTAGCATGATTAATATCAAGATGCCATCAATTATTCATATTTTGCTAGTGGACCTTTCCATGTAAAGCTATTTACATTGGATTAGTAATTAGCAATATCGTATTTGATCTACAAATAAAATATATAGCAATACTAATAAGATCTCTCCTTTTTTTTAACAAAGTCATATAGCAGTTTGCTGCAGATAACAATTAAAGTTTGCTTACACACTACTATTAATGCTTATGCGTATATTATGCCATATAAATAAACATAGAAAATGAAACGAATTCCATGAATGAGAAATTAAAAAGAAATGGCTCCTGGAATCATTAATTCGTCATATGTGTTCATCTTGGACAATCCTATTTATTGTTTTTTATACGATGGATTATTTACTAATCTTCATGTCATATAAATGACACCACTTTAATATCAGTATATTTTAATCTAAATTAGGAAATATAAGATCTGTAACATCTATTATTAAAAAATATAAGTTGTTTAGTGTTCCTTTACCCGTACATATCTGAAAGTACTTCTACTGCATTGAAACAAAATTTTCAGTGGTAAAATATGCACAGTCGGGTTTTCAAAAAAAATCAAGATTATGTATTCCTCACGTTAATTACCTAAAAAAATGATGCTTATCATCTTTGATCACAAATACTTATTCTCTACTGCATGATTTCAACCGATGCTTCCTAATAAAGAGAAGAGAGGTACCTCTTCCAGGTCAGTACTGAAACACCCTCCTTCTCTGCGTATCTCCCCTCTCTCCCTATCGTGTTTACCCTTTCGGGTGATTTCTCTTGACGAAAATCTTTAATAGCCAGCTTATACATCCGTTTCTTTCTTCACTCACACGTGTCTTGTAACTGCCAGGTGCTCTCTAGACCTTGAGTTTGAACATGCAAACTTTGCACGACAACACTTGCACGAAAGTTCTAGGCTTTCTTATTTCCTTCTTAATTTAATACTTAATATAAGAAATAATCAACTTCTTATTTTGGAATTAAAATATTATCATTCCTTCTCCTCTTATTATATAAACGGTTTCAAAACCTATATGTATAAATCTATTTTATTGCAAGTTATAGATCACGGATATGGAGGCTATACCAAATCATGTCATGCACCATAAATCATATATAATTTATTTTTAGTCATAAATATAATGTTGTTAATAATACAAAAAATAGACATCATATTTATATTATAAATTAAAAAATCAAAAGAAACATCTGATAAAATTGGAAACAAAACATATCTCTTGCAAGGCATTACAATTGTCCACTACTTATAAAATTTCGTCCTCGAAATTTACGTACCTCAGTCAATTTGAAAATAAGTGTGGGTATTGAGATCGCATTTCCTCTTCTCTTTCCCATGTGGCTTCTTCCATTGCATGGCTCCTCCAAAGGACTTTTACCAATGGTATCTTTTTTGTCCGAAGTTCTTGCACTTTATAATCTAAAATTTGTATTGGAATCTCCTTATAGGAAAGGTCATCTTTCAATTGTATTTCTTGCGGCTATATCACATGTGAGGGGTCTGGAATATATTTTCGGAGGGTAGAAACATGAAAAACATCATGTATCCTGGCTAACTCTGACGGAAGTCGAAGGCGATATGCTACATTGCCTATTCTTTCTATAATTTCATATGGACCAATGTAGCGTGGGCTTAGTTTTCCTTTCTTTCCAAATCTGATTATACCCTTCCACGGAGATACTCGTAAGAAAACTTGCTCACCCACTTGAAATTCTAACTCTCTTCTTCTCTTATCTGCATAACTATTCTGTCTATCTTGTGCAACCTTCAATTTTTCTTGATTTCTTCAATTTTCTCCATTGTCGTTTGTACTAATTCAGGTTGGATCAATTTACGCTCTCCTACTTCGTTCCAACAAACAGGAGTTCTGCATGCTCGACCATACAAGGCTTCATATGATGCCATCCCAATACTTGTTTGATAGCTATTATTGTATGCAAACTCCATAAGAGATAGATGCTCATCCCAACTATCTTTAAAACTCAATGCACAAGCTCTCAGCATATCTTCCAAAGTTTGAATAGTCCGCTTATATTGTCCATCGGTTTGTGGACGAAAAGCAGTACTGAATGTTAATTTTGTACCCATCGCTTTGTGTAAACTAGGTCAAAATCTAGAGGTAAAGCGAGGATCTCTATCAGAGACAATTGACACAGACGCTCCATGCAACCTTACTATTTCATCCACAAAAATTTTACCCAAGCGATCCAATGTATATGTCATATTGACTGCTAAGAAATGAGAGGATTTGGTCAATCTATCAACAATTACCCATATCGCATCATGACCTCGACAAGTCCTGGGCAATCCAGTAACGAAATCCATGGTAATATGCTCCCACTTCCACTCTGGTATCGGGAGAGGTTGTAATGCACCAGCTGGTCGCATATGTTCTGGTTTAGTTTGTTGACAAATCAAACATCTCGATACATATTCTGCAATCTCTCTTTTCATTCCTGACCACCAATAGCATGGTTTCAATGTTCTATACTTCTTTGTGCTTCCTGGATGCATTGCGTACATAGAGTTATGTGCTTCCTCAAGAATTTCTGTTACAAGCTCTGCAAGCTGTGGGATGCACAGTCTTTGCTTGAAAAATAGCACTCCATGCTCATTTATTGTGAACTCAGGCATTTCTCCCCTCTCTACTTTCCCTCGTATTCTTTTAATTTCTTGATCAGATTCTTGAACTTCTCGTATTTTATCATATAATATAGGCCTAACCTGTAGGGTAGCCAATAAAACCCCAGAATCATGTACTGATAAGTTTGCACGTAGTCCCCTTAATTGTGCCAATAATGAGTGTTGTTCAGCCTTTACATATGCACCCCTAGACTTCCGACTAAGAGCATCTGCTACTACATTCGCTTTTCCGGGATGGTGCTCAATAGTACAGTTGTAATCCTTTATCAATTCCAACCATCTTCTCTGTCTAAGATTCAATTCTTTTCGAGTGAATATATATTTCAAGCTCTTATGATCAGTGAAAATTTGACATGTCTCACCATATAAATAGTGCCTCCAAATTTTCAAGGCAAATACTACTGCAGCTAACTCCAAATCATGTGTAGGATAATTCAGTTCATGCGGCTTAAGCTGTCTAGAAGCATATGCGATCACTTTCCCATTCTGCATTAAAACGCATCCCAAACCTTGACGTGATGCATCGCTATATATAACAAATCTGTCATTTCCAGAAGGAAGGCTAAGAATTGGAGCGGAGGTCAAACGATTCTTAAGTTCTTGAAAACTCTCTTCACATTCATCATCCCAGATAAATTTCACCTCTTTCTGAGTCAATTTTGTTAATGGCACTGTAATTCTTGAAAAATTCTCCATAAATCTTCTATAGTATCCTGCTAAGCCAAGAAAACTTCTGATCTCGGATACGTTTGCTGGTTGCTTCCAGTTCATAACCGCTTCTATTTTACTTGGATCAACAGATATACCTTCTCCCGAGATAACATGCCCTAGAAATGAAACCTTCTTCAACCAGAACTCACATTTATCAAATTTTGCAAATAATTGATGGTCTTTCAAGGTTTGTAATACAATCCCCAAATGATCTTTATGCTCTTCCTCTGACTTCGAGTATACCAAAATGTCGCTCAATAAACACGATCACAAATTTATCCAAGAAAGGACGGAATACTCGATTCATCAAATCCATAAAGGCAGAAGGGGCATTCGTCAATCCAAAAGGCATTACTAAGAATTCATAATGTCCATAACGTGTCCGAAAAGTTGTTTTAGGGACATCTTCGACTTTAATCTTCAATTAATGATAGCCTGATCGCAAATCTATCTTCGAGAATACAGAAGCCCCTTACAATTGATCAAACAAATCATCTATCCGAGGAAGAGGATAATTATTACGCACGGTTACTCGATTCAATCTTCGATAATCAATACAAAGTCTTAAAGAACCATCTTTCTTTTTGACAAACAAAACAGGAGCCCCCATGGAGAGATGCTAGACTGAATAAACCCCTTGTCCGTTAGTTCTTGTAGTTGGATCTTCAGTTCTCTGAGTTCAGCTGGAGCCATTCTATAAGGAGTCAATGCAATTGGGGTGGTATCGGGTATTAAGTCAATATTGAATTCAATTTCTCTGTCTGGGGGAAGACCCGGTAGTTCATTAGGAAATACTTCAGAAAATTCTTTCACTATTGGGATATTTTCTAAGCATATGGATTCTACTTTTGTATTGTATACAAGGGCAACAAAAGACAAATATCCCTTTCTGAGTAATTTATTTGCCACTATACTGGAAATGACACATGTTGGGTATACATTTCTTTCTCCATAAAATGTAAACTCTGTCTCGCTTGGCATCCGAAAAATAACTTTCTTCTGAAAGCAATCTAGTAAAGCATGGTATGATGTCAAACAGTCCATCCCTATAATGGCGTCAAATTCTTTAATTTCCATAGGGATATAACCCGACCTCCTCCTATCTCTATTAAACAGTCTTTAAAGACACCCCAAACAATCTCAAGCTCTCCTTTAGGTAAGGAGATTGATAATGCATGATCCAATGTACTCATTTCTTTATCCACAAAAATGGAAAATCTTTGAAAAATAAATGAATGACTGGCACCAGAATCAATAAGAGTATGGGCATTTTTACCAAAAATAACAGTGGTACCTGAGACCACATCGTCAGCAGAGATGGCTTCTTGGAGTGTCATTGCAAATACTTTCCCCTGATTTTGTGCATTTTTATTGCCTTTCCTTGGAATACCATTTCTCTTTTCTTCTTTCTTTATATGGGGTTCTTGAGTTATGGCACTAGCATGGATGTTCTGTTGAGCCAGTCTCCTTACATTTCCCCAATTTGATATAAGATTTGGACAATTTCGATGTACATGGTCTGTTTGTCCACAATTATAGCAACCTGACGATCCACTCCGACATTCTCCCGAGTGACGCTTCCCACATATGAGACATTATAGATAAGAAAATCCTGCATTTTTAGAATTCTCCCTAGCAAATCCACCCATTTGATTTCCCCTATATCTTTGAGCAGATAAGTTGTATTGCCTTGGATTTTCAAAATTTCTTCTAACTTTGTTCTCGGGTCCTCTCCATGGTGGTCTTTCCCCAAATCTTTTCCTGTTGTGATCATTACACCTTTGTCTTTACCTCACCACACGTTCAGCTCTATGGGCAGCTTCCACTAATTTACCATACTCAGTATATCCGTTGGCTGAGACCATTGATTTAATATCTATATGGAGTCCATCTTCGAAACGTCGGCACTTATCTTCTTCAGTCTTCACTAAAGAGGATGCAAACTTTAATAATTCTGTAAAGCGTTTCTCATATTCATCAACAGAAAAACTCCCTTGAGTAAGGAATAGGAATTCCTTGCATCGATCTTCTTGATATACCCTAGGGTAATATTTCTCATTAAATTCCTTTTTGAATATCTGCCATGTAATCTCGGATGGATCGGTGTATTTCATCTTCACCGATTTCCACCAATCATCAACATTTTCTTTTAATAGAAATATGGCATATCTCAACTTTTGTTCTTCAGTACACTCCATCAATTCAAATATCTTCTCCATGTGTTCAAACCAGTCTCTTGCCACCTTTGGATCCGTCGTGCCTATAAAATCTTTTGCACCTAACTTCCGAACGTGCTCAAATGACAACTGGTTTTCAAATTCAGGCGGTCTCATCGATCGATCAGCCATGCTTCCCAAGGTCTGAGCTATTAATGCCAAAGTCTCCTGCATATTGTTATTATTACTCCCATCATGTCCACCACTTGGTCCTTGTGAGGTCTGAGAAGGTTGTTCAGCTGCCATTGTACCCTACATAAATAAAATTCCTTAATTAGCTCTTCCAAAATTATAAATCCTCAAATCTCGTAGTAAAATATAGATAAATCCTCAATAACAAGAACATCATTATTCCAATATCATTTCCATTTCATATCAAAGTCCAAGACATAAATCATAACCACCAAGGGATTCATATATCAACCTCGAATATCAAAATTTTTTTTGATCAAATTTCATAAACCATTGCTCTGATACCACAAGATGTCACGATCCGCCCCGCTAGCCAAGACGAGCGCGACATTTAAAACAATCCGTTCTTCTTTATCATAATTAGCATGTTTAAAAAAATCCGATAGCAATTCCTCTATATTATGAACTCCCAAACGCTACCCTGTTCCTGAAACAATGCATCTCAAATAATATAAAGACTCCACGTAATTCCTTATCACAACCATCCAAGTCACAAACCACATTCATAGCACTAAACTTATTTACATTGTCTCTTATGTACAACCATCATCTACTGTCAGAGTCCATATACAACTCTTTTTCACTTAACAAAAACAACAAGTCTTTCCTAGAGGCTAACGGCTTACCTGAGATACCAAAATTTGTTGCACTATCACCAAAAATGGAGTGAATGAACCATCTATTAGTAAAAACTTAATTCCTTTTTCCCGCCTTCTTTACAGCTCCTCAGGTGTGTCTGTAAATAATATTTAATAATAGAGGGTTGAGTCTAAACACAAAATGAGCTTAGACCCAGTGAGTGGGTCTCAAGCATTTTGCCAAGAGAATATATCAGCTATTTTGAAATAACTTTGCTGGCTAGTAGAAATAAAATGCAATGCTATAGTAGGCAATTTCATAAAGAAACGAAGCTTTGCAAAAATAATAATGTCATACAAAAATTGAAATGTCAAACTGATAAAGTGAAATTAATTTACTATCTGGCCGTTGAAAATCTTGCGGAAATGAAATTTTTTTATTTTTCAGCCATTATAACAACACCACTGTGGCTACCATACTACGTCCATGAACACTGAAACAAACTGAGTCATACGCGTAGACAACCCCAAAGGCCAAAGAACACTCTGCATACGGCCCAAAGCCTATGTGTATACAAAATGTGGACCCAAAGTCCTCTGAATCATATCTGACGATTGCCATATATGATGGCATGTTTCAGGGTCATATCTGATGACGTCACCATATCTGATGGCTAGTTCATGACCACATCTGAGAGCTACTGTGGTGGTCACTGTTTCTGACATATTTTCTAATCCGTAGTAATATAACTATAAATTGAGAAATTGGTGATATCTAAATCACATCATCATACTGAACTTATCTGTATTTATCTGAAAACTTCCGCAGTATGAATACAATACAATTGAAGACTGAAACATAAAACTAATCTTTTCTACCATACATTAAGCTTGCATACAACACCGACTTTACTAGGCTGCCATCATCTTGAATAAAAACAACTTATCCGATTATCAAACTAAACTATACAAGCACAATAGCATAGTTAAAAAGGCATCCGAAACTGTAACATTGCAAGGTATCTGTGAAAATAGGGTTATATATTAAAATAGGCTCAAGACCACTCACCTGATATCTTTTAGAGCGTGGCCCTCAAAAGTGTGACAACCGTCTATAATTACCTAAAGATATGAAATGTAGGGTCAATATCTAGAGATCGGTCCTTAAAGTTCATGTGTGCATGCATAGTGATTCCATGTTTGCGATCTATAAGGCTTCGGAGACAGAAGCTAGATCAATTTCTACCATATATAATCATATTACCATCATTATAGATATATCTACTTCTCTTTCTCTTTCTCTATTTTCTACTTATGCGATTCACTGTCTAGATTACTTGGAGAGTTTGGATTATTTTACTAGCATGATTAATATCAAGATGCCATCAATTATTCATATTTTGCTAGTGGACCTTTCCATGTAAAGCTATTTACATTGGATTAGTAATTAGCAATATCGTATTTGATCTACAAATAAAATATATAGCAATACTAATAAGATCTCTCCTTTTTTTTAACAAAGTCATATAGCAGTTTGCTGCAGATAACAATTAAAGTTTGCTCACAAACTATTATTAATGCTTATGCGTATATTATGCCATATAAATAAACATAGAAAATGAAACGAATTCCATGAATGAGAAATTAGAAAGAAATGACTCCTGGAATCATTAATTCGTCATATGCATTCACCTTGGACAATCCTATTTATTGTTTTTTTATACGATGGATTATTTACTAATCTTCATGTCATATAAATGACACCACTTTAATATCAGCATATTTTAATCTAAATTAGGAAATATAAGATCTGTAACATCCATTATTAGAAAATATAAGTTGTTTAGTGTTCCTTTACCCGTACATATCTGAAAGTACTTCTACTGCATTGAAACAAAATTTTCAGTGGTAAAATATGCATAGTCGGGTTTTCAAAAAAAATCAAGATTATGTATTCCTCACGTTAATTACCTAAAAAAATGGTGCTTATCATCTTTGATCGCAAATACTTATTCTCTACTGCATGATTTCAACCGATGCTTCCTAATAAAGAGAAGAGAGGTACCTCTTCCAGGTCAGTACCGAAACACCCTCCTTCTCTGCGTATCTCCCCTCTCTCCCTATCGTGTTTACCTCTTCGGTGATTTCTCTTGACGAAAATCTTTAATAGCCAGCTTATACATCCGTTCTTTCTTCACTCACACGTGTCTTGCAACTGCCAGGTGCTCTCTAGACCTTGAGTTTGAACATGCAAACTTTGCACGACAACACTTGCACGAAAGTTCTCGGCTTTCTTATTTCCTTCTTAATTTAATACTTAATATAAGAAATAACCAACTTCTTATTTTGGAATTAAAATATTATCATTCCTTCTCCTCTTATTATATAAACGGTTTCAAAACCTATATGTATAAATCTATTTTATTGCAAGTTATAGATCACGGATATGGAGGCTATATCAAATCATGTCATGCACCATAAATCATATATCATTTATTTTTAGTCATAAATATAATGTTGTTAATAATAAAAAATAGACATCATATTTATATTATAAATTAAAAAAATCAAAAGAGACATCTGATAAAATTGGAAACAAAACATATCTCTTGCAAGGCACTACACACTGACTCTTGTTGAGTCTCTTTTCCTTCACAAGTGGTGTTGGAGCTGGAGCGCTATTCTGCATTCCAAATCTCCTTAATATATTATGCAAATACCTTTCCTGACTAAGGCTCAATGTCCTTGAGTCTCTGTCTCTTGTTATTTGTATTCCAAGAACATAGGATGCTTCGTCCATGTACTTCATCTCAAATTCAAAGTTATCCAATTTATTTGCAACAAATCCAAATTGGATAACTTTCTCTTGAAATTTGAGATATAATTATTGTGAAGACTGCTTCATGCCATATAACGACTTTCTTAACTTGTGAACCCTTTTCTCGTGACCTTCAACCTGAGAGCCATTAGATTGTCGCATATAAATATCCTCATTTAATTCTCCATTAAGGAAGACTATCTTCACATCCATTTGTAACAATTCCATATCTATATATGTGACTATGACTACAATCATCCGAATAGATGAAAACTTAGCCAATGGAGAGTAAGTTTCCTAGAAATCTAATACAACTTGCTGAGTATAACCCTTGACAACTAATCTTGCTTTGTATTTATCAATTGTACCATCAACTGACACTTTTTCTTGAATATCCACTTCCATCCTATGGATTTTCTACCTTCTGGCAAATCACATAATTCCCAAACACAATTTCACACGATTGAGTCCAACTCATCCCTCATGGCAGTCGTCCATGATTCTGACTCAGTCGAAGCCATAACTTAATCAAAGGATATGTGATCTGTACAATCCACGACATCCTCATCCACGATGTAACATGATGCTTCGCATCCATAGAAATGGTAATCTTCCATCCATGCGGGCTGTGTTCTGGGTCTCTTGTTGTCGATTATACTCGTGGGTTGTGTGGGTCCACTCACTTCCTCTAAAGGATCATCATGTTCCATAGGTTCATGCTCTATATATGGATGTTCCATATCATCCCTAAGTTCTTGTCAATGCTCAAGTCGTCTTCATAGTCTTGTAGGATAATCAGAAGATCAGATTCATCTACTTCATGCTCCTTTTTTTGATGATTTTCAAGAAAAGTTGCATCACGACTTTCAATTAGACCTTTGGATTCATGGAAGAACCTATATCCTTTAGAATTCTCACTATATCCAATAAACTTGCACTTTAATGTCCTGAAGTCTATCTTGTCCCTAAGCTGACTCAGTACCAAACCATGTGCAACACATCCCTATTTCCGAATATGACCCAACTCGGGCTTTCTGCCATTTCATATTTCATATGGCGTTAATTATACAGACTTGGTGGGAATTCTGTTCTGTATATAGTTCGCAGTAAACACTACCTGTCCCCATAATTTCTTGAAGAGTCCTAAGTGTGAAGCATACACCTTATTGCATTCATCAAGATTCGATTCTTTCTTTCTATTACACCATTTTGTTGTGGTGTATAGGTTATTATAATCTGCCTACAAATGTCTGTTTGAATACAGTTATCTTCGAACTCCTTGGAGGTATATTCCCCACCTCTATCTATCCTAAGGCACTTGATTGATTTTCCCAACCTTTTCTCCACTTCCGACTTATATCTCTTAAATGTTTCAAGTGCTTCCAACTTTCTTCCCAAGAGATAGACATAAGAGAACTTTGAGTAATTATCAGTGAATGTTATAAAGTATTCCTTATTTCCATGTGTTCTGACGTTCAGTGGTCCACATATGTTCGAATGGATCAAACTTAGTAACTCTATTGATCGAATTCCGGTTGAGAAGGGTCTTCTCGTCATTTTACCGGTCAAACACTGTTCGCAGGGCAATGTCCTTGCACCCATGATCTTAGGCAACAAATTTGCCTCAATCATTTGATCCATCTTAGAATTTCCTGAATGACCCAATCTCATGTGTCACAAGTCACAGTCAGACAAACAACACAAAGAATACTCAGAAGAGACATTCATTGATTCACTAGAGTTTATTACAAGAAGACAGAACATGCCATGCTCAAGTACAAACTTTCCAATCGCAGATCTTCTTAATATTGTTTATAAATATATATTTATTATAAAAGCAAACTTCAAAATCCTTCTTGAGCAGCACTGAGACAGATATCAGGTTCCGATGTATCCTTAGGGCATATAGTACATCATTTAAAACCATAATGTTATCCCTCGGGTCAAGTATGTACGTCCCAACACCTTCTACGTCCAGGTAGGTGTTGTTACCAATGAAGATCCTTTATTCTCTTTTGCTCAGATCCTTGAAGTCCAATAGGCCCTCCTTCGTCTGCGTGATGTGTTTGGTTGATCCAAAGTCGATTCACCATCCGTCACTGTCCGTGATGACAGAGTTGTATTCTACGACAGCCGTGAATTCCATCTTCTTCTTACCTTTGTTTTCAGGTATTTTAGAATTTACTGGTTTCCTCTTGTTGGGATAATTGACCTTGAAATGACCATATTTACCGCAACCGTAGCTAGAACCGCATGGATATTTCCCGCTTTTTCCCTTGAAATTTGCCTTGGAGGTACCCAACCTTTTCTTTGCGTGCATGACATTTGCTTCTTCTTTCTCAGCTTTTGATCTTTTCTTAGAGAGGTCTTGCTCAATTGTCAGCTATGCAGGTAGGTCCGTTATAGACTTAATGTTGCCATTCATCCTCAAAGATGTGGCAACCATGTCGAATGATGAAGGGAGATTTCCATGTATGGCTACGATCTGCATCCTCTCTGAAATTGTTTAATCAACAGTCGCTAAATCTGTGGTCATCACGATCATCTTGTTCATGTGCTCGAAGTCTCTTTTAGATTCCTTCATTCTACATGGGTTGTACTTGTGTAGAAGAAGTTGGACGCTCGCTTCCAACTAGAAGTGATATTTCTCCTTAACTGTGGTTGATGAATCTCCATTTCATCACCTTTATTCTATTATTTTGGCCTCAAATACCCTAGCAAATGCATGTAAATAGCATCAATTTGTGTATAATAGCGTACATTATTTAGAAAATTATTTGTATACAAAATAAGGTTTTTAATGCCAAAATTATAGAATAAAGAGAAGAAAAGGAAAGGGAATAAAATATTACAAATATTTTATGAACCTAACTCTGAGACCAAGTCCAGAATGGAATTGGTCGACAAGGAACAAAGTAGGGGAGATAAGAGCCAAAAATACAATAAATACATTATTTATTTATTCTTTAATTATGCATTTTTGACACCTATTTTATTCTTTATTATTTATTAATCAAATAAAGAAACTTTGAACATAGAAGTTGTAGATAATAATGTAAATAAAGATACAAAATTGAGTTTGTACAAAAATAATACTCTGTGTTTAGTTTATACACAAAACAAAAAGCCAAAAACCAAACTTCACAGGCCCATATCTTTCAAATTAAAAATCAAAACATATCAAAATCACTCTAATTGCATATAACTTTGCAAGAGCTATTTAATGGTGATGGTTTTATATTTTTTAGAGTTACTGTGTAGAAGTTAGGTTTTTGGCCCCTATGGTATATTCTACTGATTAAAATATTCAATTTATTCGTTATTCAATATTCTTACAAAATTCATATTTTTGTAATTTTGTAAATATTATGTATAACACATGTGCATATTAAAATCAAAATAAAACCCAAAATAAATGCAAAATAAAAATAAGTCTATGAAAAGGCATAGATAAAATACCTATGTTTCTATATGTACATAAATTAAAGGGGAATATATTCTCTAGTTCTTTATTCTTTTATATTTTTCTAATTTTTTAAATATTATTTATATTCTATTAAAAATACAAAACTAAAATAAAACTCAATAAAACATATTAAAATAAAGTAGTACACATAAAATACAAGTAAAATATCTATAAATATACCTACACAAGTGTACAAGTTACATCAAAAAAATAAAATAAAAATATATTTATACTCACAAAAATAAGTTATATATATAATACATTAATAAAATGATAAAATAAAATAAACAAATGAAAAATAAAAATGCACGAAATATAGGTAAAAATACCTATAAATAAGCCATTAAAAATAAACTTGTAATAAAATACATCAAAAAAATAAATAAAAATCCCAATAAATTACTAAATAAAATAATAAACATTTTTATACATAAAATTAATAAAATAATTTACTATTTTAAGTTAATTATTTTCGAATAAAACTTCTGTTTTATCTTTTTGTGGCCTGAGTTGGGCCAATCAGAACGCGGCTCGCGTTGACCTCCAGTCAACTGCTTTATCCACGGTCGCCTGGTGTAACAGGCGTCTGTCAAGCCGTCTTCTCCCATTTTCCCCTTTTTACGAAAAACCTTCTGCCATCTCCCCTCAATCATGCCACCTACTTGGATCACCTAGAAACATGATCGATTCTTTGTTTCAGTCTGGTCAATAAAGGTGCCCATCAATGTATATAAATAAAAACCTCTTCCTCTTATCTCAAATTTGGTCATTTCTTCATCTCTGCTCCCCGTGTCTCGGCCAAAGTGAGGACACCACATGACAGGTGGAGCAGCCCCTGAGCTCGTAGCGGTGAACGGAGGAGGAGATGCACCCATGCCATCAAGCGTCGACGACCTCTGTTCCCTGAGCTCACACAGGTATAAGAGATGCACATTTCAATTATTTTAGGTAGAATTCTTTATTAGAATTTCATTTCTGTAATTATTTTAGTCCTTAGTTAGCTAATTAGCCCAGACAGCTCGATTCGTAGTTAGCTGGAGCTCTGCTCCGGCGAACATCTTCACCGTGCTCCCTACCATCCTTTCGTCCCCATTCTCTTCCCCTTTCATTTCCCTACAACCCATGCACCTCCAAACACTCAGAGCCCCTCAGATCTGAAAATTAGGTCTTCATCTCCACCACCCTCGTCGGAGACCTTCGCCCGCTTCACCTTCGCTCACTCCACCACCAATAAGCACCCCAGCCCTGTTGTTTTGTTTGCGCGATTATTCTTTGCAGATCTGGAGGCCAAAGGACACCCCAGGGGTCGATTCTTCCTCAGACACCTGGTACCTGGAGGTCGCTTCCTTCCTCGACCTCGTCGAACCTTTGTAGCACTCCAGGTGCTATTTTGGAGGTGTCATCAGTCGTGCAACCTCACCAGGAGTCTTTTGCACCTCGTCGTGAGGCGAACCATCACCGGAGTTGCCCGCACTGACCGATTGAAGGAGCTTCAGGGGCTTGTTCTTCTCTGATAATCCGACCACCCCCGAAGCCATTAGATCTCTTCCTAGCTCCAATTCTAATCCTGGTTGTCCGATCACGCCATGCCGCTAGCCGTTCAAGGAAGTCTATGATCAAATATGAACCATAGATTGGCGAAGGGGAATCCAGCTTCTAGGTCTCGTCATGTGTCCAAGTAAAAGATGGAGCGTTGTCCGATCCAGCCTATTATGGGGTAAATTGCTCCTTTAGCCCCGCTATTTTTTGTATTTAATAATTAGTTCTATAATTAAAATATAGCGTTGTAAAATAAGGGGAAATTTTACGAAAAGGACCCCATACTTTAAGAAATTGCAACTAGGTCCATTCCACATCACCTCACGTGCCATCCCATGTGAGGTGGCGAATTTGCAGGGAAGCCCCTGTGATTTTTGTATTTATTATTTAGTCCAATAAATATAATTTGTTGTTGTATATTTTTGTAAAAATTACATGCAAGTCCCTCAACTTTAACATAATTGCATTTTGGTCCTTGTGTGTGTGAATGACGTGTTGTCTCACATGATGCATTAATTGCACATGCACCCTGGTGGGTTTTGAAATTGTATTTTAGTCATTAGAATTTAAAGAAATGGTGTAAACTTTTTGTGTTTTTATACAGATGCCCTTGGATTTTATTTTATTTACAAAAATACCCTGCTAGGACATTATTTTTTATAGTCTTTATCTATTTAATTGAAACACCTACTCTGCTCCTACAAATACATAAAAATAGGGATAAATGCTCCATGCCTTTTATATTCAGGCCCATATTTTTAATTAGCATTTTTTCATTTGATCTATTTATTAAAAAATGAAATAGAGCACATTTTTTCCATGTTTAACTTATAAAATAACTAAAAAAAGAAAAAAAACTTTTGAAAATTATAAAAAATATATAATATATTTTTTTATTTATTGAGTTCATAAAACAAAAACCACAAAAAATAAAAAAATAAAATGATAAAAATTAAAAAAGCTCCAAAATCCAACAAAAAAATAAAAAACCCTACAAAAGTACCAAAAATATTTCTTACTATTTTAAAATGATATATATATTATTAATGTACTAAAATTGATTTGGGTAATTTTGGGTTGTATTTACTATTTCTAAAATCCAAATCAATTTCAATTTATTTATTAATCTTATATTTGGGATATTTTTTACTTTAAAAATACATAAAAATTTGTAAATTTTTTTGGAAAAATGGAAAAACATTAGAAAAATATTAAAAACCCAAAAGCGAATTAATTTTTGAATTTTATCAATATTTAATAATATTTAAAAATATATTTATATGTATTATGAAAATAAAACCTTATATTGGCTATATTGTTTTTATAAAAGAAAAGAAATATAAAAAAATAAAAATATATAGAAATAAAATATAAAATCATAAAACTAAAAATAAAATAAAAATTATAAAAGAAAAAAAATTTAAAAGTTAGAATTAAAAAACCCATAAAAACAATAACATGGACAAGAAAAGAATTCAATGATTTTGTGCGCATATCTTTGCCCACAACCATTTTCTCCCACTATTTCAGCCTTTACATATGCTTACACCTATACACATTTACATGTAGAGTTATAATAAACTTTAACTCCACATTTTTGAGATTTAATTGCTTTATTCTAATTGTGGGTTAATTGTTGATTGATTGAGAGATTTTATCTAAGGTCACATCAACGACTGTCCTTCCGCCTTGTGGAATGACACGACTTCGGCTTAAGTTTCTCACTCATCAAATGGTGCCATTGTCAGGGAGCAATGCCGTTTTGGGATATTCATTATTTACTTGATTCTTCACTCTTAACCATATTTATTTATTTATTTGCATTATTTATTGATATTATTGAGACTGTTCTGACCTCTTCTCTGTTTGGCTTTGATGTGAGGGACTACCGCGTGATGGAGGACCTCTTAGGAGGACCGGTGCATTCAAGCAAGGTGGAGTCAACCTTTCTTGCTCGGCTGACAGGAGAGAACATCAAAGGCGAATGGAGAGGAATTTTTGCAGACAGACTACTTTTTCCGCATTTTTTCCATTATATATATTTATGTGAGAGAGTGACTCTATAATTGTGATAATACAAGACTCTCACACTCTGACTTCCCAAGGTCCAATACCTGAGGGATTGTTCCCTTGGGGGCCTCGACGATTTTGACATTTCTTTTTCACTTTTTATTTTATTTTTATTATTTTGTGTGAATGATCCCTAGCTTAGGAATAGTATGCCGATAGATTAAGATCCAAAGCCACTAATATATTTGCATGTACCTATAGACACGCTTCTTGGACTTAGTCAAAATAATTATTGATTACTTAGCTTCGAACCCGCGCACTGTGAGAGATGTCATACAGCGCTGGCAAGACCCATTGTGGCAGGCACCGAGACATATTCAAGATCAGACTCTAGGGTTTGATTCTGAATAATTAACATTTTGTGTTTCACGATAATAGCAGTTACTACTCTAGGGCGATTTAATCGGATTGCATCTCATATAGCATAGGTTTTCAATTCTTTTATGCATCCCGCATGGAGATAACTGGGAAGTATTGTAAGTCTTCTTACTTGGCATGCATCATTGTTTTTCGACTTGCATGGCTTTTCTGATCTTCTCCCTCTGATTTTGCTCACTTAGGATGCTTAATGGAAATTGGAATCCCCGTAGGCACGTGCATTGAAAACAACCAAAAAAAGTGATAACCAATATAAAATCGGGACTGCTAACTCTATCGGATTCTAAAATAAAATGTAATGGATTCTTTGTCTTGGGGAGAGCAACCCCCACATTGTTTGAGCATTTTATTCATACGTACACACTAAGGATTAGTGCTCAAATCCCAAGCCTCTTTGTGGTGTGTACAACTTTTTGAACGGTCACCTAACTCTAAAAGTTGACAAGATAAATAAGACCACATATGGGTCTTCATTGTGTTGAGTAGGTGAACCGAGGGTTTTCTTGGTGTATTAATTGTGACATGGAATCCATCTGCATTTTCCCATCTCTTTGAGTCTACGGTTTCATTTGTGTGAGTCATTCATTTTTCATCTTTGAGTCTCTCAATATCTCTTATACATATATCTCCTCATTTGCATTGAGTCGTGATATTGGCGCTTGAGCTCAATCATCTTCGCCAGATCTTTCGTATCGCTTCTTTCCCACCCTCCTTGTGTCCCCCATATCATCTTTTCTCTCACCCGGGATTGTGTGCTGGTACATATCGCATGCATCAAGGCTTTTGACTTACATTTGATTGTTGAAGTAAGTTGGGCATGTTTTGAGGATGTTGAGATTGACCTATCTCACTCTTGGTGGATTTGACTTACGATTGGTGCATATGAGCTTATTGAGTATTTTGATGATGCACGATCATTAAGGTGTCATTATTATCTGACGATTTGGATCTTGCACACCGGATTGAGGATGCCATATATTTTAATGACTTGATGAGGATATCATGAGCTTCGATCTGTCTATTTTTGAGGTTCTGACCATCATTATTTTGAGTACTGATTGATTGATTATTTTGATTTGGACTTCTCGACAAAGGTGTGTGGAACCCGCATGATCTCTCATCTTCTTGATTGACCCATCCCGATCTTCTGCTTCTATTATTCACCTGCGACACTTTAAGGACTCCATATTATCTTTTGTATTGTCTCATCTAGATTGGATTGACCTGAGGAATGTATTGTGATTGATATGATTATTCATCCCTCGACGATCTTATGCCCTCATGAATATTGATTGATTGATTACTTTTGAGGACCTGAGATATAGTGACAGCAATCCCATGACTTGAATAACTTAGTTTGTATTACTCCCCAAGTATCTGCAGGAGGATACAACACTTTCTTTATGATCAGTTTCATACACTGATTCTGCCTCCTTTCTAGCATGAAACCACATCGTCAGCTTTGACTGTTTGGCCTTCCTGCTGATTGTGTGCCCAATGTGTAGGTGCACGAGGCCAATGACCCAGACTCCTTTACGTCTTCTCTCCTTGACGATCCTCGCAAGGATAAGTGTTACATTTCTGATTATTCACTACCTAGTTCATAGTACTCTTCGAGGGTTATCTGCGAGAGACTATAACATCATGATAGATCTACGATCTCTTCTGTTGTTAGACGATCTGTTATCTACAAAGACCATTCTGATTGACTCCTTTGAGTCATATCTTCTTGATGACCCTCGTATGGACGAGATCTGATCTGACTATTCCATACTTTGCGTTGTTCCTTGAGGACTATCTGTGGGAAATGCAACATTTTCTTTACGCTCGGTCCTATGCTAATTGTGTCTCCCATCTGTGGAACATAGAACCGAGTCTTCTGATTTTTGCTTTCGGTCCCAATTGCTTTGAGGTTTATCCCAATCTGATAGATCTTGGGACCTATCTGGCGGGACTCCTACGAGTCTGCTCTCCTTGTCGGTTCTCGCAAGGATGAACCATCTACTCTGATTATTTGATTCTTAGTTGGCAGTACGCTCCTCGAGGATTATCTGCGAGACACTGCCAAATTATCTTAATTTGTCGGTCTCTTCCGCGTGTAGACGATCTGTCGTCTACCGAGACCGCTTTGGTGATCCGTCTGATGGATCTGACTCCTTTGAGTCTTCTTGCCTTGATGACCCTTGCAGAGATGAGCTTCTATTCTGATTATTCCTTGACTAGCATGTATTACTCCTCGAGGGTTATCTGCGGGAGAGTTCATCATTTTATGGTACTCGCCTTCACTACTGGTGTCTTCTCTCCTCTCTGTAGGAGCACAGATCCAAGACTTCTGATTATTCTTCGATTTTGCTGACATTGAGGACCCTCGCAAGGTTGAGCCATGTCTTGTGGTGTTCGGTGTATGCTTGTGACTGTCAGACCTTATGATCACTGGATGCCATAGTCCTGTGCTCTTTACCTTTTTATACCTTTCGAAGACCATGATTGACTAGGAGGAGTCTGTATTGCTCTATCTTCCTCCAGGTCTTATGTTATCAGCTCCGCTCACTCATTTCACTCCTTATGAGCCGACATTCTGCTTTCTCTACATGGTACGTGTGTAGTTTTCAATCTCTGTCCCCGGTAGCTAACACCAACTTGATTGCAGACTCGGGTATCGTTTCCTTCTGACTGTGTACTCGTTCTCATAGGGAGACGAGGATGAGAGCACGATACTCACTTACCAGATACCGTCCTGTACTTCACATCCTTTACCTGTTATATATACATGTTGTTTATTCTATTCCTTCTTTCTCCCGCATGTTACGTGTGCCCCATATCTTTCACCATATCTTTGAGACTATACTTAGGATGTACTTTGCCCTAAGTATAGGGGGGTATACACCGCATTGTCCTACGTTCTATTTCGTCACTCTTGTCGTTGCCTATACTTAGGGATACCTCTAAGTATAGGGGGAGTTATGCGTACATTCTTCACGATCGTTTCGTATGTCTATATATATTTCTGTCTTTTCTTCTTTTCCTTTTCATTTTTATTTATCTACACTAATGGTGCCGCCCCTTTTTGTTAGTTTTCTGTACTTAGGACGTAATATGTCCTAAGTATAGGGGGAGTGCACCCCTGCTTCATTCATTCTTGGAACTTCTTAATTCCCACCCTTGACCCTCCCTACGTTGTGTACAGTCTGCTATGCTTAGGATTATTTGATCCTAAGTATAGAGGGGACAGTCATCTTCTTATTCATTTAGCTCATTATTCTTTCATTTGTTATTCTTCCTGTCGTTGTAGAATAGGCTTTTCTATACTCCCTACGAGTTATGTCTTCTTTTTATCTTTTCGTTTATGAGGACATAGCTCATGCTAAGTATAGGGGAGTCGTATATACTCTGTACATATTTTAGCCATAAGTCGTACTTTTGTATAATTATTAATAAATATGGCTAAAAATGGGATATAATTCATTGAAAATTAATTAATAAGGCTTTTTATTCCTCAAATTCTTTTTGTATATATTGAGTAATAAATCAGGTTAAAAATATTTTTGCAAAATGATTTGAAAAATGGTGTGAAGAATTTGGAAAACTTTTTGTGAAATGTTTTCAACTTTTTAAAAACATTTTGACTGCAAAAATTCTTCTCTTTTTGTGAAATAAAGGATTTGAAAATCAATTTGCAAATGATTTGGAAAATGTTTTGTAAAAATATTTTGAAAAATGTGTGTGTGTGTGTGTGTGTGTGTGTGTGTGTGTGTATATATATTGTTTGCAAAATCTTTACAAAATAGCTTTCAAATGTTTGTAAACATTTGCAAAAATTATGTTGTACTATAGTTTTCAAAATTATTTTCAAATAACTTTGAGGAATAAAAGCATCATTAAAAATAAAATAAATTAAATAATAATATGTACATAAAATTCATTACTAATTGTATATATACTTATAAAATAACTTCTAAAATCTATAAAATTCTTTAAATTATTAAGTCTTGTAAATAACTAAAGAGAAGAACACTAGTGTAAATAGTTGTATATACTTTATAATTTGTGTGCCAAAATTCTTTTATTTGTAAAATGCTTTAAAAATTCTTGTTTTTTAAATTTCTTTGAAAAATCGCATTATTCTTTGCATCATTGTACATAGCATTTGCATTCCATTCATTTTATTTTCAATTGAGCTTGATGATTGAACAAGTCTAATAAAATCAAAGATTGGAACTTGGTTGGACCTTACTGCACCTAACGGCAATGGAACCTTATGGGAACTAGGTTAAGGTACTTCAGGTCTATTGAGACTTAATTCTTTGAGAAATCAGGGCTTGGTCTACGTCACCTCAACTGGCTAACTAGAACTTTTCGAGATACACACATGACTCTTGTCGGTCGTGACCTAACTTGAACACTTGCATCTTTCACTTGGCTCAACTCAGTTGGAGTGGTGAGGGGGTTGGAAACATTCATCCTCATCTAGGTAGGGAAGTGCACCCCCAACCTGGTCCAGTGTCAATGAAGTTGATTGACAGGAGAGTGTAGGTTGCGACAAAGCTTCAAAAGAAGGATAGTCTTCTAGATCAAGAGGAAAAAGTCCTTATGTAAATGCTGTTGTAAATAGTATTTCAAAAAAACTCCAAAAAAGTGGACAGGTTTGAAAATAAAAATAAAGTGCTCGCAGGAGTATGTATATATGTTGTATAGAAAATAAGCAAGCTTGAGCATCAATGTTATACCATTTGAGCATGCAGCTGAATAACTTGACTACACTGGTCATGCATCCCATGATAGGTAGCTACACTGGTTACCATCCATTCTCTTCTTTACCTCCTCCTCTTGAGTTGTATGCCACTTGAAATTAGAAGGGAATACCCCGCTCCTCGACGATAGAGTGCTGGACTGAGGAATCATCGGGTTGTCATTCTGGAGAAGTCAGTTCCTTTATCATTTCAATTGGGGAGAGCCATTATCACTGACACGGTACAAGTCAGCTTCATAGTCATAAGGGTTTGCGTATGATGTAGGCTAGTTCTGACCAAGCTATTTGAACCAAGTTCTGTGACTCTCGGAGGCCGTTGTTTTAAATTTGGTTCCTGAGAATGTTCCGCATACATTTTCACACCAAGGTCTAACCTGAGTTCCAAACTTTGATTTTGTACAGATAAGTTTATTTATCGAGACCAATTCCATGTATTTTTTATTCTTTATTTTTGCCTTTTCTTTTCTTCTTGTTCTTTATTCTTTTTATACTTATTGCACAAGTGTTTGCTAGGGGCTTGCTAAGGCAAGTATAGGGGGTGATGAATCTCCATTTCATCACCTTTATTCTATCATTTTGGCCTTAAAAATCCTAGCAAATGCATGTAAATAGCATTAATTTGTGCATAGTAGCATTCATTATTTTCTGTAATATTTATGTACAAAATAAGGTTTTTAATGCCAAAATTATAGAATTAAGAGAAGGAAAGAAAAAGGAATAAAATATTGCAAATATTTTATGACCCTGACCCCGAGAACAAGTCCTGAATAGAATAGGCCGACAAGGAACAAAGTAGGGGAGATAAGGGCCAAAAATATAATAAATATTTTATTTATTTCTTCTTTAATTATGCATTTTGACACCTATTTTACTCTTTATTGTTTATTCATCAAATAAAGAAACTTTGAACATAAAAGTTATAGATAATAATTAAATAAAAATACAAAATTGAGTTTGTACAAAACTATTCCCCTTTTATTTATGTACATATAGAAACATATGTATTTTGTTTGTGCCTTTTCATAGACTTATTTTTATTTTGCATTTATTTTGGGTTTTATTTTGATTTTAATACGCACATGTGTTATACATGATATTTACAAAATTACAAAAATATGAATTTGTAAAAATAATGAATAATGGATAAATTGAATATTTTAATCGGTAGAATATACACTTGGGGTCAAAAACCTAACTTCTACACAGTAACTCTAAAAAATATAAAACCATCACCATTAAATAGCTCTTGAAAAGTTATATACAATTAGAGGTGATTTTGATATGTTTTGAGTTTTTATTTGAAAGATAAGGGTCTGTGAAGTTTGGTTTTTGGCTTTGTATTTTGTGTATAAAATGAACACAGGTATTATTTTTGTACAACAACAACAAAGACTTTTCCCACAATTAAGGAGGGTCGGCTACATGGATTCTTCGCCTCCATTCATGTATAGATCTGAATATACGAAGCCTTTTGCACAAAAGTGATTGCGATGTATGTGTTTATATGTTATCTTTCTATCTTTTTATATTTATTTTTCTTTTAATTTATATATATAAAGCTATATATAAGATATATATATATATACTATAAGCTAGAGTAGATATAAAAGTTCATCATAATAATAAAAAATAAGAAAATAAATTATTTTGGGGATTTTAATATTTTTTACTAAGTTTGTGATTTTTTAAGAATTTTTGATAATTTTTATATATATTTAAATTCAAAAATATCCTAATTTAGAGTTAAAATTAATAATAGAAATTAAAATTGAGATTAAAAATATCAAACAGGGTCAAAATTCTCCAACTTAATTTTAAAACAATAATAATAAATGTAGAAAATTTAGAACTAGGAAAACATAATTTTTGGATTTTTTTGAGAATTTTATATATTTTTATAGGTTTTAGGGTTTTCCTTTTTATTAGAGTTTTCTTTAAAAAAATTTAGTGAATTTTGGTCCGAAAGTAAAAAATACATAAATACAAAAAATATAATTTTTAGGGAATTTTCCAAATGTTTTTATATTTTTTATTTATTTTCTATTGTAAATTGGGCCAAAATAAGTTGTTTTTTATTCTTAATAAATAATAAAAGGTCCTAATTGCAAAAATAAAACTAGTGCACGAAGTACAGTGCAACTTGAATCTAAGCTATTTTTATGGATTTTTTTCGATTTTAATTGCAATTTGAAATAAATATAAATAATAAAGAGTAAATACAATGCTGACAGGGGTATCAATGTAAATAGTCAAAAGTTCAAGGGCTTGTACGAAACTTTCACAAAAATATCAAACTTAATAAAAAAGTTTTTAGACTAAACAGAAATACACAAAAGCCTAGGGGGTCCGTTGCAACATGTCCCCTCCCATGATGCGTCACGTGAGGTGACGTAGCTTGGACCTACTTGCAAATGTCAAAAGTTTGGGGTTTTGGATGCAAATATTACAAAATTATAATAAAACCTAGAAAAGTTTAAGTGGTATTTCATAAATACAAAAATGTGTTGGGTAGATCTACAAATTACCCAAAGCTGGGGTGTGATCAAATGGTGAAGGCTCGCCCACTTAATACGTGGCGCCTCCACAATGCACGATGATGCTTCAATGATGGACGTTCTAGATTAGATCGTGCTCGACGCTTTGACGGCTGAAGGTGGGAAAGAACCTACAACTGCTGTAGCGCAGGACAAACGACGTCCTATGACAATGGAGGGAGGAGGATGAACTAGGAAGCCCCTCTAGCGAGGCGAGGTTCACCGGGCCCAATATCCTTCCTCCGATGCTCCTTGAAGCTCTAAAATGGGTCTGAACACTCCTGTAGGTCTCCTCTATATACTAGGTGCTTCAAAACGGGTAGAGGGACACCGGAGCTCGCTCACGAGGGCGACGGAGCATAGGTGCCCCAGGTATCTCCGACGAGGGGTCAAAAATGCTCCAACAGGTTCTTTTCCCTCTATACATCCACAAGAGACAACTTCAGGTCAAGGGCATACTACCTTGACCCAGTTAGCGGAGTGGATGGAAGTTGGGGGTGAGCTGGTGATAGCTCCGGCGAGTGGCGGTGGTTGAGCTTCGAGATCCTGGTCAAGGAGGGAGCAGGTTGAATGGAGTGCGTGTTTGCGTAGGGAAATGTAAGGCGAGCGAGTTGAGGGTGGTTGCGAGGCAGTTGGACAGTCAAGGACTAATTGAAGGAGTTCGCCGGAGGCTAGCTCCAGCAAACTACGAAGGGTGATTTAGAGCTAATGTAAGGGATTAAAGCTCGAATAAAAGGCACAAAACAATTATAATAATTAAAACTAAGATAATAAGGCAAGAAATGGTACCTTGACCGGCCGGGAGCTAGGAGAAGAGAACTCGACGGTGGTGTTCCGTTGGAGGTGGTGGAACCGGCCCTCAAGGCCTCGCCGGACCTCGCTCGAGGTTGCTGGAGACTCCCCTATCATGGGAGTATATCCAAAGCGCCAGAGGAGGCAAAAACTTAGTCAAGAAGGGGTTCAAATTTGAATGGGAAGAGAGGGTGTCTTTTGTACAAAGTGGTGATGGCGTGATGTTCAAGGGAAGATCGTGGGTGCTGCAGCGAGTGACGGAGGAAGGTGATAGGCTGAGTGGATGGCAGATGTACAAGGAAGATTTTCCATGAAGGATCTAATCCTTCTCGGGCAACGGATTAGTGACAAAAAAATCGAGAAGGATGGCAATGGAGAGGTGTTAGAGGCTATAACAACTAGGGTTAGATAGTTGACCGGAGTCAACTATCCAAAGGCTCTGGTTGGTCTACGTGGACCAACAAAAAAACCTAGCCAAAAAGAATTGAAAAATCAATTATAAATAATAAATGGATTTATTAATTCTAGGTTATAAAATAAAAAAATATTTATTATTTTATTATGATTTTTATATATTTTTTAGAGGTTGTTTATTAATAGTTACTTTTTAGGAGGTATATATATAGGTATATTCATTTAAATGTTTAGGACTTTTATTTTTATATTAATTTATTATTTTAGTTTATTATTTTATACATTTAAAACTTATTTTTATATACTTAAATATATTTTTATTATATTTTTATGATATGATATATACACTTTACTAAATAGATGTATTAATTGTATGGGTATGCCAATAGTCAATTCATCTATGTATTTTTTGTACACATTTTATTTTGATTTTTTGTTTATTGTTTTCTTCTAGATTTAATATGTACATATATTAAAGATAATATTTACAAAATTATAAAAATATTGATTAATATATAAAATTAATATTTTAATCAGATAAACTGTATAATAAGGGTTCAGAACCTAGCTTTCACATCTTAACTCCAAAAAATATGAAACCACCTTCATTAAATAGCTTATTAAAAGTTATATACAATTAAAGGTGATTTGATATATTTTATTTTCTATTTCAGAGATATGGATTTGGGAAGTTGAGATTTTGGAATCCTATTTAGATTGTAACTCGTACACTGTATATTATTTTTGCGTGAAATCAATTTTATATTTGTCTATATATTATTATATACAACTTTCATGTTCAAAGTTCCTTTATTTGGAGTATAGAAAGTGTGAATAAAAATAGATCCCAAAAATGAATAAAGAATGGATGAAATAAAGGTCAATTTTATTGTATTTTGGATCTTATCTCCCCTCTACTTTATTCCTTATCAGCCTAGTCATCGAGATGCCTAGGTCTCGGATTTGAGGTCATAAAAAATCTTCAATATTTTATTCCTTTTTCTTTTTTTCTTGATTCTATAATTTTGTCATTAAAATAGTATTTTATGCATTATTTACATAATGATGCATGAATTAAGGGTATTTACACGCATCTACTAGGGTTTTTAAGGCCAAAATGATAAAATAAATATGATGCAATGGAAATTCATCAGTTCTGAGTCAACAATGTGTGAAGAGGATTTAGGAATGAAAATATTCTCACCGGGGCGAAGGTCTTCCTCGATGAGGTGGGAGGAGAGAAAGGAAATGCTTTGAGAGTTACCATCTCGAGAGTGAGAGATCCCAAACTCAAGAGGATTATGAGTCCTGGTTGGTCCAAGTTGTGCTTGGACCTTTGAAGACGTATTTCTTGAAGGGTTCAATGAGATATTCACGAAGCCCGAATAAATATCCCCCCAGTTAGTCATCTTCGATGGCAGAAAGAACCGATGAGAGCAAGGTATTCAATGAGGTGCTAATTCTACAGTGCACACAAATGCGCAGAGTAAACTCACACAATACAAAAACCTCAAATTCACCAATTCAACACGTAATGGTCGTAAAGGTTCGGTCAAATTATCTTGTCAGTTTTAGTTGGTGATAAATGCAAGTCTTGAAAGATTAACGAGCTGATGGGTGTTTGTGCTTCCCTACAGACCGTCCTGATTCTCATAAAAAACCCACTTTCATCCAGTATAGGAGTATGTGCGGATCGTATAAATATGGGAACCTGTTCCTTGAGGACAAAGCCTCACAAGGTGTCCTCTAAACCTCCCACTCTACTAAGAAAATCCGGACCGTTTACAGGAAACTCGTAGATCCTCACTGAAAAGTAAGCTAATCGTTTTGCACCAGTAATCTATATCAAAATCCTATCTTTGGTTCTATCCTAGTGTCGTCTCTCTCTCTCTCTCACTTGCAAGTAAATCATACAATGAGGGCTTTATGCACCCGTAAAATAAGGTTCTTTTTATTCCAATTTCGTTTAATCGACCATCTTAATTTAGTCCCAATTTTAAATTAGGTTGTCACTTGAAGTTTAATCTGAACACACAAACATGTCTACTATCCAATCCCACTTTCCTTTTAAATCCTAAGTTATAAAACAAGGGAGGAGTCAGAAATCAGAACGCAAACGTAAAACGATGATGCATGCTCAGAAGAAGGTATACTTATGGTGACTCCTAGCACTCTTCATGCATTTATGCATAACTGAATTTTTAAAATTTTACACTACATGCATGTAGTTTGAGAAAACCAGACCTAAGCAATATACTATTAGAGGGGAAGAAATGATTTGATTTGACTAAGTTGTATGTTGCTATGTGTGTATTATTAGAGTCTCAAAAGATGTGTGTCCTAACCTACGATTGGCACATACAATTTGTAATTACATAAACGGGTGCCTATCCTAATTTCACCACTCAAGTTGGGCCCCACCCTGACTGGAGAGTGAAATAGGCTCGACACACCACAGAATAATGTCCAACTCTGATTACATATGCGAGATTCTGAACAGAATCTGCTGGAAATTTTGCAAAAATTAAAATGCAAAAATAAAATCCTAGGGAATCTACACTCGCTAACGACTCGGCTCGATATAAAATTTATATGGTTCCTTTAGTCAGTTATTTTCCCAGAAAAAAGTCTTCCTCCAAATCTCCTGAGTTGCGCAGCTAAGTGACGACTCCTTCATGTCGGGTCTCTCGCACAAAATCAAGGTGGTGGTCCAAGAGAGATACAAAATAATGTAAATAAATAAATAACTAAGTAAATCTAGAAAAATAAATAGATAAGTATTCATAAGAAAACCGAGGGTCTGACTACTTAGGGGTGAAAAACCTAAAATCTAGATTTGCTAACAATTAACCCAAGCAGTACCTCCCTGCCAATTGCTACATTTGAAAAAACCTAAAATCGCCCTGTTAGTAGCGTCGAATTAATGTTCAACTTTCGTTGTAGGTAGTCAAATTTGGATTAATAAAAATTGCTAATTAATGAATTAATCGATTAAAACGAGCAGTTATATTTTTTACTTGGGAAAGTCCAAGGTCGAACTTAGGGAGGCCACTATCTCCTTATATATATATATATAGTTGATTTAGATGCTAGGTTTTCAAGGAACTATTTTTTTGGTCCTTTTAAAAATACACTGCAATTTCAGGCAAGTTTAAGGGTTAAAATGAAGTTTCGACCAATTCAAGTCTAAAAATTCTCAAACTTAATCAAAGGTTGAATAATGATGAAATTAAGATACTGTAATTTTTTAGAATTTTTGGAGGTAAAATGAATTTATTGTGAATTAAAAATGCAGGTTAGGTGATTTTGAGTAACTTGATTTTAATAAATAGCAAACTTGATTATTTTCAAGAAATAAAATTATCCTCGATGTATCTAATGATGACCTATACAGGAAAAATTTTAAACCCTAAAAATATTGAGATTTCAATATATTAAAAATTTATTACTATAATCACCAAAAATTTTATTAAGACCTCGTTATGCGTACAAATGTGATGAAATTCAGGCATAATGTAGAACAATCTAAAAACTAATTACCTTGATTTTTGGGAATTTTTAGAGAAAAGGTAATTTAATATCAATTAAAGTTCATGTGGAAGGCAAAATAAGCAATTTTCCACAATAATAATGATTTCAAATAAAACGCAACTCCTAAAAATATATTTAGTGTCCACAATAATAGAGAATAAAATGTCCTACAAGTTGTAATTTTTAAAATATTGATATGTCTCTAAATGAATGTTCAAATTAAGGCCCAAAGACAGGGGCCTAAATGCAATATAGAAATAAAATTGATAAAAATAAATATGCTGACAGGACTCCGATGTAATCACCTAAACTTCGGGTGGACGAGTGCAAATTTCTCGCCTTTGCACAGGCATGGCACGTGCGCTTCTGGTATGCAGGGCTTCGTTACGAATCTGGAGAATATCTGGGGCTTGATTGCAAACCCCACGGTCACGCTCTAAGCAGTGAGATGGCTGACTGGATTAATCTGTAAATCGATGATGCATATAGGGCTTCTCTACAATTTCTCTTGATTAGGTGCATGCTCCTCATGTGAGGGGATTTTGGTCCCTTCTCTTCTTCATTTGACCCAATGGGAGGCGGTGTTGATGGATCTGTGGTTGGGGCTATGCATGGTCGCACGTAGAGGTAGTGCGAGGGAGACTGTCGTGGGCGGGGGGAGCAAGATGATGCGACTGGGGTGGCTCGAGCGCACACAAGGCACGCACAGCCTGGAGGGTCGATGCTGCGGTGGAAGGCAACTGGAGGTGTGGCTCAAAGGAGCCACACGCGCGGCTGCGTGGAGGGGAAGCTGCTCTAGGAGGTGACCGACTTCGCGTACAGGAGACACGGGCGATGGTGCTTGGAAACATGTAGGCTAGAAGAGAAATGGTGGTGCTTGCAGCATCGACTGGAGGTTGGTGGTTGACGCAGACACTGTCGATGGTGGTGCTCGAGTTCTAGCTTGATAGTCCATAAAAATCTGGGAGACACACACTCAGCCAAGATGATCATGGTGAAGAAAGAGCACAGCATGCACAGCTGTAACTGGAACCGTCGGTGGAGGCGTACTAGAGTGGAAGAATGGCACTCAAGTGCAGGCATGCGAAGTGTGAGATGTGTTGATCAGTGGAAGGTCATTCGCGGAGGAGGAGGGGACTCCTGAAGGTACGAATGGTGAGCGGTGAAGTGGATGGTGGTGGAGGCCTAAACACTGGTGAAGATAAATGGATGCAGGTGTACGATGAGGAGGAGAAGCACAAAACATAAGATTTTGAGAGAAACAGAGGAATAACAAGAGGATGAAGGAAAGGGGGAAGGTAGGAAAGAAGAAGAAGAGAGGAAGAGGAAAAAAGAAAGAGTTTACATGGCTCATAGTAGATGGTCAGAGGAGCACGTGGGCTTCAACTCCTAGATTTTGACCTCAACTTGCTTCGATGATAATGGGAAGGAAGCTTGAGCAGCAAGATTGGGCTACTTCTACGAGGAGGTGATTCCTCCACAGATCTTTCTTTAGGACGTCATCGCTCTAAAGGTCGGCTCCTACGTCTGTCACATGTAGAAGGATCGAGGCTGGTCTCTCTCTCTCTCTCTCTTAAGAATGGCATATTCACTTGAACAATGGAGGTGTGGGTTAATTTATGGGTGGTTAGCAGAGAGAGGGGGTGAGGTCTAAATCGAGGAAAGAGATGGAGATGTGCGAACGGGGGGTGATCAAGTCCTGTGCGATTGTGTGGGGGAGTGGGAAAGATGCTGCTACGGAGGGCGGAGCAGGTGGTTGCGGCTGTGGCAGGGAAGGAGGGAGATGTGGGAGCAATTGGGTTGCGTGTTGACTAGCGGGAGATGCGGAGGAAGGCTGTGGCGAGGGGGTACGGGTGAAAAGGAGAAGGGTGCCACGTGGCATGCAGGGGTGGCCATGTGACGAAAGGAAAAATAATAAAAAATGAAATAAAATGAAATAAAATTAAATAAATAATAATAAATAGTAAATAATTAAAATAATTAAAATAAAAAATAAGTAAATAAGAAAAGAATAATAATGAAATAAAGATAAAATAATAATGTAATAAATTACATAATAAATAAAATAAAAATGGGGGCAACACATGGCGTCTCCAAGAGCTGCCACGTGTTGCTCCCAAAAAATCGAGAAATTAAATATATAAGAAAATCAAAAAAATAACAAAAAGGATCAAATCAAAAAGTGACCAACATGAAAGTTGCTCGTCTCGATGAGATCTACAACTTTTATGAAGGATTAAAAATTAGTAAAATCATCTGTATAAAAAGTATTTTTGGGGGTACCTTATATATATAAAAAAGCTATTTTTATATTTTGCAATTTTTATGACATTTTTAAATAAGAGAAAAATCATTTAACAATAGAAAAAATGTGTATGGAATATCTACAATTTAGTATATTTTTTTGGATTTTCAGTAATTAAGTAAATAAAAGAATAAAATAAAGGGTATTTTGGTCAATATGTATAATATACAATCGGGGCCCAAAACCCAAGTTTTACATATGAACTCTGATTTTTATGATATTAGTCTTGTTTTGAAGATCTTTAAATGCGTATTACTTTAAAATTGAGTAAACTTAAATTGGATATTATAAGAGAGAGATATGCGCATTTTAAGGTTCTTATTCTTAAACTAGGGCTCGGGTTTTATTGGTCAATTTTAAAAGTTATTATTTTTTATATTTTTCTTTTATTCTTGTTAGTAATATGTACACTATAGCGTTGATTTTATTAATTTTATGAGTTAGTCTAAAATAGGTACAAATAGGTGAATTTGGCTAATATACAAGTGCATATGTACAAGTCAATTTGGCTCCTTATTTAATGCAACTATGCATACTAAAATACAAATATTATTCCTAAGTGCATTAATGCGAATAATGCATAAATAAAAGGAAATATGCAGTTAAAATCTCAAGAACAAAGCTCTATTTTTGACTTTTAGAGTGATGAATCCCATATTCATCACATATTCATTATTTTTCACCTATTTTATTTATCAATAAATTAATCTCATATAAAAAATTTTCTTACTTAAATTTGTTCATAATAATGTATATTAATTTACAAAAATATCAAAAAAATATTTAACTAACAAATAGATAATTACAATGAACTTAAAAAGCCAAAAATCCAACTAGCCAAGTTCATAACTATTTATAGAAAAATTCAAATAGATCAAACTCACTTTTAAACTTTGTTTGTAAAAAATATTATTTATTTAAAGTATCAAAAAATAAAGGAATAAATTGTATGAGTTTTGGCATTTGGACCACGTTGTATATATGTACAATTTGTATACAAAACTTCTTTAATTTCTATTTGTTTATTTGTAAATCCAATTAATTCAAATATTTTTCTAAATATTTATAAAAGTTTCTGTAAAAATACAAAAAATATAAAATAAAAATAAACATGAATAAATACCAATAAATCTCAAAATCTAAAAGTTGTAAAGGCTAACTTCCGAACCTCATAACTCGGCCATATAACTCTGATTTGTGTATGCTCACTTTTAAAGTTAGTTTTGTAATATATAAAATAAGAGTGGCTTCACTAAAATTAGATTTAATATGAGAAAGGTAGGTTTTCGGACCCTATTGGTTTACTTATACACTTATATGTATATTGTATATATTTTTATTTATTTATTTTCTTGTATATTTGTATACATATTATATTTTTAAATTTCTTATGTATATTTATTTATTGATATAAAATACAAATAAAAAGAACAAAATCAAAAATAAATAAAAATAGAAAATGTATTTATTATATAGGTATAATGTACCTATATTGTATAGATTTGTATTTATTTGTTTAATTATATTAATCAATAAAAACCAAATAAAATGTCTTTAAAATCATTAGTTTATTCTGTAAAGAAATAAATTATTAAGTTAAGCAATTAATTGTAAAAATGACTTATTAACAATGGGATTGTTGTATATATATAGGTATTTTATACTTATTAATAAAGGTTTTTTATATTTTACGTTATATAATTAATTTACTAAATTTATTTAATATCATCATAAATTTATTTATTAAATTATAAAAATTATTTATTTTATTTTTTAAAAATTTAAAATGATTTCTTATTTTATCTTATTTATTCTTTTTTTGTCATTTTCCATATCTTGTCCATATTCTACAAGCCCTCCTATTGTCCCATGTTGCTTCGTTGATCTCTAGTCAACTCACCTTCCAACGCTTGGATCCAAGTTCACCTCTCCGACGCGCTCCATCTCCCAATTTTCCAAACCCGCTCTGGCCTCCTCTTGACCTATTTATTCGCTCTGATTGAAAATCGTGGATCAAAGACCCACACCGATTGGCCACTTGCAAATTCACACCTCGCTTCGCATGTATTTTCTCGATCCTTCTTGATTCCCAGCCGCCTATAAATCCCCCTCCAAGTCCCTTCGGCTAAGATTGATCCATCTTTGACGTCTCCTTCCTTCACTAATAGCCTCAGGAACGTGACAGGCACCTGAAGCTTCGATCAAGAGTGAGGGGGAGGAGTGAATCAATGAGATCCACTCGCTGGCCGGAGAAATCCACCGTAATTGAGCCTCTATGGCCTTTCACAGCCACATCTGAGGTGAAGAACACCTCTAATTCATCTTCAATTTTTGCCTTAGCATTCTGCATCATCAGGTGACACTCATCATTGTATATTTATTTTCATTTCCTCGATCCAGATTGATTTGTAGAGGTTCAATTTTAAATCTCAGATATGCTCAATTGGAGACCCATTTCACCTGATTTCGCACCCAATTAGCTGCTCACCTTACTCCTCTTTGATTCCAATTCTTCATTGCACATCAGATCACCTCGTTCATCCTCATATTTTAGCCAATCTAAGGCATGTTCTCTGTTCTCCCATCTACACCTGGAAAACTTCATACTCTTTCCATTTTCTTTAGATTTTGTGTCAATAGCGTCTGGCCGAGGTCCACAAGGCTTTGAGTCTTCTTCAGTAACATGCAAGTGCGAAGAGAAGGCATACCTGGGGCTTGATTTCATCATCATGTGTTGTGAGAAGAGGAGGTAGTCCAGATCTCCCCTAAACAAGATCTGGAGTCATTGATTGTAGACATTCGACGTGGATTTGGATTTGTAAGCCATCCCCATATCCCTAACTATGATCTGACTCCGATCGCTAGAGATCTTCACGTTTGAAGTTCACCTAGAGCCATCTTCAGAACAGTTCTTCAAGGCAAGTTCTTCATCGTCCAATCAGACAAGGCGCATCCTCGATTAGATCTCCTCTATCACTTCGCACCCAATTGTCAATCGTCAGACCAGATCCAAAGGAGTGGATCTCAGCCATCCATGTCACTTTAGCGCTTGCACGTGAGTTGCACTACCTTCTTGGGTATATTACTTTTCTTACCTTGCAATTAACCTTATTTTATTTTAGTTTATAAAGTATAAATAATGTTTATAAGTTTTTATTATTCAGTCCTTGTAGTAGAAAATACTAAAAAATCGTATAAAATTAGAAAAATAAGAAAAAATAATTTTTGGTACTATTTGAAATCTAAATAAAACTCCTATTTTCTAAAATTAGTTTTCAGTATTTTTATAATATTTTTTACTTTAAACATCCAAAAATATTTACTAGATTTTCTATTCAATTTATTTCATATTTATGATTTGAAAATCCTAAAAAGTCTAAAAATCTTCAAAAAAATACAAAAATAATAAAAATATCAAAACACAAAAATATTTTTATTTGTTTTTTGGACATGTTTACTATTTTAAAAAAATACAAAAATAATGCTTGGTTGATTTCTCTTAACTTTTTATTTATTCTCTTTACTTGAAAAATAAAAATATAAAAATTTTAAAAATTAAAAAATTAAAAAAGTAAAAATCAGATAACTTAAAAAAATATAAAAATTAAAGTTTCATAAAAAATCTAAAAAACTATAAAAAAATCAAGGTAGTGTGCATAAAGAGAAGTCCTTTATTTTCATTGATTCGTTGTTGATTTTAATAACCCTTACTTAATAATTGTTGTATACTTGAGTTCGATAATGGGAGCTATACCGGTATAATAACAAAATAGGAGATCCATTTCATATTCTTTTATTTTGGATAAAATTGTTTGATTGTTTCAGGTTTCATTTTGGGTCACAATGACATCATATTCACACATTTTATCTTTCCTTCATTAAATAGAATAAATCCATTAGTGAAACTCAGAATATCAACACATGAGAATAGAGATCCAAGATAATTAAATATGATTTAATTATCTAGGATATTAATAATATGGATATCACTATCCATATTAATCATATATATTATAAATGTGATCTATAATATATATAATATATAAGAGAGAGCTATTTGTAAATAAAATTTACAATTTAAATGTTGATGTGAATCGGATTCGCATTGGACAATTAAATGAAAATGTAATTTACATTTTACTTTGGGATGTGTATGTGATTCATAAATTTGCAATGGCATTATTTATATTTCACAAAATAATTTAGAATTATTTTTGTTAAATAATATACAATAAAAGTTGTTGTATATAATGAAGGATTTTATGAGATATAAAATCTCATATAATTGGAATGAGGAGCCTCCCTTCTTTATAAGGAGGGTGGACGACCACTCTTGATTTAGTAGTCAAGGTGGTCGGCCCCCCTTAATTGGAAGGAGGCTTTCCTCCTTCCTAATCCTGCATGGTTGATTGATTTAATTGAATTAGAATATATTGATGATTATTTAATATATTTAATTTAAATTAATTATTATTGTATATTTATGCAACAATATCATCACCATTGAATGAAAGGGAAATCAATCTCAACCATTGAATTTGTGTTGTCCATAGATTGAGATCCATGGACTCTCAAAATATTATAAAAGAAGAGGTAACCCAAGCTTTTCTTTTAGACAATAGAATTGCGAGCCCTCTCTCTCTTTCATACCCACATCCCCTCTCTCTCCTTAGAGTGGTTATCCACTCTAAACCCTAGAGAGGATCGTCGTCGTCGCCATGTCGTTGTACCACCGCTTCGACCGCTCGTGGATCAACATCTCCTTCTGTACACCTCGCTTGTAAAGAAGATGTCGAATCTCATGAGACAACATCAGGAGATTCATCGCTTGGATCATCAACTTGGATTGCGAGGAGCAAGCCTTTATCAACGCGCTCGAAATTGTCTCCTTCATTGGATTGGACTTGAGACAAAAGGTCTCTTACTTTAGAGACACAATCACAACCACGCTTCAAAAGGTATTCCTATATCCTGTTTATAGTTTTGATCAAGTTACTAGAGAAGTGCTCTCGGATGATGTGATTTCATTGATTTAAATTTTTATAAATTTTGTTGCCCTAGTCGCATATAATACAATCTTCACTCTTTCATGATGCGCTTAAAGTTTTTCCCATAACCTTCGAGTGGTAACAGAACCTTGGTTAGGTCTTAGAAGATATCAAAAACCCTAAATGAACAAAGTTCATGTTTCGAATGCGCAGGATTCATTATTTTTGCATTGGATATAAGATTTGAATTGATTTTTTTTCTAAATTAAAAGGGATATTTACACCCATAACCCTGAGTAATATGGTAATTACCCTAGAAACCCTCTATAAACACGAATTACACCCAGAGTCTTGAATAATGCTTAACCTTTACATGGTATAACCTGTGTCAAGTTCCGTCTTAATTCCTCGTTAACTCTAACGGGAAAAGTCATATGGTGACCATTTTACCCTTCCAAACACATCATATTTATAAGAAGATGCCATTTTGTAGATCAAACACAATGACCACCCTCCCTGGACAAGCCCAGCCCCGTCCCTCCCATTCACCCCCGGCAAGCTGCCACGTGCTACCTCCCCCCATCATCCCCTTCCTCCCACACCTGCATTCCTCCCCCCGCACCTGCCTCCGCGCCCTGCACCTGCAGCCCTCCCCCTCCCGCTCAACCGCGCTCGCCCACCTGCTCCTGCACCGACATCCCTCCCCCTCCCGCTCCTGCACCGGCAGACCCCCCTCCCGCTCGGTCGCGCCTCCGCCCTCCCCCCATGGTTGCGTGCGCCTCTGCCATCCCCCCCCTCGCTGCGCACGTGTGCTACCTCTGCCCTCCCCCCATCGTCCCCCCCCCTTGCCTGCAGCACCCCTCCCGTACCTGCCTCCGCGCCCTGCACCTGCAGCCCTCCCCCCTCCCGCTCGTCTGCGCTCCCCCTCTCGCTCGACCGTGCTCCCTCCTCCTGCTCATGCACTGACATCCCTCCTCCCTCCTGCTCAGTCGCCTCCCCATCCTTTTCCTGCACCGGAAGCCCCCCCTCCCGCTCGACTGCACCCGCCCGCTGCGCACGCGTGCTACCTCTGCCCTCCCCATCATCCCCCCACCCCCCTGTAGCACCCCTCCCGTTCCTGCCTCCGCGGCCTGCACCTGCAGCCCTCCCCCTCCTGCTCGACCACGCTTACCCCCCCCCCCCCCCCCCCCCGCCTGCACCTCCTGCCTCCGTGCCCTGCACCTGCAGCCCTCCCGCTCCTGCGCCTGCAGCCCTCCCCCCTCCCGCTCCTGCACCTGCAGCCCTCCCTCCTGCTGCTCACTCGCAAGCACCCCCCAGCCGCTCGCCCGCAAGGGGGGACCCGATTCAATCCCCGTCGTCCTAAATCCCCCCAACCTGCACATTTTTTTCATTTTAACTTTTTATTAATCCTAGCCGTTAGATGGCACATCGGTTAGATTAACTCACTTATATAGTTGAGTTAACGAACTAAACTAACGGAAGGTTTTGGGTGTAAAACGGCATGGTTATTCAGGGTCCTGAGGATAATTCATCTTTATAGAGGGTTTCTGGGGTAATTACCATATTACTCAGGGTTATGGGTGTAAATATCCCAAATTAAAAACCTATTGTTTGTGTATTGTTTGGCCATTTTTTGTCATTAAAATTTATTTAGTATGTCTAACTATGTCCCAAAAATAGTAACTCAATATTGGTACCAATAGTGCATGAATATGTTTTGAAGCGTTCCCACCATGAAATTATTTTTACATGTATTCACGGATCTGTAAGAAAATTATTTTGTGTATTGTTTTCCCATCATGAAACATGATCGAAATAAACACTTGGATTAAGCATAAAATCAAACCAGTAAATCGCTTGAATTTATTTCGCATGATTCTGATTTCATTTTCCCTAGATATTGTAGATATATAGTGGAGATGGGTCAGAAGATGGTTAGAACATCAAATCTCTTTCCTTAGTGTGTTTACTATTAAATGGAAAACATAAAATTTATGAATTTATCTTGATTAGTTATGATGCCTAATAATTATAAAAATAATTTATTAATCATCATTGGCCATTGAACTTATGTTTCATGAAACCCCTGGTTTATCTTACAATAGTTGTGGGACAACTTTTATATGCAAAACCAAGAACATGCTTGCTTTATATGCTAAGAAATTTTAGCATCTCAAGATTGTTTTAAGATTCCTAATATTTATGAGAGATTATTATATAGTATAATGCCGATCATCAAAGTTGATCGATAGAACCGCAATGAATGCTCAAGGTGTCTAGTCTGGATATGCTGGCTTGGTTTCCCATAATTAGCGGCTTGCATGTCAAGGAATGCTCCCTCCCAGCATAACTCGAGTGTATAGACTGGATCTATTTTTAAGGAAAGAATAACATGAGTATATCAAATTGTACTCTAACTATTAAAATTCAAAATAATACGTACTTGTGATAAGCTAATACTGTATAATAATATCAAGCAAGCCCTAATTGTTTGTTGGTTGATTAAGTTGGATTTATAATTAATTTAATATTAGATCCAATTAAACACTCTATTATGAAAAGATTTGTATTTCTCTTGGAAGAATTAGTTATGTGAATATGATTTATAATAATTAGTTAAAATTTGAACATAATATGGAGGATCACATAAGTGACATCCGTGATCTCCCATCAAGGTGAAGGGTTCCATAGCCTGTCCGTAGTGACATCTCCTGCATATAAGCGTATATGGATCGGGATCTTTGCTTATCGAAAGAGTAAGGTCGTATACGTAGTGACCCCAATATCGAGTCCTCATATTATTGGGACGATATTAGATTGTGTATAGAGAGTTCTAATCATGTTGATGGTTGGTTCAATTAATGACGGGTCAACATCACCTTAGGGGTGGTGGGCCCTGGTGTAAAGATCGAATTGGAAAGTGTAAGTTGGACTTGCAAGGAGGAATGAGTTTTCGCTTCTTTTTATCCGAGTTAAAAGTTCTCATATTATTGGTATGTAACAAAGGTAAGAAGGAGATCTTAGATCTTTCTTGAGATATAATGGTAAGTGTGTCTCTTACTTTAAAAGTGAATAAGGGAATGAACTTTCATATTTGACAAGGGAAGACAACTTTGATAAAAAAAAACCTTAATCAAAGTACAATATGTATTTATGCAAATATTTTTTTTTCAAATGACCTACAATAAACCCACTCAAAACTATATTCATTGATAACCAATGAAATATCATGGATTGGATCCATGATCAAGATATTATACTTAGAGTTGGACACATAATGTATGTGGTTGCAATGTGCAAGTTTCCTCATAATAATGAGGAATGACAATTATAGGACAACAACCTCGGATTTGTATGTCTCTATGGTCTTCATCTCTCATCGAATGTACTTTGAAAGTATCATGTCGATGAAAATCGTAATCATCAAAAATATTTATAAAATCTAAGAAAATATTTTGGCAAACATATGCTCTCTTGACATTTAATCATGAATGAGTGGCTCGATAAGAGACGATGTACTCAAAAGTTTTGAGTACCTACTAAAGCAAAGTATTTAAGAGTTAAGATGGATGAATGTCATTATTCTACTATTTATACTCTAATCTTTCATGAAGATTCATAATATTCATATTTTATGAATTGAATGAATCATATATAAGTATTAAAAATCCTCTTATATTGATATATTTTGAGTTCAACAAAAGAGTTCCTTTTTCTTAAACAATGGTTGTTTATAGATGAAGGAAGTACATCGGAAGCATGGGTCTGATCCATGTAAGAAGGAAAGTCAAAGAGTTGATTGTACTTCTGTGACTTCCACACATATGACATCCAAAGAGTTCAATGAATGTCAATACTGCATCAAGCGGATGCATTATAGTATGACCAAACTATCTAGGATCCTTATAAGGGGATTCTGATATTGCATCAGCATATTATACATCTATATATAATCATTGAAATTGACTTGCTTTATAGATAAGATCAAAGTCTAGTAATTGTATCTCATTCTTTTAATAACGCTTGCAATTGGTTGCATATGTTTTAGAAGACTAGAAAGTTTGATCTTAAGGTTTAATAGTCATCCACATGCATGTTAATACAAGTTGCAACAATCTCCACTGGATAGATAGACTACATATTTTGAGTGAGAGATCCCTTAGTCATAAAGAATGTCTCTATGACCTAGATATTATAATCTATTCATTGTTTATTTATAAATGTTGGAAAGAAACATGCATTCTAGAATAGACCTATCATAAAGAGTTATGATAGATATATTTCATATAGTAATCTAACTTCTAGAGGTATCTACTATATTAGAAAATTAATAAATGGTTCAATAACATTTTTAAATACTAAAAAATAAAAGATCAATATGAGGATGAAGATCATTTGATAATGATCTAACATCAAGCCTTAGACATATGTATATTTATGCGATCAATATACTAGTAAGAGATGAAACTTTAGATTGTCTGAAGTCTCAGATCTTACATACTTGTAAATATTGTATTCAAAGTAAAAAAATGTCTAATGCATCCTTCTCTAGGAATGATGTTAGATGCCAAGGTATTCAGGATCTCATATATATATTTATTTATGTGGATTGTCCATATCAAAATGAACATTAATGATATGTGATATCTATTGATGATTATTTTTTATATGAGATTTCTTCCCTTCACCTTAGAAACCTTTGATTTATTCAAAGATTTCATCTGTTGGTTTAGAACCAAAGTTAGAAGGAAGATGAAATGAATTTAATCTAACCAAAGTAACAAGTGCCTATTAGATGAATTCAAGGAATACCTTATGGAGAAAGGAATAGCATTCCTATCTCATTGCTCCTAATACATCTTAGCTCAATGGAGTTTGAGGGACATACAATTGAACCATGTGTGACATGATTTGATAAATGATGACTCTTAACATAATTACCTCTTAGTTTCCAAATATATATGAAGAAGAGACTACAATATATATCCTTAATAGGATTCCATGAAAATCGAAACCTAAAAACCCTCTTAAGTTATGGTTTGGAACCTAGCCTATTGTTGGATACTTGAGAATTTAGGGTTACTTAGTCCATAATCATGTCATGGATGCAAGTAAGCAGGAATCTAACACCATAGAGAGCCACTTCATTAGGAATATAAAGGATGGTATTAGAAACCTACTTTATGACGTTGAGATTCTTAAAAGATTTCATCACTGAGAATATGATTATAAAAGTATGACTATTCTTGAGAATCGAGAAAATAATGAAGTAAAGGTTCTCAATAACTTATGAGAAGATAATGTGGCTCCTAAAATCAGAAACTAAAAGGACATTTAAAGATAAAATACTCATACCTCTTCAAATTAGTTTGAGGATGGATTCCATGTGTCAGTTAAGTCTGACAATAATCTGACTTCATATGATGAATCTTCTGAGGATCATGACATGAAGAGATGGATGTTAGAAATAAAGCCTAAAGTAGACTTCATATACAAGTGTTGTATATGGACCCTCGAGGATCCACCTATAAGGGTAAAATCTATTAGGTGCAAATGGATCTTCAAAAGAAAAAGGGAAGCTGATGAGAAGGTAGAAAACTTCAGAGCCTGGCTCGTATCCGCAAGATACACACGAAGAGAAGACATCACTTGCAATGAGACTTGTTCTTTAGTGACTATGCTTAAACCCATCCGAATTTTGCTACTATAGCTACACAACTTAACTATAGCATCTAAATGATGGAAATCAAGATTGCATTTCTCAGTTAATACCGCAGCAAGGATATTCATATGAAGTAGCCCCATAGCTACACGATTGAGGAATGTAAAATGTGCAAGCTAATGAGCTCCATCTATGTACTTAAATAAGCTTTTAGTAGTCGTCAGATTTAATGAAATATAAAGGTTATAATTTCATACAAAATCTTGATGAACCATGTGAAGCTTAGTTGTGCCATTGTGTTCATCGTGCTAAATGTAGATGATATACTAATCATTTGAAATGATATAAGGATGATAATAAGTGTTTTATAATATGGTTGTTCCATACCTTGAGATAAAACATCTCAAGGATGCCTCGTAGATCTTAGTTCTGAAAACTTTCAAAAGCAAAAAGAGGAGGGTATTGGGATCGACACATTAGTGATACACCTTGAACGTGTTCCCATTTTTTTTGGAAAACTCTAAGGAAGGCATCTTTCCCATAAGAGATGGTGCTGGCCTATCTAAAGGGATATCACCTCATAGAGTTGAGGATGTGAAAGCCAAAGCTACATACCCTAGTGCATTAGCTATGGGAAGCTCTATGTATGCTAGATGTGTACAAAAGCCAGATGCATGTCATGTAGTGGGAGTAGTAAACTATTACTAATCCTACTATGGAGATAAAACACTTGATTGCAGTCATAAAAACACCTTCAAAGACAGCAAGACTTTTGAGATAGTAATCTCAAATCTTCAAGAACTTAAGATTTTATAGATAGTGATCTAAAAGGTTTTAACTACAGATGCCTTATAAGATTTAGGACTAGATCTTGATCTTAGGAGTTAGAGATCCCTGAGAATAAGGGGATTCTGATAAGGATAATATAAATTACATACTAGTTATAACAATTATTGAATTGTAGTGTCAAAGACACTATAACTGCTTTAATAGATTGAGTATTGGTTGCATAAGATGCAACATTCGCATTAGATAGTATTACTATGAGATATGCAAGTATCGTAAAAGGACTTGGCATAGTCTCTCGGAAATAGAGTGACTGATTATCTTACTTAACTATTTTTTTAAATGGCTTATGATTAGCACATGAGTGTGGCTTTAAAGATTATGACATTGATGCCTCTTTGAGATAGTGTTCAACATGAATATTGGAGCCTCTCATAATGGTCTAAGAAAATCAGACTCTCTATCACTGAGGCGTCTGCTCAATACTTGTGACCAAACAATAATTAACATACACAATGATTAATTAATCAGATTAGGCCAAAATTTAGTATACCCTACTAAATATGTATAGTGACAATATGTAGGGGTCGAACACAAGAAACAAGGATGAAGAGCGAATGACATAAAAATAATCAATACACGAATTTGTCTTCATATACTTAGCCTATTTAAGAAGTTTTGTGGGTGTTTGTTTTTATTTTTATTTTTTATTTTAAATCGCTTTTAATTGAAAATATTATTTTATTTTCTATTTTTTGATTTTTATTTTTTTTAATTTATAAATATATAATATAATCTTATAGAATGTTATTCATATAATATATGCTAATACAAATATAAATATTAATAAAAATGAACAAAATAAATAAAATAATTTTTTATTTTCAAAATTTTTTTCTATTTTTATGATTTTTTAGCCATTTTTACAATTTTTTAGTATTTTAAGATTTACTAAAAAGTCACAACATGGAAAAATAAAGTAAATAAAAGTATTTTTATTTTAAAAATATCAAACCATCATATAAGTTCGAAAAAATATTTTTAAATCAAAATATATTCAAAAAGAAAAATTACTTAATAAAGTAAAGTATTTTGGAATTTTTATGAATTTTTGAGATTTTTTAAAAGATTTTAGTTTTTTGTGATTTTTAGGATTTATCTTTTATATTTTTAATTGATTTTTAGGTGGCTGATAAAATAAATTAAAATAGATAGTAAAAAATTTGTGTTTAATTTTTCAATGCATTTTTCTATTTTTTGGGATTTTATAAATCAAACAAGAACAAAAATGTGCTCTTTGGATTTTTAATAAATACTAACGTGCCTAAAATGCAAATGCAAAAATATAACGTGAATCTACAGAAAGCATGCACTTAACCTTATTTTTTAAGACTTTTTGGAGAACGGATGATATTTTTGATAAATAGAAAACATTCACAAAAATCAATGAACTAGCACGGGTATATTTGCAATTAAAAATAAGCATAGGGTTGTTCCTACAAAATACCCAAAAGTTTTATATTAATATTTAAAAATCTTGGATTAAAATGAAATACACATACCTAGAAGGGTATACTTGCAAAATCGCCACCTCACGTGGGACAACACGTATGGTGGAGTGGACTGGACCTAGTAGCAAATAAAATAAAGGCAAGGGGTTTCTTGCAAATACTACAAAACCTTTTGAACAATAATTAAAAGTTTTAGTGGTATATGTAATATACCCTAAAGATTACGCTCTGAGGAACGGTTATGCATCGCTCACTTGCCACGCATCAAGCATTGGATGGTTGATATCGCTTCGAGCTCCTCGGTCGCGATTAGATCTAGCAGACGAATCGGACAATGGATGCTGAAAGAGATCAAACGGTAACTGTGATGTTTGGAGTGGGCATTCTGATCCAATGGCATAGAAGTAGCTTGTAGGACCTCGCAAGAACAGCAATTCCTCAAGCTTCTAATTGAGATTATAGGCATTGTGGATCTCCTTCCTCCCAACTGAGATGCTCCTTGACTTCTTGGAGGGATTCAACAGTTGGAGAACTCTTCAAGATGATCAGAGGCATTGCCGAAAGCTTAGACGAGGCCCCGGACTTGGAGGCTTCTTTCTATCCTTGAGGGCCTCTACAAACGAAGTCTTTCCATGTGTTTCATGTAGGAGTGCGTTAGGGGCAAAAAGGCAAAGCTCCAACGAGCCTCAAGGGTCAAAATGGGTGAGGGGTGCGTTGGGACGATGGTCTCCGATGATATGGAAAATGGATAAGACATGATCGCTTGTTTGGTGCGAGAACAAGGTGAATGGTGGTGCGTCGGGTGTGTAGCAACATAAAGGAAGAAGGTGAGGGTGAGAGGTGAGGCAAAGAAGATCTAGATTGATCGAAAAGAGGCGACAGAGCTGGGGCTCTGTCGTCTAAAGATTTTTTATTTTTTGATAAACGAAATGAAAGTGAATTAAAGGCAAAACTAAGCTATTGTTACACTAAGGAATTAAAATAACATGAAAAGAAGAGCAAAGCTCACTGGGGAACACATGAAGCAAGCTTCGGGCAGAGGAACTCTGACGAACTAGACCGCATTGATTCTACGTGTAATCGAACGGCTGAAGGGTTGAGCCAACTCCTACTGTCACCAGGAAGAAGATTCAAGGCCAAGCTTTAGGTTTCAATAGCGTAAGAGGGATCAAAGATTGATGGAGGCTCGAGATGGTAATATATAGAAGGTAACTTTTGACCTAGATCTCTTGAATCCTTGAACCAAAGCCCAAGGAATCGAATGCACGTGTAAGTTCACAGAACAAGGATCGAAAGTCCAGCAACATCGAGCTCAAAAAAATGCAAGGATCAGTGGGGGAAAATCTGAGAACGATAGGTTAATGCTTCTGACAACCGCATGGCTTAGGAGGATGAGCAGTTGACCTGGGTCAATCAGGGGTGAGCCCTGATTGGTCCACATCAGCAGGTAAGGACAAAATAACTTTGAATTTTACAATTAGTTCAAAATAAATTAGTAAATGATTTTATTAATTTTTTGTTAAAACATAAAATTTTTTTATTATTTTATTTAGTATTTTCATATGATTTTTATTTATTTCTGTGATTTATTTATTACAAGTTACATTTTAGGGTTTCATTTATAGGTATATTTTACATATTTTATTTTTATTTTGTATTTTTTATTTTATTAGTTTATTTTGTTATTTTATATATTTATATCTTATTTTATACTCTTAAATATATTTTTATTATATTTCTCTGGGATATTATGTACTCTTAAATAAATAGTAGTATTACATATACAGGTATAAGTATCGGTATTTCATATCTGTACATTGTACACTTATTTTATTTTAAGATTTTATTTAAGGCTTTATTTTATTCTAATTATGTACATATAATATAAGGGATTGATGGGGTTGCCCCTAACATGGCTGCCACGCCTCATTTTTGGGAAAATTTTTTATTTTTTTGAAAAATATCATCATGAATATTCATCCCTATATCCCTCCTGTATGTCATTCGAATTTTGTCAGAAACAGAGACTCCTATGGCCTCCATCAAGATGGGGTCGATTTAAAAAATCCTGCGACCGTTAAAAAATGACGTCTGGATGGAGGTCGTAGGAGTCTCTATTTCTGATGAAATTCGAATGACATATAGGAGGGATATAGGGATGAATATACATGGTGATATTTTTCCAAAAATATAAAAAATTGCAAAAAATGCGGTGGGGGCAGCCATGATGGCTGCCCTTACGGGGCAGCACCATTTTTCCCAAACTATAAATAATATTTACAAAATTATAAAAATAGAAAAATATAAAAATAATAAGGAATAAATAAAATGAATATTTTGTTCATGTATGTTATAAAATAGGGGTCCAAAATATTACTTTCACACATCAACTCCAAATTAAATCAAAACCACCTTTATTAATTAGCTTGTTAAAGTTATAAACAATTAAGGTGATTTTGGTACATTTTGAGTTTTTATTTAGGAGATATAGGTATGAGAAATTTGGCTTTTTATTTAGAGTATAAAAGTTCCATTGTATATTTTTTGTGTGAAATAAATTTAATGTTTTTATTTGTATTTTTATCAACAACTTCCATGTAGAAAGTTTCTTTATATGAGGTTTAAAAAATAGAAAATAAAATAGATTTTAAATGTGTAATATTGATGAATGAAAAATGAGGGTTTTATTAGATTTCTGGATCTTATCTCTCCCTACGTTATTCCTTGTCGATCCAGTCGCCAAGATGTTTATGTTTTGTGGTTTACGGTCATGTATTTTATTCTTTTTCATTTCTTTTCTTTATTCTGTATTTTTTGCATTAAAAATATTTTATACACAATAAATGGAATAGATAAAGAATGTTAATTTGTACAAAATAATGTTATTTGCATAAATTAGCTATGGTTTCTAAGGCCGAAATGATAGAATGAAGGAGTTGAAATGGGGATTCATCATCTAGTGGGAGATTTTTGGACATGTGAGCCCATGGAAAGCCATTATGCAATAAATGTTATTGCGAATATCATTCCATTATCTGAAATGAAGATTGATTAATTTGCATAATAGGTAACTTAGTGCAATTAGGATTATGTACCATGGCCATCTTAATGATCATATAGCTATTGACACAAATGTTGAATCATAAAGGTTGATGCTTGATGATATCTGAAGAGTCAGATTGAGGACTCGTCAAGAACCATCAGGTGATTGTTAAGAGAGGATCTCCAACCTGAGAGGAAGATGGAAATTCTTATCTATAGGTTGATATCTAATCGACCTCTTGATGCAAGTCATTTGCATAAGAATAAAGATTCGGAGGTGTTAGATTAGTTAAGTCAAAAGGTTGACTTAATGAGATCAAGATAACCAAGATCTATATAATATAGTATAGCGATATAGGCACTCATCCTCTAACAGGAGACCGATGTGTTACTATATGCTTCAATATGTACATTTGGTAGATCGACAGGTTGATGATCTAATCAAGGTCTATATACCAGCGAGCTGGTGTGCATACAAGGGCATATGAGTGATACGATCTCTCAATGAGATTATATAGGTTCATTATTGAAACGGAAGATATGAGCTCACTCATGATACATTGGGATCAAATTCCGTGCACGGTTTTCTCTTTTTGACTGAATTTGTAGGTTTGATATTTGCTTTTGAAAAGTATATGATCAATACCTAGGTATGATATTGAAGGATATGGGAAAATCCTCAAGCGCATCACGGAAGCGTGATGATCGCATCGAAAGCGATCGAGCGACTAGTCGTACTAGTTGCTCGATGCAGCGGAATTTAAAAAATTTATTTGATGAAACCACATGATCCAAGAACACTTCTCAGATCATTTCATCTAAACCACAAACAAGTAATAGGATTACCTCTTGAAGCGTGGTTACGATCGAGCCTCTAAACGAAGAGACCTCCTGTCTCAAGTCCGATCCAACGGAGGAGACACTTGCGAGCGCGGGGATGAATTGTGTGTGCCTCGCTATCCATGTTGATGATCCAAGCGACGGATCTCCTGATCTCATCACACGAGATCCAATATCTTCTTCACGAGCAAGACGTACCCGAAGGAGATGGAGATCCACGAGTAGATGATCCAGCAGCATAATGACGATGCTTCGTCGATGACGACTCTCACAATGGCTCCATGGTGGACGGCCATTATAAGAGAGAGAGAGAGGCTTGGCGTGTAGAGAAAAGAGAGAGAGAGAGAGCATTCATAATTCATATTACCTCTCTAGAAGAGCAAGGGGTGCCTCTTCTTATATAGTGTTTTGGGAGTCTATGGATCACGATCCATGGACAACACACAATCAATGGTTGAGATTGATTTGTTTTTCTTTCAATGGCTATGATCTTGTTGTAAAAACACAACAACAATTAATTTAATTTAATATATATTGATAAATCAATGTATTTAAATTCAAATCAAATCAGTTAATTATCTTTGGAGATAATGAGGTGATAAACCATATCCCTTAAAAAGGGGGATGGCTACCAACATCTCATGAGATCTCATGAGATCTCATTATCTCATGAGATACATTATCTCATGATATCTCCAGGATTTACAACAACAATTGTTATAAATTATTTCACAGAAATACTTCATAATTATCTTGTGAAATATTGCAATCATGACATTGGAAAAATGTGAATCACATTCACATCCCAAAACAAAATGTAAATTATAATTTAATTAATCATCCAATGTGAATACAATTCACATCAATAATTAATCAACAAATATAAATCACAAATATCTCTATGTTATATATTATTAATCACATTTATAATATATCGGATTAATATGGATAGTGCTATCCATATTATTCATATCCATGATAATTAAATTGTATTTAATCATCTTGGATCTTTATTCTCATATGCCAAAATAATATGAATCACATTCACATTATTCACATCTTTGATAATTAAATCACATTTAATTATCTCATATAACTCTCCTTATAATATGAATCAAATTCATATTATACATGATAATTAAATCACATTTAATTATCAATTTTCTCAATGCTCGGATACATATATCAACAATGAAATTGTCCAAGAACTCTTTCAAGGATAATGCACTTTCTCCGCGGATACTTGGAGATAAGGACAGGGTGATTGTATTGTTCCACGTATAGTGACTTGGATATTGAGATCACATCTCAAATCCATATCTCGGGCCTCCCATAGATGCTTGATTAAATCAAGACCGCAAATCTAATCTTCTCATTGCATCTGAATCGCATTCAGATCAATGTCCAACATTTGGACCAAGATCAGATTACTTCTCTACTGAGAGGAGTCACTAAAATCCACTCGTTTCATCACTCTCTAGGAATGGAAGCGTCATGGTTATACAATCGTTTATGATCACATCACCCTCAGGTATTCACAACACCTATACATCCAGCATACTGGAAGACCCATAATAAACCCGAAGTATTAGATCAACTTTATACTATCTACTTCAAGGTTTTATCAGTAAGTTTCTCATTGATCAGTGGGATTTGGTATCGATCATATAATTTCCAAAAGAATATATCATACCTAGGTCTTGATCATATACTTTCCAAAAGTATATATCAAACCTACAAATTCAGTCAAGCTTCCAAAGCGAGACGACCATGCACAGAATTTGATTCTTCCCAATATTCATGAGTGAGCTCATGTCTTCTGGTTCAGTAGTGAACCTGTATGATCCCTTTGAGAGATCTTATTACTAATATGCCCTTGTATGCACACCAACATGCCGGTGTATAAACCTTGGTTACGTCATCAACCTATTGGTCTGCCAAATGTACATACTCAGACATATAGTAACACATCTGTCTCCGGTCAGAGGATGCGTGCCTATACCATGACAATATACGATATAGGTCTTTGGTTATCTCGATCTCGTTAAGTCAACTCTTTGACCTAACTAATCTGACACCTCTGAATCTCTATTCCTATGCAGATGACCTCCATCAAGAGGTCAGTCAGATATCAGCCTATGTGAGAAAGGATTTCTATCTCCTACTCAGGCTGGAGATCACATCTTAACAATCATTTGACGGTGCTTGATGAGTCCTCAGTCTAACTCTTTAAATATTCATCCAAGCACCAGCCTCTATGATTCAATAATTGAATCAACAGTTGTATGATCATTAAGATAGCCATGGTATATAACCCTCGTTGTACTAAGGGACCTATTATGCAAATTAGTTATTCTTCATTTCAGATTAGGGAATGATATTTGCAATAACATTTATTGCATAATGACTCGTTGTGGGCTTGCATGTTCAACAATCTCCCACTAGCCCAAAGAGTCATTAATGGGCTAATCATTTAAACCCACACTCATGTGATAATCATAGGCTATTTAGAAATAGCTAGGTAAGCTAATCAGTCACTATGTTCCCAATAGACTATGCCAAGTCCTTTTACGACACTTGCATATCCCTAGGTAACAGTGCTCGCATCCAATGCGAATGTTGCATCTTATGCAACCAATACTCAATCTTGATAAAGCAATTATAGTGTCCTTGACGCTATTGCTCTGTAATTATTATAACCAGTATTTCCATAATCCTTATCAGAATACATCTATTCCTGGAGATCTCTATCTCCTAAGGCATCTACAGTTAAGACTCTTATAGATCTCCATCTGAAAGTCTTAATTTCTTGAAGATAAGACTTAGAGATCACTATCTCTAAAGCCTTGTCATCTATGAAGATTTTGTTATTACTGCATGATGAGCCGCCCGAACAACTCAGGTAAATCAGGTATATCTGTGGTCATTGCGACCTCAGTCGCCTAGGACTCATATCTCAATCAAGAAAAAGATTAGACCACCAAATAAAAATCAAAACACGATAAGAATCAAGGTAGCGGTCTCGCTATGATATTAACCTGGTATAGCACCCAGGGTTGAACTCGGAGAGCACGTGATGGCCTTGCAGCCTACGAAGTAGTCTAAAAAAAGGATTAAAATATAAACAAATAATTTTTGGTGGATTTTTAATATTTTTATATTTTTTTGGAATTTTTAATTATAAAGAAATCAAGAAAAACAATGAAACAAGCAACTTGCAACAATTATTTAGATACTCTAAGAAGCTCCAAAAAATCACACAAAAATATTTTTAAGATTTTTGTATTTTTTATTGTTTTCGGTTAATTTTTGATAATTTTCTTATTTTTAAGGAATTTTATAAAAATGAAATAAGAATGGAAAATAGTGCTGTTGTCCAGCCGGGCTTCGAAGGCCAAAATAAAATATATAATGACCTTCAAATAGCCTGGAGGTATTTTTCCTATAAAATATAAACAAAAAAGAAAATTCAGAAGCTGAGTTTATTATTTTGGGTTTTTATATTAATTACTAGAATTTTTATGGGTTTTTAGGGCTTTTTCAATTTTTATAAATTTTATAAATCCAAAAATGACCAAAATTGTCAAAAAATCAAAATCAACAAAACAAACAAATTCTGATTTTTTTGTAATTTTTAAAGATGTTTTATTATTTTTTGTAAATTTTATGACTGGATAGTAAGAAAAATGGATGTTTTGAATTTTTAAAAATAACAAAATGGCTCCAAAAATTTCCCAAAATTCAGTGAAAATTCTACACAGTGGCAGGAGCCACGTGTCAAATTTTCACTTGATTTGGAGTGGATTTGATATTTTATTCAAAACAATCAAGAGCCCACAGTCATAGGGACCTGATCGTAATAAAAATATCTCTGAAGGGCCTAAAAGTAACAAGTCAAGAAACCCAGGGGGTCTAGGTACAAAATGTCCACGTTCTCACGTGCCACGCGAGGGATTAGGGCACTCAGGGACCTCTTTGTAAATAACTTAAGTCCCTGGACTAATTAGTAACACGTAATAAAAGTCCAGGGGCGAAAGTATAAAATGCCCACGATATTCAGCACATGCACAAATAAAACATTCACAGGGGTATATGTGCAAATATCTAGAAAGATTTTCCAATCAATAACCATCATAAACAACAGGCCCATCCATGCAATTTTACCAAAAATACACGTCGATGCACGTGACCACAACGTACAGGGGTATAAAAGCAAATAACAGAAACGACAAGGTCCACTATGCAAAAAGTCCAAAATAAAAACAACGTAACTAAATATTTACAGGACTAAATATTAAAAACTAAAAAGCTAAGGGCCTAAGGGATATTACCCCTTATTCTGATCCGAGGGCTGAGGAGCGGCCACATATTTGATCGAACGGCTGAATGTGGTGGCAGCTCAACGAAGAACCCTCGACGCAGATCCAACGGTGGAGGGCTCGCCACGTGTCTAATCGTGCGGCTCTGGTCGAGGCTCGCCTCTCCTCTGCTACGGACGGAGCAGATGGCGCCACGTGGAGATCTAACAGTATTGGTGCGGGGCGCCTCTTCGTATCAGGGGACGGTCTAGATTCAATCTGGCACTCCGGGGTCGAATGGACGGCAGAGGAAGGACCTGGAGGAACTCCTCGCTGGCGAACTTCGCTAGAGGAATGTGGGCACGCCGGACGTCTGCAGGGGCTACTGATGATCGGAGAAGACTCGCCTTAGTGGTCCACAGCCAATGGGGGGCTCCGATGAGGCCGGGAACGTCAGAGACGCTCCGGCGATGGAGGCAGAGCTGGAGCTGCTGCTCCTGAACGTTCAGACCCTCATGGGTCTGTCTTGACCTTCAAATGGGCGCAACAGACTCCTGGGTCGAGGGCAAAGTGCCTCGACCCGGTTAGAGGTGATGGGGGTGGTCGGTGCGTCAGAATGGACGAGATCTGGCGAAGCGACGGCTTGGGAGCTCGAATCCCAGTTCCTGTGCGAACTGGGTTGGATGAAGGGGTGGAGAACGTGCGTGGGAGAAGGGCGAAGGTGAGGGTGTCGTCCGATGATTGAAATGGTGAGGGAGGTGGTCGAAATCGACGGTTGTCGGCGATGTGGCTATTTGGGCGTAACTCAAAATTAGCAAAAATGAAGGGGAACTAAGGGTACCTGATGGTCGATGTCGACTGAGAATGAGTTGACGGAGCTCTGGGTCCTAGCCGCGAGGGCCGTCGATGCTCGAGGCTCGAGCACCACGTCTGGGTGGCGCACGGCAGCGCTAGGTCGCCGGATCGATGGTCCGATCACTCCCTCCTCGCTGCAACACAACCAATCGCGAGTTGTCACTCAGGCGAGAGCAATGGAGGTCCTGGGGTGGAGAAATAGGGAGCCAAAGATGCGTGAAAGTGCGGGTGGAGCTGAGGTTAAGTATAGCTAGGGGTCCGGCTAAAAATGGTCGGGCGTGCTTATCGGAGCTCGGACCCCGATGCAAACCTTTAGGTGTGGGTCTCGGATCTGCAATGAAGGAATAGAGCCCGTGGTTTAGGTGATTGGTGATTGGGTTGAGCGAGGAAAAGTCGGAGAAATCGGGTTGGGCGAGTCAAACCCGGCTCTGGTGGTCCTGGGGGGAGAGTTGACCGGGGGTCAACATCCCCCGTGGATCAATCAGAGCCCGCCAATTATTCAAATTTTGTAAATTCAATAATAAGTAGAAATAGGTTGAATTTCGAAAAACTCAAAACATAAACAATGTTTCTTTTATTTTAAATTAATTTTTGGTGAATTTTATTTATTTTTTTGAAATAAAAATTAGGTATTTACAATATAGTATTATATATAGGTATATATACAATATTGAATTTTTTATTTTTATTTATTTATTCATGTACATTTTTATTCTAATTTTATTTTTTTATTTATAGAATAAAATTTGGAATATTTTGGTATTTTTATTTTATTTTTATTATTTATGTACAGGAATCAAATAAATAGATATATACAAGTATGTACATGGTATATATACAATGTTTATTTTGATTTTGATTTTTATTCTTTTTATTTTATTTTTGTTTTTATGATTTTTATTTTATTTATTTACATTATGAAGTATAGAATATGTACAATTTTTATGGGATTTTAATTTATTTATTTATAAGGATAAATAAATAGATAAATGATTCTATGTACATGGTGAATATACACAAAGAAGGTTATTTTTATTTTCTTTTTAATTTTTTTCTTATTTTTATTTTAATTTTGTATTTACAAATATACACATAGAAAACCATTTTTATTTAGAGGAAAATATTTTATTTATTTGTACACAGGTATATTTACACAAGTGTGAGCTTACTTATCTCTCTACTTTGGTTTTTATGCGGTCAGGCCATGCCGAGCCCTCCCTTGGGATTAGATCGCTCAATATTTATTCTAAATATCTCCCTCTTTTTCTTTTATCTAATTATTCTTTTATTTATGCACAAAAACATGCTAATTATTTATTTTTACACAATGCATGCTTTTTGATAATTATTTGTATTTACATGAATATACATGTGTTTGGCAAAGGTTTTGTAGCTAAAATAAAAGAATAAAGAGTGATGAATGGGTATTCATCACCCCCCTATACTTAACTTTGCTAGTCCCTTAGAAAACACTTATTTGAAAAAGAAGTGAAAAAGAGAAAGAAAAAGAAAAAGAGGAGAATATACATGGATTAAGGCTGATTATTAAACTTGCCTTCATTAAATTGAAATATGGAGCTCGATCAGATCTTTGGATTATTTATGTATCGAAACCTTATTTAGACTTAGGTTTAAAACTCAACAGCCTCTAAGTTCCACCAATCTATGGACAAGACTCCTCAATAAACCAGATCAGAACAAGTCTACATACACAAACTCTAATGACCATGAATCTTTCCATGCGGTGTAAGTGATATGTAGCTCCCCACCTCAGAAGTAATAAAGAAACAACCTCCCCCAACCTGGTAACTCTAATGCCTCGGTCTAGCAACTCTTTCCTCGAGAAGCGGGGTATTCCCTTCTAAGTTCAAGTGCAACTGGCTCAAGAAGAGGGGGAAGAAGAGAATGGACCATGGCCAGTGTAGCCATGTATCCTTGGGAGCTCTAACCAGTGTAGATGAGTCTCCCGCTGCAAGCTTCATGAGATGTAACATGTATACCATAAGCTTTTGCTTTATTTGACTATATACACTCCAGTGGGGTTATTAAATTTTCAATCCGACCCACCACTTTTTTTGGAGTTCTTTTATTTTTGCACATTTGTTTTATATGCAACTGTACAACATATCTACATGGTGCAGCATATATACAAGGAGTTTTTCTTCTTGAGCCAGTAGACTATCCCTCTTTTGAAGCTTTATTTCAACCCACAACTTCTGTCTTTAGACTTCATCACCACTAGACCAAGTTGAGACGCACTTCCTTCACTAGAAGAAGAAGAGAGGTTCCGCCTAGAAGTACTACCCTCATATGCTACCCCAAGCCAAAGGAAACTGCCTCCTCACCACCTCATCCGTGGAGAGCTATGTACAAAGTGCTGGTGCAAGTCAAGCCATTGTCTCTGAGAGTCATGCATGTGTTGTTAAGTGCTCTACTTAAGCTCATCAAGATGACATATGCTCATAGCCTAGTGGACTTAAAGAATTAAGTCACTATGGACCTGAAAAACCTTAACCCTAAGCCCTATAAGGTTCCTCTTAGAATTAGGTGGATTAAGATCTTAATCAAGATCCATTTCCCAATTTAATTCCAGGCTAGTTTAAATGTCAACTATAATCCAGGAAAAACTATACAAATATTTACAAAGATGCTATTTACAAATGTGCACTTACAAATATTTACAATCATGCAAAATTTTTGAAAAATGTTTGAAAATATGGATGTATGCATGAATGCGAAGTTTTGCAAAATATTTATAAACATTTACACAAGGTTTTTGCAAACTTTTTGTTTTCAAAACATTTTAAAAAAATTTTGTACTATATACATAGATTTTGTTATGAAAATATTTACAAATTCTTTACACAAATCATTTTACAATCATTTGTACAAAAAATAGTTTGTATAAATAAATAGGTATGTGCAAAATGAATTTTATATACAAGGGAAAATTTTTAATTTTTATGAATTTTTAGCCATTTTGATTTATTCACACACTCACACAAAGTACGAGTTATGGCTAAAGTATATATGAAATATATACATACCCCCCTATACTTAGCTCGAACGATGTCCTCAGAGTGATCAAGAGCGATGAAGAAGACATAACTCGTGCTTAGTATAGGGAAGTGAAAAGGAATGGCTGGATACATAGATGAATGAAAGAATAGATTGAGGAGAACTCGGTGTTTTCCCCCTATACTTAGGATCAAGTAATCCTAAGTATAGCAAGCTGTACATGAAGGGAAATCCGAGTGAATGATGTACAGAGTCTACCCCCCCATACTTAGGGTGAAATATCCCTAAGTATAGGCAGCAAAACAGGGGTAGAAAGAATCAAAAGAATACCCGAGAGTCCTACATCCCCCTATACTTAGGGTAAAGTACACCCTAAGTATAGCATAAGCATAAGATGAGAAAAGGGATGTGGGACTAAAGAATAGAGTGATATGGACAATTGGATCTATACAGGTCGGAAGAAGAGTGATAATCAGGCGTGAGATGCAATAGATGTGAGTCAAGAGACAACATCTCACGCAAAGTGAATAGGGGCAACATCAACGACCCGTGGCTCATGATCTAGAAATGGCTTGAGCCGCTGGCTGTTCACTCGAAAGGTACTCTCAGAAGAAAACTCAGATATATCAATACTCCCATTGTCGTGTACCTTTCTCACCAAATATGGGCCCTTCCATTTGCTCTGTAGCTTCCCTGGGAATAATCTAAGCCTAGCGTCAAACAGCCATACTCTCTGTCCAGGCTCAAAATGCTTGTGGCTGACATGAGAATCATGCATCTCCTTCATTCTCTCCTTGTACTGTAGGCTGTTTGAGAAGGCGGTATCACGAAGCTCCTCCAAGGCTGCTAACTCTTCCCTCCTCTGGTCTCCTACACTATGTGGATCCAAAAGAATATCTGTAACTGCCCAAAGTGACATGTGTCTCAACTCAACAGGTAAATGGCACGGCTTGCCATATACGAGGCGAAAGGGAGATGTGCCCAAAGGTGTCTTGAAAGACGTCCTATATGACCACAAGACCGAGTCCAAAAGCTGTGACCAATTCTTTCGGTCAGGGCGGACGACTTTCTGCAAAATAGTCTTGATCTCCCTGTTCGACACCTCGGCTAGACCATTCGTCTGTGGATGGTATGGACTGGCAACTCGATGGTCTATGACGAACTCGCTAGCAAGGGCCTTCACCTGGTCGTTGATGAAATGAGACCCCCCATCAGATATCAATACTCGAGGTACCCCAAACCGTGTAATGATGTGCTTCCTCAAAAATCTGTAGACTGTCCTCGCATCAGCTGTTCGGGTGGGGATGGCCTCAACCCAACGACTCACATAATCAACGGCCAACAGAATGTACTCGAATCCCTGACTCTTAGGGAATGGACCCATGAAATCGATGCCCCATGCGTCACAAACCTCACAGAAATGAATGGGCTGAATCGGCATCATATCACGCTGTCCACAAGTGCCCATCCTCTGACAGTCAGTACACCTCTTCACGAACTCATCAGAGCCTTTGAAGAGAGTAGGCCACCATAGGCCGGATTGGAGAACTTTATGTGCCGTTCTCCTCTCTGAGTGATGTCCTCCTGCTTCCAGCTTGTGGCAGTAAGTGAGGACGCTGTGGTTCTCCTCCTGAGGAATGCACCTACGCCAGATACTATCCCCTCCCTCATGGTAAAGGATGGGATCCTCCTAATGGTAAAACTTGGCCTTCGCGAGGAAGGTCTCAAGTTTCTGCCTGGGCCAATCTTGTGGAACTTTCTTGGCGATAAGATAGTTCACAATATCGGCATACCATGGGAGTGAGGCGATAGCAAGGATTGCCTCATCTGGGAAGGTCTCACAAATAGGGTCACTCTGCTCAGAATCCTCAAGATACTCCAATGGGGAGAGATGATCCACTACCACATTCTTGACTCCAGGATTATCCTTAATCTCTATGTCAAACTCGTGGAGTAGAAGGATCCATCTGGTCAATCTAGCTTTGGCATCCTTCTTGGCCATGAGGTACCTGATGGCGGTATGATCGGTGAAGATGGTCACTCTAGATCCGATAATGTACGATCTGAACTTATCCAAGGCAAAAACTACAGCTAGCATCTCTTTCTCTGTGACTATGTAGTTCCGCTGCGTGGAATCCAATGTACGACTAGCGTAGAGAATAGAAAAAGGGACTCCATCCCTCCTCTGTCCTAGCACGGCTCCTACGGCAAAATCGGAGGCGTCCGTCATGATCTCGAATGGGAGAGACCAATCGGGTGGCTGAAGGACAGGAGCCTCTATCACACATCTCTTGAGAGTCTCAAACGACGAAAGACACTTGTCATCGATAAGGAACTTGGTGTCTTTCGTCAGCAGATCAGTCAACGGTCGGGCAACCCTACTGAAATCACGAATGAATCGCCGGTAGAAACCAACGTGCCCCAGAAAAGACCGTAACTGCCGCAAGTTGGACGGTGGTGCGAGTTTGCTAATGACATCCACCTTGGCCAGATCAACCTCCATGCCCCTGTTGGAGATGATGTGGCCAAGCACCGTCCCTTGAGTCACCATGAAGTGACTCTTCTCCCAAGATAATACCAGGCGAACCTCAATGCATCGCTGAAGGACTCGGTCTAGGCAGTCAAGACAGGAGTCCAATCCGTCGCCGTAGACCGAGAAATCATCCATGAAGACCTCCAAGCACTCCCCCACCATGTCCGAAATGATAGACAGCATGCATCTCTGAAAAGTCACAGGGGCGTTGCATAGCCCAAATGGCATGCGTCTGAAGGCATATGTCCCAAATGGACAGGTGAAGGTAGTCTTGTCCTGGTCCTCTGGAGCAATGGCCACCTGATTATAGCCCGAGTACCCATCCAGAAAATAGTAGTGGCTCTTCCCTGCCAGTCTCTCAATGATCTGATCAATAAAGGGCAGGGGAAAATGATCCTTCTTGGTGGCCTGGTTGAGTCGTCTGTAATCTACGCAGAACCTCCAAGAAGTAGGTACTCGTGTAGCGATCTCCTCTCCGGATTCTGTGACAACAATAGTGATGCCCGTCTTCTTGGGCACCACATGCAACGGGCTGACCCACTTGGAGTCGGAGATGGGATAGATAAAATCGGCACTCCACCACTTCGAGATCTCCTTCATGACAACCTCTCTCAGATTCGGGTTCAGCCGCCGCTGGAACTCACACGACGGCTTTGCCTCATCCTCGAGATAGATATGGTGGGAGCACAGGGCCGGACTTATCCCCTGGAGATCTGCTACGCTCCATCCTATCGCCTTGCGGTTCTTTTCAAGAACCCCCATCAGACGGGATTCCTGCTCTCCAGTCCAATCGGCGGAGATAATGACTGGGTACATCCCATGCTCACCCGCAAGGAACCTATACTTCAGCGATGCAGGAAGTGGCTTCATCTCTGGACAACTGGGTGCTGGTGGATCTGGCCTCTGAAAACTCTGCGTGAAGGTCGCCAAATCCGCATGGGAGAACTGAAACTCTCTGTTACTTTCTGAATCTGGAGAAGGCTGCCCTGATGAACTGTCTCTGCTCTGCTCGGCATCTACCTCCTCCCTGACTGTAGGCTCAGAAGGAGTCAGATCTGGTATATACTCATCAAACTCTGCCCAGATAAAATCTGACTCCGAGAGATCTATATCATCCATGGTGGCCTTAGTACCACCGTCATCTGAAAACAAGTCTGTCTCGCTGTCTCGAACCGGCTCTGCTGCCTCAAAAGTATCCTGGACCAGGAATGTGCTCTCCAAGCTGTCCTCTGATGGCGTCTCTGCATCAGCAGTCTCTGAAGGTGAGAGGATAGCCTGTGCGTCTGGATCTGCCCAAACTACCTCATCATCTGTAATCACAAAGTCGCAGTCCTGGTGGATGTCTGGCCCGACATATGTCATCTGCTCTGTATCGGAAGTAGTCTCTGAGCATGCTCTACCTCTGGCTCTGCTATCCTTGACCGTCTCTATTTGTACACTTTCGCCCTCGACGCGAAAGTATACCTTCCTACTATCACGGTCGGTCACTGCCTTGGCTGTGGCCAAGAACGGGCGACCTAGAATGATGGGGGTATCAGTCACCGACTCAGGGATCTCCATGTCCAACACTACAAAGTCCACGGGGAATTGCAGGCCCTGAATCGTGATGACAACGTCCCTCAGCAACCCCTTCGGCCTCTTGACAGATCGATCAGCAAACTGAAGGATTGTCCTGCTCTGTCGAAGAGTTCCCAACTTGAAAAGGTCAAGAAGGGCTGCCGGAAGTAGGTTGATCGACGATCCGCTGTCTAATAGAGTACGGTCGAACCTCTGCCCTATTATATGGCATCTGACATATGGAGCTCCTGAATCTGGCCTCTTGGCCGGCAGACGGTTCTGGATCGCGAAACAAGTAGCTCTGGTCAGCACATGAATCTCTGAGTGGTGGTTCCTCCTCTTCCTCCTAACTGTAGTCCTGTCTCTAAGTGAACGCTGGAGTAAAGGGATGTGTTGTAAAGCCTCCTGAAGAGTCATCTGAATGCGAAAACAGTCTATCATCTGCTGGCTGAACTCCTCCTGCTGCCTCTTTTTAGGATTTTCAATTTTCATCCCCTTCCCCATCTGAAGAGCTCTAGGGAAGGGGATCACAGGGTCCTTCTCAGATGAAGGACTAGGAGAGGGTCTAGACGGCTCGACGGCCGGATCCACACATACATCAAGCACCACAGTGGGACCAGAAGAAAATAAACCCTTTCCTTTATTGCCAGAAATGTCTCGAGATACAGCTGCAGAAGGAAAAACTACAGGAATCTCATAAGTAAAATCGGTGGCATCAGCACCACCATCGGCTGGTAGACGGGCGACCTCAATACCGCGCTCTGGCTCGGCAACATGGGTGGCCTCAGTACCACCTCCTCCAACTGGTGAAACGACGGCATCAGTACCGCCGGTGGGATCAGCATCCGTGGTGGCATCAGTACCACCGTCATCATCTCTAGCGGCCTCAGTACCGCTCTCCTCCTCGTCGGGCGCTCTGGAGGTATCCTCGTAGTGTAGCTCAGACGAGGTGCTGCCTGCTGGCATCCTACCGCTCTTAAGTGTGACAAAATCAGTATCAAACAAATATGCAGACATATCTCCAAATGTATCACTAGGAGTGGCATACTCAGTACAAACTACCTGCTCAGACTTCCTCTTGAGGTTGTTGGAGTTCGGCTCTATCTGGGCAGGGATGGCATCCTTCCCTCTCACTATGTCTCGCATCTCCTGGCAGAACTCATCCATCTCCCGTCGAAAGGTATCCTGCTGATCTGTAAGGAGGCAAGCTATGTCATCCAAGGCGGGGTTCTCATAGGATGGCCCATGAGTACCTGACTGGTAGCCTCTCTGGTAGGGAGGCTGTTGCTGCTGCTGCTGCTGGTGAGAGGGGTACGTCTGTAGCTGATGCTGCGGCTGATGAGGCTGATCATGCCTCCAAGACTGTCCCCGCTGGTAGGGACGTGGACCATACTGCTGTGACTACTGTTGCTACTACTGTGGGTACACTGGGGGTTGCTGCTGGTGGTGATCCCTCTGATGGTTGTACTGGCCACCCTGTCCTGACGGCTGCTGCTGGGGTTGGGTACCTCCGATCGCCCAACGGAATCCAGGATAGTCTCGTCGGATACCAGGCTGGGGGCGGTCGTACCAAATCCCGTTGACATCCATCAAAGGCTCTGACTCGTAAGGGGCTGGCGGGAGTACTGCCAGAGGCTGATCCGGCTGGTATACCACCATCTGTGTGTTAGGAGATGGTGGTGACTGGTAAGAGGGTTGCGGCTGCTGGTACGGCTCCGCCTGTACAAGGTGAACCTGTCTAGGCTGTTGGTGGCTGGAGCGTTGGGACGAGCTGTCGGAGCTACTCGGATCGCCGTTGCCTCGTGCCTGAAGACAGGGCTGGGAAGCCGTCTGTGCCTCCTGGAGACACATGAGCTATGTCTTCATGTCACTCAGAGTTTGTGCCATCTGCTCCATCTGCGTGATACCCTGGCACTGCTTCTTCTCAATAATCTCCATCCGGTCTAGCTTCTCGCTGATGATCCCCATGTCTGTGGCTGAACTCTCTGCCTGTGTTGCTGCTGCTGACGAACTGGATGGATCGGCGTCAACCCTTGCTATCCTCTGGTACTGCACGGTCTGTGGCTGGGGTTGTCCCTGAGAGTACAACCAGGTCTGGGACATCACTGTATAGTTCTCTGCCATCTCCTCGTAGATGGCCCAAACCTGATCGTGGTCCTTGGCGAAATAGGACCCCTCACAAGAAGCATTCACCAGGCCCTGCAGCTCTGGTGTCAACCCGTAGAAGAAGCTCTGAACAAGGTTCGGCTTCGAGATGTCGTGTTGCGGGCATATGTCTATAAGCTCTCTAAACCTCTCCCATGCCTCGTGAAACTGCTTGTTGGGGAGCATGGAGAAGTTGCTGATCAGGGCCCTCGCTGCATTCGTCCGCCCGAGTGGATAGTACTTGTTCAAGTACTCGGTGCGGAGCTGCTCCCAGGTGTATACAAATCTCCCTAAGTGCTTCAGCCAGTTGGCTACTCTGTCTGCCAGGGAGAAGGAAAAGGCAATCATCTGGATGGTATCATGGTCCACCTGACGGTCGTGGACAGTGCTACATATCATCTCAAACTCCTGAAGGTGGAGATGGGGCTCCTCAGTAGCCAGCCCATGAAATCGCGGAAGAAGCTGCAAGGTGTTCGGGGGGAACTTGAAGTCCCCCATGATCGCTGGAAGTACCACCCAACGGTGCGTCAAAGTCGATCCGAGGTTGTGTAACTCCCGCATCGGTCTCAGAGGTCCTGCTGCTCCTGCTGCGGCTGCGGCCGCATCGTCGGGTCCTCCCCCTGGGCCACGCTGCTCGCGGTCGGCTCTCATCTGCTCCATCTCGCACCTCATCTCAATCATGAATGCTCCCTGATCCCTCAACTGTTGCTGAACTGAGTCTAGGGAGGCGATCAGGGTGGAGTTAATCGCACCCTGGTCCAGGACAAAAGTATGCTCTCTCGGGGACCTCCGATGCGATCATCACTGCTGTCGGCCATGGTCTTTGCAAAGGCAAAAGACCCAAACTCAGGTACCGATAAATCATCTGACTGTAGTCTCTCATCTGGCACTGGTATCTCGGAAACGGTAGAAGGGTGGTTGAGGGGGAACAGGGCGGAATCGAACTCGGGTTCGGAGAGCGGGACTGAGCTCCTACGAACCGACCTAGATGAGTGGGCTGGAGTGCTAAAAAGCGGTGCAGCCAGAGGCTGCCTAAGTGACCTCCTGCCCATCATCGTGATCTGGCGAGTAGTGCGGATGAGATCTGGTAGCAACTATGATCACAAGCAAACCCCCGATTCACCAACGCAACGCGAGCTGAAGATCGTAAAGGCTCGGTCAATTATCTTGTCAATTTTATTTTGGTGATCAGTCAGGATAGCAGAGCGATTACGTGACCTGTTGGGTTATCTGATATTTTCTCAACCGATTGTCCCGTACAGAAAGAGCCGGTAATCAGTCGAGAAGAATATCGGAGGGATCTACCTAGTGTTCGGGGTCACTCTCTCGCACAAGCAAACCAGACAATGAGGGGGTTGCTCTCCCCAAGACAAAATTTTTTAAGTGAGGTGTCTTTTAGGGTCAATAGAGTTAGCAATCCCAAATTTTATTGTTTTCTCTTTTTTAGATATTTTTCATTAATCAAACAAAATCGCCTAATGAATTTTTCGGTTCTCCTGGTTATTTTAATACAAAACAGGGGGAGAAGACGAAAAAGCCGATGCGCAAGAAAATCAATGATGCATGCAGAGTAAGAGATGTGTACCTTACTCCAGCAGTCTACATGCAAAATGATCCGCACAGAATTTAAAGACTGAAAATAAACTACCTAAATGGTGCAGGCGGAAAACCAAGCCCTAAGCAGCAATTTCTACTCGAAAGAACGGCTAGTCAACCACCAACCTCCAATCCAAGAGTCCGGTCTAGGTCCACCCCTCCTCTTCTCGACAGGTCGAGTTCAGGAGTAGCGCTTGACAGGACGGGCTCACAGCACGTAGGATCGAGGGAGTGAATTGACTATTTTATTATCTTTTTATTCTTTGTCCAATTACCGATCTATAGGTACAGGCAGATATATTAGGATGTTTGGATCCTATTTATTACGTCACAGTCAAGCAGAAAATCCTAAGGCTAGGGGCTCGAGAAACCGCGAGAAATCGAATAAGAAGTAAAGAAATCAAAACCGCGAAGAAAACCGCGTAAAACTGAGGGGTCCCCCGAGCACACTGGTGCTCGGTGAAACAGACCCCGAGAGTCTCAAAAGTCTAAGTGTACTGCTGTCCTTGTATTATTACAATAATAGTTCAAATAATGCGAGAATAAAAACTAATCTACTCCGCAGCTATTCCACGGCTTCCCGCACTCAGCTGTCTCCTCGCGCTCTCCTGCGACTCCGTACAGAAGGGAGCTGCCTCCTATTGTCGCAGTTGCATCGGCTCCTCGAAAGTCGTCGCCTCGATCCTCGGGCCCTCGCAAGAAAACAGAAGAATGTGATCAGACCAGGTTATTGTAAAGAAGTCAGAAAAATATATACGAAAAATATATACAAAAATTCTATACAAAAAGCCGCGAAAAAGAAAAACCGCGGAAAATACGACCACTAAGTCGTGCTCCCCGGCAACGGCGCCATTCTGATGAGTCGCCTGAACAACTCAGGTAAATCACGTATATCTGCGGTCGTTGCGACCTCAGTCACCCGGGACTCAGAGCTCAATCAAGAAAAAGATCATACCACCAAATAAAAATCAAAACATGATAAGAATCAAGGTAGCGGTCTCGCTATGATATTAACCTGGTATAGCACCCAGGGTCAAACTCGGAGAGCACGTGATGGCCTTGTGGCCTACGAAGTAGTCTAAAAAAGGATAAAATATAAACAAATGATTTTTGGTTGATTTTTAATATTTTTATATTTTTTTGAAATTTTTAATTATAAAGAAATCAAGAAAAACAATGAAACCAGCAACTTGCAACAATTATTTAGCTACTCTAAGAAGCTCCAAAAAATCAAACAAAAATATTTTTAGGACTTTTGTATTTTTTACTATTTTTGATTAATTTTTGATAATTTTATGGTTTTTAGGGAATTTTATAAAAATGAAATAAGAAGGGAAAACAGTGTTGCGGTCCAACTGGGCTTCAAAGGACAAAATAAAATATATAATGGCCATCAAATAGCCTGGAGGTATTTTTCCTATAAAATATAAACAAAAATGAAAATTCAGAAGCTGAGTTTATTCTTTTGGGTTTTTATATTAATTACTAGAATTTTTATGGGTTTTTAGGTCTTTTTTAGTTTTTATAAATTTTATAAATCCAAAAATGACCAAAATTGGTCAGAAAATCAAACTCAACAAAACAAACAAATTCTGATTTTTTTGTAATTTTTAAAGATGTTTTAATATTTTTTGTAAATTTTATAACTGGACAGTAAGAAAAATGGATGTTTTTGAATTTTTAAAAATAACAAAATGGCTCCAAAAATTTCCCAAAATTCAGTGAAAATTCTACACAGTAGCAGGAGCCACGTATCAAATTTTCACTTGATTTGGAGTGGATTTGATATTTTATTCAAAACAATCAAGAGCCCACAGTCATAAGGACCTGATCATAATAAAAATATCTCTGAAGGGCCTAAAAATAACAAGTCAAGAAACCCAGGGGGTCCAGGTGCAAAATGTCCACGTTCTCACGCGCCACGCGCGTGATCAGGGCACTCAGGGACCTCTTTGTAAATAACTTAAGTCCCTGGACTAATTAGTAACACGTAATAAAAGTCCAAGGGCGAAAGTATAAAATGCCCACGATATTCAGCACATGCACAAATAAAACATTCACAGGGGTATAGGTGCAAATATCTAAAAAGATTTTTCAATCAATAACCATCATAAACAATAGGCCCATCCATGCAATTTTACCAAAAATACATGTGTCGATGCACGTGGCCACAACGTACAGGGGTATAAAAGCAAATAACAGAAACGACAAGGTCCACTATGCAAAAAGTCCAAAATAAAAACAACGTAACTAAATATTTACAGGACTAAATATTAAAAACTAAAAAGCTAAGGGCCTAAGGGATATTACCCCTTATTCTGATCTGAGGGCTGAGGAGCGGCCACGTATCTGATCGAACGACTGAAAGTGGTGGCAGCTCAACGAAGAACCCTCGGTGCGGATCCAATGGTGGAGGGCTCGCCACGTGTCTGATCGTGCGGCTCTGGTCGAGGCTCGCCTCTCCTCTGCTACAGACGGAGCAGATGGCACCACGTGGAGATCTAACGGTGCTGGTGCGGGGCGCCTCCTCGTATCAGGGGACGGTCCAGATTCAATCTGGCACTCCGGGGTCGAATGGCAGAGGAATGACCTGGAGAAACTCCTCGCCGGCGAACTTCGTTGGAGGAATGTGGGCACGTCGGACGTCTGCAGGGGCTGCTGATGATCGGAGAAGACTCGCCTCAGTGGTCCGCAGCCAATGGGGGCTCCGATGAGGCCGGGAACGTCAGAGGCGCTCCGACGACGGAGGTGGAGCTGGAGCTGTTGCTTCTGAACGTTCAGACCCTCAGATGGGCATGTCTTGACCTGCAAAGTAGTGCAACAGACTCCTGGGTCGAGGGAAAAGTGCCTCGACCCGGTTAGAGGTGATGGGGGTGGTCGGTGTGTCGGAATGGACGAGCTCCGGTGAAGCGACGGTGAGGGAGCTCGAATCCCAGTTCCTGTGCGAACTGGATTGGATGAAGGGGTGGAGAACGTGCATGGGAGAAGGGCGAAGGTGAGGGTGTCGTCCGATGATCGAAATGGTGAGGGAGGTGGTCGGAATCGACGGTCGTCGGCAATGGGGCGATTTGGGCGTAACTCGAAATTAGCAAAAATGAAGGGGAATTAAGGGTACCTGATGGTCGATGTCGACTGGGAACGAGCTGACGGAGCTCTGGGTCCTAGCCTCGAGGGTCGTCGATGCCCGAGGCTCGAGCACCACGTCTGGGCAGCGCACGGCGTCGCTAGGTCGCCGGATTGATGGTCCAATCACTCCCTCCTCGCTGCAACATAGCCAATCGCGAGCTGTCACTCAGGCGAGAGCAATGGAGGTCCTGGGGTGGAGAAATTGCGTGAAAGTGCGGGCAGAGCTGAGGTTAAGTATAGCTAGGGGTCCGGCTAAAGGATGGTCGGGCGTGCTTATCGGAGCTCGAGCCCCATTGCTAACCTCTGGGCGTGGGTCTCGGATCTGTAATGAAGGAATAGAGCCTGGGGTTTAGGTGATTGGTGATAGGGTTGAGCGAGAAAAAGTCGGAGAAATCGGGTCGGGCGAGTCAAACCCGGCTCTGGTGGTCCTGGGGGGAGAGTTCACCGGGGGGTCAACATCCCCCGTCTACCATTCAGAGCCCGCCAATTATTCAAATTTTGTAAATTCAATAATAAATAGAAATAGGTTGAATTTCGAAAAACTCAAAACATAAAAAATGTTTCTTTTATTTTAAATTATATTTTGGTGAATTTTATTTTTTTTGAAATAAAAATTAGGTATTTACAATATAGTATTATATATAGGTATATATACAATATTGAATTTTTTATTTTTGATTTTTATTTATTTATTTATGTACATTTTATTACAATTTTATATTTTATTTATTTATATAATAAAATTTGGAATATTTTGGTATTCTTATTTTTATTATTTATGTACAGGAGTCAAATAAATAGATATATACAAGTATGTACATTGTATATATACAATGTTTATTTTGATTTTTATTTTTATTCTTTTTATTTTATTTTTGTTTTTATGGTTTTTATTTTATTTATTTACATTATGAAGTACAGAATATGTACAATTATTATGGGATTTTAATTGATTAATTTATAGGGATAAATAAATAGATAAATGATTCTATGTACATGGTCAATATACACAAAGAAGGTTATTTTTATTTTCTTTTTAATTTTTTTCTTATTTTTATTTTAATTTTGTATTTACAAATATACACATAGAAATCCATTTTTATTTAGAGGAAAATATTTTATTTATTTATACACAGGTATATTTACACAAGTGTGAGCTTCCTTATCTCTCTCTACTTTGGTTTTTATGTGGTCAGGCCATATTGAGCCCTCCCTTGGGATTACGTCGCTCAATATTTATTCTAAATATCTCCCTCTTTTTCTTTTATCTCTTTATTCTTTTATTTATGCACAAAAACATGCTAATTATTTATTTTTACACAATGCATGCTTTTTGATAATTATTTGTATTTACATGAATATACATGTGTTTGGCAAAGGTTTTGTAGCTAAAATAAAAGAATAAAGAGTGATGAATGGGTATTCATCACTGCATTCAAGTGTTTTCTCTCCATAATAGGATTAGCAACACTTTACTACTCCCACTGCATGACAGATATCTGGGTTTTGTACACATCTTGTATACACTCTGCTTCTCGTAACTGATGCACAAGTGCAAGCAGTTCTAGCATTCACTTCCTCAACTCTTTGAGGTGTTATCCCTTGAGATAGGTCAGTACCAAATTTTAAGGGAAGGAATCCTTTCTTGGAATTTCTAAGAATGGAATATGCCCAAGGTGTACTATAAATGTGACGGTCCCAATACCCTCTTCTCTTTGCTTCTAAACAACTTCAGAAGTAAGATCTAAGAGGTATCCTTGAAATCATATTTCAAGATATGGAATAGCTAGTCTATAAAACACTTATTATCATCCTTATATCATTCCAAATGATTAGGATATTATCAACATTTAGCATGATGAACACAATGTCACTCCCACTAAGCTTCATATGGTTCATTCTATCTGAAATCATAACATTTATAATTTCATCAAATCTTATGTTCCAACAATCAGCTTTTTGAGTCCATAGATGGATTTCTTGAGCTTTCACACCTTAGTTTCCCCAATCATGAAGCCCTGGGGCTACTTCATATGAATATCCTCAGAGAGGCATTCATAGAGGGATGCAATCTTGACTTCCATCTCGAAGATGTCAAAGCCAAGTTGTGTAGCTATAGTTAGCAATAATCCGATGGGTTTAAGCATGGTTACTGAAGAGCAAGTCTTATCGCAAGAAATGTCTTCTCCTCCAGTGTGTAGGTCATGGCTACGAATTGAGCTTTGAAGGTCTCTACCTTATCATCAGATTCCCTTTCTCTTGAAGATCCATATACACCTTTATGGGTCTTACCCATATAGGTGGATCCTCGAGGGTCCATATACAACACTTGTATATGAAGTCTATTTTAGACTTTATTGCTAATATCCATCTTTCCATATCATGATCCTCATGAGCTTCATCACATGAAGTCCGATCATTGTCAGACTTAATCGACACATGGAATACATCTTCAAACTCATTTGAAGAGGTACTAATGTTTCATCTTTAATTGTCCTTTTAGTTTCCGATTTCAGGAGCCTCATTATCATCTCAAGATTAAATGAGTTCCTTTACTTTATTTTTTTCTTGATTCTCAAGAGTCTCAGCCTCTAAGAATCACATTCTCAGAGATGAGATATTTTAAGAATCTCAAGATCATAAAGTAGGTATTGTTGGACATGTGAGCCCACGACGAGCCATTATGCAATAAATGTTATTGCAAATATCATTCCCTGATCTGAAATGAAGAATAAATAATTTGCATAATAGGTCCCTCTGTACAATTAGGGTTATGTACCATGGCTGTCTTAATGATCATACAGCTGTTGATTCAATTATTGAGTCATAGAGGCTGGTACTTGGATGAATATCTAAAGGGTTAGATTGAGGACTCATCAAGCACCGTCAAATGATTGTTAAGATGTGATCTCCAGCCTGAGTAGGAGATGGCAATCCTTTCTCACATAGGCTGATATCTGACCGACCTCTTGATGCAGGTCCTCTGCATAGGAATAGAGATTCGGAGGTGTCAGATTAGTTAGTTCAATGGGTTGACTTAACGAGATCGAGATAACCTAAGTCCTATGTTGAATGCTGTCACAGCATAGGCACGCATCCTCTGACCGGAGACAGATGTATTGCTATATGTCTGAGTATGTACATTTGACAGACCAATAGGTTGATGACCTAACCAAGGTCTATACACCGGCGCGTTGGTGTGCATATAAGGGCATATGAGTAATACGATCTCTCAAAGGGATCATACAGGTTCACTACTGAACCGGAAGACATGAGCTCACTCATGAGATATTGGGAAGAATCAAATTCCGTGCACGGTCGTCTCGCTTTGGAAGCTTGACTGAATTTGTAGGTTTGATATATACTTTTGGAAAGTATATGATCAAGACCTAGGTATGATATATGCTTTTGGAAAGTATATGATCAATACCAAATCCCAATGATCAAATGAGAAACTTAGTGATCAAACCCTGAAGAAGACAGTGTAAAATAGATCTTGATCTTCGGGTTGACCATGGGTCTTCCAGTATGCAGGATGTACAGGTATTGGGAATACCTGAAGGGTGATGTGATCATAAACGATTGTATATCCATGACGCTTCCATTCCGAGGGAGTGATGAAACAGGTCTGGATTTTAGTGACTCCTCTCAGTAGAGAAGCAATCCGATCTTAGTCCAAGTGTTGGACATTGATCTGAATGAGATTCTGATTAAATGAGAAGATTGGATTTGCGGTCTTGATTTAATCAAGCATCTGTGGGAGGTCCGTAAGATCTGGTTTTGAGATAAGATCTCAACATCCAAGTCACTATACGTGGAATAATACAATCGCCCTGTCCTTATCTCCAAGTATCTGCGGAGAAAGCACATTATTCTTGAAGGGGTTCAAGAATAATTCATTTGATGAACTTCATATCCAAGCAAGAAAAACTTGATGATTAAATGAGATTTAATTATCAAGCATAATATGAATATGATTCATATTATTATACAAGATAATTAAATGAGATTTAATTATCAAGAATTAAGAGAATGTGGATAGCACTATCCATGATATATGTGTGTTATAAATATGATTTATAATATACATATATAAGAGAGAGAATTTATGTAAATAGCATTTGTTAATTAATAATGTGGATTGGATTCACATTTATTAATTAATTGGAAATGCAATTTACTAATTAGTTTGGGTTGTGAATATGATTCACATAATATTCAATGGCATGATTGAAATATTCACAAATTAATTGGGAATTAATTTGGTGAATATTTTTGTGAATAAAAAATTAATTAAGGAATAATAAGATAAATAAAAAGGAGCCAAAATTGACCACCTCCATAGGTGGCGTCACCCATGAATTGTTCATGGGTGACGCCCCCCAATTTTAGGGAGGTTGGTTGACTCCATTTTTATTTATCACATTATCTCTTAATTACTTAATGTTAAATTAAATAATGTTGATAATGTTGCAACATTTTTTAATTTAAATTAATGTTGTTGGTTTTAACCAACAACAATCATAGCCATTGATTTAGCATGGACCAAGCATAGCCCTTGGATCCATGTGTCCCATGGATTGAGATCCATTGGATCCTAAACTAATATAAATAGAGGGCTAGGGTAGCCTTCCATGGTACATCATTAAGAGTTGTGCAAGGTTACAACTCTCTCTCTCTCTCTTTCTCATTCTCGCCCTCTCTCTTTCTCTTCTCCATTAAGTGGCCGTCCACTTTGTGTTGAGAAAGGAGAGACTCTCGGCTTCTTCTTCGACGCTTGGATCTTCATCGAGGATTGCGGGAAGGAACGTGACTCATCATCACGCCCGCAAGTGCGTTCTTCGTGGATCGGACTTAAGATAGGAGGATCTCTACTTTGGGATCTCGCGATCACAACCACACTTCAAGAGGTATTCCTTATACTTTGTGGTTTGATGAAACGATCCGAGAAGTGTTCTCGTGATCATGTGGTTTCATGTTTAAAGTTAAAATTTTTAATTTCCGCTGCATCTAGCGACTAGTGCGACTAGTTGCCCTGGTTGCATACGATGCGATCGACACGCTTCCGTGATGCGCTTGAGGATTCTCAATATCCTTCAAGTGGTATCAGAGCCAGGTTGAATAAGGTTTTGGATATGATCCATACACCTTAGACGATTTGGTTCTTGAAAGGGTTGCGAAATTTTTACTGCATTTCAATTTTCGCACCTCTGTCAAATTGAATTTTTCGGCACTGTTTAAAATGTTTAAACACGAAATTTTCAATTGGATTTTGTTTCCCATTAAACAAGGAAACCATAGGACTTGAGTTTACTAAATTTGGACTTTATTTGCTCAAGATATGGCTTTTTGAATATGACTATATTCACTGTTGCGGGAACTGCGGATTTGAACGTAATTAATGAGATGATTACGGTTTTAATCCGCCTTGAAATGCGTGAATTATCACTTGGGTTCTTTAATAAATCAAATAGGCAATCTTTGGAAACTGAGTTTGCAATTTTTGGATTTAAATTGATCAAGATAAGTTAATTTTAGTGATTGGGGGTCACTGCTGGAAATTAACAATTTCTTGATCTTGAACCTTGTGATATGTCATTCAATTATCATGATGAAAACTAATTGTTAATCTTCTGGAATAATTAGTGATAAATATTTTTGAAATATTTAAAGAAATAATTATTTCATTGAATGACACTTGCCTAAACCACAATGATGAGATATTAGATCTTGATCATTGGTTCATCAACAAACATTGCCTTCATGAAAACTATAGTTTATCCTACAATAGTTGTAGGACAACTTTTACATGAAAAACCCTTTTGCTTGAATAGGATTGGGGATTTGTCTAGCAAATCTCCTTATAATCAAAAATGTTTTGATTTATATTATATGGTATAATTTCGGTTGAAAAACCGATGAACATCTCAAAGTACATGATGGTCTATCTGGTATTATCCTTTCCCAAGGCGGATGTGGTGCCTAGTCAGAGAGCATTGGGGTAGCGGGTTGCAACGTATGTGGTCCGTCCCACTCTCGTCGGTACTGGCCATGACAACGGGTAGAGACTGTATAATACCGGAGACAGACAATGTGTATTTTTCTAATTATTAAAATTCGAATAATACGTACTTTGAGTATATACCTACTATTCAAGTAAAAGACATGTTTGTTGATTGATGATTGGATTGATGATTAATTTAATGTGATTAAATTAATTATATCCAATAAACACTCTATTATGAATAGATGTGTATTTTCCCTTGGAAGAATTAATTATGTGAATATGATTCACGATAATTAATTACAATTTGAATATGAGATGGAGGATCACATAAGTGACATCCATGGTCTCCCGTCAAGGCAAATGATTCCGTCGCCAGTTGTTGTGTATGGGAGACGCCTGTCCGAAGTGACAGATCCTGTGCATGATTTAATTGGATCGGGTTCTTTGCTTCTCGAAAGAGTAAGGCCGTATACGTAGTGACCCCAATATCGGGTCCTCGTATTATTGGGGCGATATTGGATTGCGTATAGCGAGTATTAAGCCTGTTGACGGTTGGTTCAATTAATGACGGGTCAACATTGCCTTAGGGGTGGTGGGCCCGGGTGTTAAAGACCGAATTGGGAGATGCAAGTTGGACTTGCAAGGCGGAATGTGTTCCCGCTTCTTTTTATCCGAGTTGTAGGTTCTCATATTATTGGGATACAACGAAGATAGGAAAGGAGATCCCAGATCTTGCTAGAGATATAATGGTAAGAATATCTCTTACATTGAAAGTGATTAAGGGAATGAACTTTCAGTGTTGACAAGGCAAGACAACTTTGATATAAAAATTCCTAAATCAAAGTAAAACATGTATATACAATATATATACACTTATGCAAATTTCTTATTTCAGATAATCCTTCATTAAACCCACTCAATGTCATACTCAATGATAACCAGTAAAAATATCTTGGATTGGACTCATGATCCAGATATTGTACTTGCAATTGGACACATAATGTATGTGGTTGCAGTGTGCAAGTCCCCTCAACATAATGAGGAAGGGCAATTAAATAAGACAATAAGACATCACCTTAGGGTTTGTATGTCTCTATAGTCTTGATCTTTCATCGAGTGTACTTTGGAAGTGACATGTTGATGATGATCGCAATTGTCGAATAATCCTTATAAAATAAAAGAAGATATTTTGGCATATATGTGTGCTCTAGACATTTAATCATGAGTGACATGGTTCTCTGCATTATGTAGAATGGTAGCTCGAAAGAGATGATGTATTCAAAATGTTTGAATATCTACCTGAACCTAAGTCTCCAAGAGTTAAGATGAATGTAGATATGATGAGTGTCATCATTCTACTATCTATACTCAAGTCATTCATGAAGCTTCACAATAATCATTTTGAATGAATTTAATGAAGCATGTATAAATGTTGAAATGCTCTTGTATTGAAATCCTTTGAATTCAACATAAGAGATTCTTTGTCTTGAACAATGGTTGTTTATTGATGAAGAGAGCACAGTGGAAGCATGGGTCGGACCCGAGTAAGAAGGAAAGTCAAAGAGTTGACCAACTTCTGTGACTTCCATATGACATCCAAAGAATTGGATGAATGCCAATACTGCAATAAGTTGATGTGTTGATAGTATGACTATCAAATCTGTCTAAAATCCTTAGTAAAGGACTCAGATAGAGCATCAGAATAATCTACATAAATCATTGACTCTGACTTTCTTATTTCATAAGATAAAGTCTGACAATTGTATCCCAATCTTCTAATGACAATTGCAATTGGTTGCATATACATATTAGAAGATTAGAAATTTGATCTTAAGGTTTAGTAGTCATCTACATGGATATTGTTGTAATTGTTACAGCAGTCTCTGTTGGATAGATGGACTTCATATTCTCAGTGGGAGACCCCTTAGTCTTGGAGAATGTCTCTATGACCTAGATATTAGAATACCCTCATTGTTTGTTTCTAAATGTTGGTAATAAACATGAATTCTGAGATAGAACTATCACAAAGAGTTATGATGGGAATATTTCAGATAGTAATCTAACATCTAGTGGACTCCACAAAATTAGAAAATTAATGAATGGTTCATTAAGATTTCTAGCACTGAAAATCAAACCTCATAAGATCAATAGGAGGATGAAGATCATTTGATAATGATCTGGCATCAAGCCTTGGACATTTGTCTGTTGATTCGATCAATAGACTAGTGAGATATGACACTTTAGAATGTCTAAAATTTCAAATCTTACATACTTGTGAATATCGTATTCAAAGTAAAATGTCCAATACACCCTTCTCTTAGGGAAGGTGCAAGATGTCAAGGTATTCAAGATCTCATACATATTGATGTATGTAGATCACCTATATCATAGTAAACATTATGGATATGTGATATCTATTGATGATTACGTATGATATGAGATTTCTTCTCTTCACCTGAGAAACCTTTGAAATGTTCAAAGATTTCACAATTTTGGTTTAGAACCAAAATTTGAAGAAAGATGAAATGAATTTGATCTAACTTAGGTAGCTTGTACCTATTAGATAAAATTCAAAGAATACCTTATGGAGATATGAATATCATTTCTATCTCACTCCTCCTGATAAACCTGAACTCAATAGAGTTATAGGGAGATACAATTGGATCATGTGTGACATGATTTGATCAATGATGAATTTTAGCATAATTATCCTCTTAGTTTCCTGGTATATATGTGTAGCAGAGACTACAATATATATCCTTAATAAGGTTCCATGGATGTAAGCTGGAATCTAACACTTGAGAGTGCTACTTCATTAGGAAAATAAAGGATGGTATTGGATACCTACTTTATGACCTTGAGATTCTTAAAAGATCTCATCTCTGAGAATGTGATTCTTGGAGGATTGAGACTCTTGAGAATCAAGATGAAAATGAAGTAAAGGAACTCATTTAATCTTGAGAAGATAATGAGGCTCCTGAAATCGGAAACTAAAAAGGACAATTAAAGATGAAACATTAATACCTCTTCAAATGAGTTTGAGGATGTATTCCATGTGTCAGCCAAGTCTGACAATGATCGGACTTCATGTGATGAAGCTCCTAAGGATCATGACATGGAATGATGGATATTAGCAATAAAGTCTAAAGTAGACTTCATATACAAGTGTTGTATATGGACCCTAGAGGATCCACCTATAAGGGTTTGACCCATTAAGGTGTAAATGGATCTTCAAGAGAAAGGGAACCTGATGAGAAGGTAGAGACCTTCAAAGCTCGGTTCGTAGCCATAAGCTACACACCGGAAGAGAAGACATTGCTTGCAATGAGACTTGCTCTTCGGTAACCATTCTTAAAATCATCAGAATATTGCTAACCTTAGCTACACAACTTGACTATTGCATCTTCAGGATGTAATTCAAGATTGCATTCCTCTAAGAATACCTCTCTGAGGATATTCACATGAAGTAGCCCCAGGGCTTCATGGTTGAGGAAAGCAATGTGAAAGCTAACGAAATCCATCTATGGACTCAAATAAGCTTCTTGTTGTTGGAACATAAGATTTGATGAAATTATAAATGTTATGATTTCAAATAGAATCTTGATGTACCATGTGAAGCTTAGTGGGAGTGCCATTGTATTCATCGTGCTAAATGTAGATAATATCCTAATCATTTGGAATGATATAAGGATGATAATAAGTGTTTTATAGTCTGGCTATTCCATAACTTGAGATATGATCTCAAGAATACCTCTTAGATCTTAGTTCTGAAGTTGTTCAGAAGCAAAGAAAAGAAGGTATTGGGACTGTCACATTTGTAGTACACCTTGGACATATTCCATTCTTGGAAATTCCAAGAAAGGCTTCCTTCCCTTGAGATTTGGTACTGACCTATCTAAAGGGATAGCACCTCAAAGAGTTGAGGAAGTGAATGCTAGAACTGCTTGCACTTGTGCATCAGTTACGAGAAGCTAAGTGTATGCTTGATGTGTACAAAAGCCAGATATCTGCCATGCAGTGGGAGTAGTAAAGTGTTGTTAATCCTACTATGGAGAGAGAAAGAACACTTGTTTGCAGTAATAACAATATATTCAAAGATGACAAGGCTTTAGAGATAGTAAACTCTAAGTCTTATCTTCAAGAAATTAAGACTTTTAGATAGAGATCTAAAAGGTCTTAACTGTGGATACCTTGAGAGATAGTGATCTCCCGGAATAAGGGTATTCTGATAAGGATTATGGAAATACTGGTTATAATAGTTATTGAGCAATAGTGTCAAGGACACTATAACTGCTTTGACTAGATTGAGTATTGGTTGCATTAGATGCAACATTCGCATTGGATGCGAGCACTGTTACCTAGGGATATGCAAGTGCCATAAAAGGACTTGGCATAGTCTTTTGGGAACAGAGTGACTGATCAGCTTACCTAGCTATTTCTAAATAGCCTATGATTGTCACATGAGTGTGGGTTTAAATGATTAGCCCATTAATGGCTCTTTGGGCTAGTGGGAGATTGTTGGACATGTGAGCCCACGACGAGCCATTATGCAATAAATGTTATTGCAAATATCATTCCCTGATCTGAAATGAAGAATAAATAATTTGCATAATAGGTCCCTCTGTACAATTAGGGTTATGTACCATGGCTGTCTTAATGATCATACAGCTGTTGATTCAATTATTGAGTCATAGAGGCTGGTACTTGGATGAATATCTAAAGGGTTAGATTGAGGACTCATCAAGCACCGTCAAATGATTGTTAAGATGTGATCTCCAGCCTGAGTAGGAGATGGCAATCCTTTCTCACATAGGCTGATATCTGACCGACCTCTTGATGCAGGTCCTCTGCATAGGAATAGAGATTCGGAGGTGTCAGATTAGTTAGGTCAATGGGTTGACTTAACGAGATCGAGATAACCTAAGTCCTATGTTGAATGCTGTCACAGCATAGGCACGCATCCTCTGACCGGAGACAGATGTATTGCTATATGTCTGAGTATGTACATTTGACAGACCAATAGGTTGATGACCTAACCAAGGTCTATACACCGGCGCGTTGGTGTGCATATAAGGGCATATGAGTAATACGATCTCTCAAAGGGATCATACAGGTTCACTACTGAACCGGAAGACATGAGCTCACTCATGAGATATTGGGAAGAATCAAATTCCGTGCACGGTCGTCTCGCTTTGGAAGCTTGACTGAATTTGTAGGTTTGATATATACTTTTGGAAAGTATATGATCAAGACCTAGGTATGATATATGCTTTTGGAAAGTATATGATCAATACCAAATCCCAATGATCAAATGAGAAACTTAGTGATCAAACCCTGAAGAAGACAGTGTAAAATAGATCTTGATCTTCGGGTTGACCATGGGTCTTCCAGTATGCAGGATGTACATGTATTGGGAATACCTGAAGGGTGATGTGATCATAAACGATTGTATATCCATGACGCTTCCATTCCGAGGGAGTGATGAAACAGGTCTGGATTTTAGTGACTCCTCTCAGTAGAGAAGCAATCCGATCTTAGTCCAAGTGTTGGACATTGATCTGAATGAGATTCTGATTAAATGAGAAGATTGGATTTGCGGTCTTGATTTAATCAAGCATCTGTGGGAGGTCCGTAAGATCTGGTTTTGAGATAAGATCTCAACATCCAAGTCACTATACGTGGAATAATACAATCGCCCTGTCCTTATCTCCAAGTATCTGCGGAGAAAGCACATTATTCTTGAAGGGGTTCAAGAATAATTCATTTGATGAACTTCATATCCAAGCAAGAAAAACTTGATGATTAAATGAGATTTAATTATCAAGCATAATATGAATATGATTCATATTATTATACAAGATAATTAAATGAGATTTAATTATCAAGAATTAAGAGAATGTGGATAGCACTATCCATGATATATGTGTGTTATAAATATGATTTATAATATACATATATAAGAGAGAGAATTTATGTAAATAGCATTTGTTAATTAATAATGTGGATTGGATTCACATTTATTAATTAATTGGAAATGCAATTTACTAATTAGTTTGGGTTGTGAATATGATTCACATAATATTCAATGGCATGATTGAAATATTCACAAATTAATTGGGAATTAATTTGGTGAATATTTTTGTGAATACAAAATTAATTAAGGAATAATAAGATAAATAAAAAGGAGCCAAAATTGACCACCTCCATAGGTGGCGTCACCCATGAATTGTTCATGGGTGACGCCCCCCAATTTTAGGGAGGTTGGTTGACTCCATTTTTATTTATCACATTATCTCTTAATTACTTAATGTTAAATTAAATAATGTTGATAATGTTGCAACATTTTTTAATTTAAATTAATGTTGTTGGTTTTAACCAACAACAATCATAGCCATTGATTTAGCATGGACCAAGCATAGCCCTTGGATCCATGTGTCCCATGGTTTGAGATCCATTGGATCCTAAACTAATATAAATAGAGGGCTAGGGTAGCCTTCCATGGTACATCATTAAGAGTTGTGCAAGGTTACAACTCTCTCTCTCTCTCTCTTTCTCATTCTCGCCCTCTCTCTTTCTCTTCTCCATTAAGTGGCCGTCCACTTTGTGTTGAGAAAGGAGAGACTCTCGGCTTCTTCTTCGACGCTTGGATCTTCATCGAGGATTGCGGGAAGGAACGTGACTCATCATCACGCCCGCAAGTGCGTTCTTCGTGGATCGGACTTAAGATAGGAGGATCTCTACTTTGGGATCTCGCGATCACAACCACGCTTCAAGAGGTATTCCTTATACTTTGTGGTTTGATGAAACGATCCGAGAAGTGTTCTCGTGATCATGTGGTTTCATGTTTAAAGTTAAAATTTTTAATTTCCGCTGCATCTAGCGACTAGTGCGACTAGTTGCCCCGGTTGCATACGATGCGATCGACACGCTTCCGTGATGCGCTTGAGGATTCTCAATATCCTTCAGGTATCCCATACCATCCTTTATTTTCCTAATGAAGTAGCACTCTCTAGTGCTTAATTCCAGCTTACTTGCATGGAATCTTATTAAGGATATATATTGTAGTCTCTAGTACACATATATACCTGAAAACTAAGGGATAATTATGCTAAAATTCATCATTGATCAAATCATGTCACACATGATCCAATTGTATCTCCGTACAACTCCATTGAGTTTAGGTATGTTAGGAGGATTGAGATAGAAATGATATTCATATCTTCATGAGGTATTCTTTGAATTCATCCAATAGGTACTTGCTACCATGGTTAGATCAAATTCATTTAATCTTCCTTCAAACTTTGGTTCTAAACCAAAACTATGAAATCTTTGAACATTTCAAAGGTTTCTCAGGTGAAGAGAATAAATCTCATATCATACATAATCATCAATAGATATCATATATCCATGATGTTCAATATGATATAGATTATCTACATACATCAGTATGTATGAGATCCTGAATACCTTGACATCTTACACAATTCCCAAAGAAGGGTGTATTGGATATTTTACTTTGAATACTATATTTACAAGTATGTAAGATTTGAAATTTTAGACATTCTAAAGTTTCATATCTTACTAGTCTATTGATCAAATCAACAGATAAATGTCCAAGACTTGATGCTTGATCATTGTCAAATGATCTTCATCCTCCTACTGATCTTTTAAAGGTTTAATTTTCAATATTAGAAATCTTAATGAACCATTCATTAATTTTTTAATTTTGTGGATTCCACTAGATGTTAGATTACTATCTGAAATATATCCATCATAACTCTTTGTGATAGTTCTATCTCAGAATTCATGTTTATTTCCAACATTTAGAAACAAACAATGAGTGTATTCTAATATCTAGGTCATAGAGACATTCTCCAAGACTAAGTGCTCTCCCACTGAGAATATGAAGTCTATCTATCCAACAGAGATTGTTGCAACAATTACAGCAATATCCATGTAGATGACTACTAAACCTTAAGATCAAATTTTTCAATCTTCTAAAACATATGCAACAATTGCAAGTGTCATTAGAAGAATGAGATACAATTATTAGACTTTAATCTTATCTTATAAGAAAGTCAATTTCAATGATCAAATGTAGATTATTTCGATGCACTATCCGAGTTCTTCTCTAAGGATCCTAGATAGTCCAGATAGTCATACTATCAATACATCAATTCATTGCAGTATTGGCATTCATCCAACTATCTGGATGCCATATGGAAGTCACAGAAGTAGGCCAACTCTTTGACTTTCCTTCTTGCTTGGGTCAGACCGATGCTTCCATTGCACTCTCTTTATCTGTGAACAACCATTGCTCAAGACAAAGGATCTCTTTTGTTGAACTCAACATTAATACATGCTTCATTTAATTCATACAATATGAATATTATGAAGATTCATGAATCACTTGAGTATAGACAACAGAATGATGGCATTCATCATTTCTACATCCATCTAGACTCTTAAACATTGGTTCAGTTAGGTATTCAAACATTTTGAATACATCATCTCTTTCGAGCTACCATTCTGCATAATGCAGAGAACCATGCCATTCATGATTAAATGTCTATAGCACATATATATATATGCCAAAATATCTTCTTTGATTTTATAAGGATTATTTTAATTGTGATTATCATCGACATGTCACTTCCAAAGTACACTCGATGAAAGATCAAGACTATAGAGACATACGAATCCTAAGGTGATGTCTTATTGTCTTATTTAATTGTCATTCCTCATTTTGAGGAAACTTGCACATTGCAACCACATACATTATGTGTCCAGTTGCAAGTACAATATCTAGATCATGAGTCCAATCCATGATATTTTACTGGTTATTATTGAGTATAACATTGAATGGGTTTAATGAAGGATTATCTGAAATAAAAAATTTTCATAAGGGTATATATAATATATATACATATTTTTCTTTGATTTAGGAATTTTTATATCAAAGTTATCTTGCCTTGTCAATAATGAAAATTCATTCCCTTAATCACTTCCAATGTAAGAGATATTCTTACCATTATATCTCTAGCAAGATCTGGTATCTCCTTTCCTATCTTCGTCACATCCCAATAATATGAGAACCTCCAACTCTGATAAAAAGAAGTGGGAACACATTCCGCCTTGCAAGTCCAACTTGCATTTCCCAATTCAATCTTTAATACCCGGGCCCACCACACCTAAGGTGATGTTGACCCGTCATTAATTGAACCAACCATCAACATGCGGTTCGGGGAGAAAGGGAAACAACGGAGGGATCCAAATCGGACCTAAATGGGAATGACATGAAAAGTCTTTTTCAAAACCTATCAGGGAGGGCGTAACGACGATATACGATAAGAATGAAAAAAAACTCGTGATTGGTGTGGAGGCGCGCTATACGCAATCCAATATCACCCCAATAATATGAGGACTCGATATTGGGGTCACTACGTATATGGCCTTACTCTTTCGAGAAGCGAAGAGCCCGATCCAAATGGCTTGTATGCAAGAGCTGTCACTTCGGATAGGTGTCTCCGAAATACAATCTCTGGCGACGGAACCTTTCGCCTTGACGGGAGACCATGGATGTCACTAATGTGATCCTCCATATCATATTCAAATTCTAATCAATCATCATGAATCACATTCATTATGATCAATTCTTCCAAGAGAAATACACATCTATTCATAATAGAGTGCTTTTAATTGGATATAATCAATTTAATCACATTAAATTAATTATCAATCCAATTTTCAATAAACAAACTTGATTATTACTTGAATAGTAGGTATAATCTCAAAGTACGTATTATTCGATTTTTAATAATTAGAAAAATACACTTTGACTTCTCCGGCATTATCGAGTCCCTACCCACTGTCATGACCAGTACCGACGGGAGTGGGACGGACCACATTTGGTGCAACCCGCTACCCCAACGCTCCCTGACTAGACACCATATCCAGCTCAGGAAAGGATGATGCCAAATAGATCATTATGTACTTTGAGATGCTCATCGGTTTTTCAACCGAAATTATACCATATAATATATATCAAAACAATTTTGATTATATTATAAGAAGATTTAATAAACAAATCCCCAATCCTATTCAAGTAAGAGAGTTTTTCATGTAAAAGTTGTCCTACAACTATTGTAGGATAAACTAGGGTTTTGCATGAAAACAATGTTTGTTGATGTTTCATATCAACCAATCATGATCAAGATCAACTATCTTATCATTTTGGTTAGTGAAATGTCATTCAAGGAATTGATTATCATCTTTAAATATTTCATAAATATTTGTAAATAATCATTTAAGAAAATTAAAAATTAATTTCCATTAATTTATTTGAATGACAATTACAAAGTTTTGGATAATCATGCAATTTCCAGCAGTGACCCTCACTAACTAAAAATAGCATATCTCATTCATTTTAAATTCAAATTAAGCAAAATCAAATTCCTGAGATTGATAACTTCATTTAAAAATGAAATCATATGATAAACCACATTTCCAAGCATTTTAGAACCGTAATTAACATCTTAATTATGTCTCTAATCGCCATCCCCGAAACAGTGGATATATGGTTAATAAAACGACCATATCTTGAGCAAACGGAATCCAAATTACGCAAACTCAAACCCTACTGTTTCCTAATTAATAGGGAACAATATACAATTTAAAAATTTGTATTTAAACATCTTAAACAGGGACGAAATTTTATCACAAGACAGGGCTGCGAAAATTGAAATGCTAAAATCTTCACAAACCCAAACGAGCCCAAATCTTCGTAGGTTCATGGATCTCATCCAAAACCTTCGACAACCTGGCTCGGATACCACTTGAAAATACGAGAAAAATCCTCAAGCGCATCACGGAAGTGTGATGATCGCATCGAATGCGATCGGGAGCGACTAGTCGTACTAGTTGTTCGATGCAGCAGAATAAAAAAATTTATTTAATGAAACCACATGATCCAAGGACACTTCTCGGATCGTTTCATCTAAACCACAAATAAGTAATAGGATTACCTCTTGAAGCGTGGTTGCGATCGAGTCTCTAAACGAAGATACCACCTGTCTCAAGTTCGATCCAACGAAGGAAACGCTTGTGAGCGCGGGAATGAATCACGTGCTCCTCGCAATCCATGTTGATGATCCAAGCAGCGGATTACCTGATCTCGTCACATGAGATCCCATATCTTCTTCACGAGCGAGACACACCGAAGGAGATGGAGATCCACGAGTAGATGATCCGACAGCATAATGACGATGTTGCGTCGATGATGACTCTCACAATGGCTCCATGATGGACGGCCATTATAAGAGAGAGAGAGAGAGAGAGGCTTGGCGTGTAGAGAAAAGAGAGAGAGAGAGAGAGAGTATTTATAATTCATATTACCTCTCTAGAAGAGCAAGGGGTGCCTCTTCTTATATAGGGTTTTGGGAGTCCATGAATCCCAATCCATGGACAACACGCAATCAATGGTTGAGATTGATTTGTGTTTCTTTCAATGGCTATGATATTGTTGTAAAAACACAACAACAATTAATTTAATTTAATATATATTGATAAATCAATATATTTAAATTCAAATCAAATCAATTAATTATCTTTGAAGATAATGAGGAGATAAACCATATCCCCAAAAAAGAGGGGATGGCTACCAACATCTCATGAGATCTCATTATCTCATGAGATCTCATTATCTCATGAGATACATTATCTCATGCTATCTCCAGAATTTACAACAATAATTGTTATAGATTATTTCACAGAAATACTTCATAATTATCTTGTGAAATATTGCAATCATACCATTGGAAAAATGTGAATCACATTCACATCCCAAAACAAAATGTAAATTATATTTTAATTAATCATCCAATGTGAATCCAATTCGTATCAATAATTAATCAATAAATATAAATCACAAATAGCTCTCTCTTATATATTATAAATCACATTTATAATATATATGATTAATATGGATAGTGATATCTATATTATTCATATCCATGATAATTAAATCGTATTTAATCATCTAGGATCTCTATTCTCATGTGCCAAAATAATATGAATCACATTCACATTATTCACATCTTTGATAATTAAATCAAATTTAATTATCTCATATAACTCTCCTTATAATATGAATCAAATTCATATTATACATGATAATTTAAATCACATTTAATTATCAATTTTCTCGATGCTCGGATACATATATCAACAATGAAATTATCCATGAACTCTTTCAAGGATAAATGCGCTTTCTCCACGGATACTTGGAGATAAGGACAGAGCGATTGTATTGTTCCATGTATAGTGACTTGGATATTGAGATCACATCTCAAATCCAGATCTCGGGCCTCCTATAGATGCTTGATTAAATCAAGACTGCAATCTAGTCTTCTCATTGTTTCTAAATCACATTCAGATCAATGTCCAACATTTGGACCAAGATCAGATTACTTCTCTACTGAGAGGAGTCACTAAAATCCAGACCCATTTCATCACTCCCTAGGAATGGAAGCGTCATGGTTATACAATCGTTTATGATCACATCACCCTCAGGTATTCCCATCACCTGTACATCCTGCATATTGGAAGACCCAGAATAAACCCGAAGTATTAGATCAACTTTATACTGTCTACTTCAGGGTTTTATCAGTAAGTTTCTCATTTGATCATTGGGATTTGGTATCGATCATATACTTTCCAAAAGCATATATCATACCTAGGTCTTGATCATATACTTTCCAAAAGTATATATCAAACCTACAAATTCAGTCAAGCTTCCAAAGCAAGACGACTGTGCACGGAATTTGATTCTTCCCAATATCTCATGAGTGAGCTCACGTCTTTCGGTTCAGTAGTGAACATATATGATCTCTTTGAGAGATCCTATTACTCATATGCCCTTATATGCACACCAGCGCGTCGGTGTATAGACCTTGGTTAGGTCATCAACCTATTGGTCTGTCAAATATACATACTCAGACATATAGTAACACATCTGTCTCCGGTCAGAGGATGCATGCCTATACCGTGACAGCATACGATATAGGTCTTTGGTTATCTCGATCTCGTTAATTCAACTCTTTGACCTAACTAATCTGACACCTCCGAATCTCTATTCTTATGCAGAGGACCTTCATCAAGGGGTCAGTCAGATATCAACCTATGTGAGAAAGGATTTCCATCTCCTACTCAGGCTGGAGATCACATCTTAACAATCATTTGACGGTGCTTGATGAGTCCTCGATCTAACTCTTTAGATATTCATCCCAGCACCAGCCTCTATGATTCAATAATTGAATCAACGGTTGTATGATCATTAAGATAGCCATGGTACATAACCCTAATTGTACTAAGGGACCTATTATGCAAATTAGTTATTCTTCATTTCAGATCAGGGAATGATATTTGCAATAACATTTATTGCATAATGGCTCGTCGTAGGCTCGCATGTCCAACAGATATTTGCTTTTTGGAAAGTATATGATCGACACCAACTCCCAATGATCAAATGAGAATCTTAATGAAAAAACTCTGAAGAAAATAGTCTAAATTGATCTAAATCTTCGGATTTATTTTAGGTCTTCCAATATGTAGGATGTACAAGTATTAGGAATACTTGAGGGTGATGTGATCGTAAACTATTGTATAACTGTGACACTTTCATTTTGAGGGAGTGATGAAATAGATTTGGATTTTAGCGACTCCTCTCAATAGAGAAGTAAACTAATCTTAGTTCAAATGTTGGGCGTTGATCTGGATACGATTCAGATTCAATGAGGAGATTAGATTTAGGACTTTGATTTAATCAAACATCTTTGGGAGGTCACTTGATCTGGATTTGAGATATGATCTCAATATCCAAGTCACTATACATAGAACATACAATCGCCATGTCCTTATCTCCGAGTATCCACGGAGAAAGCACATTATCCTTGAAAGAGTTCAAGAATAATTCCATTGTTGATCATATATTTGAGCATTGGAAAACTAATAATTAAATATGATTTAATTATCATAATAATATGAATTTTATTCATGTTATTTAGACACATGAGAATAGAGATTTAAGATAATTAAATATGATTTAATTATCAACAATAAGAATAATGTTGATAGCGCTATCCATGTTAATCATATATATTTTATAAATGTGATTTATAATATATAAGAGAGAGCTATTTGTAAATAACATTAACAATTTAAAAGTTGATGTGAATTGAATTCGCATCGGACAATTATTTGAAAATGTAATTTACATTTTATTTTGAGTTGTGAATGTGATTCACAAATTTGCAATGGCATGATTTATATTTCACAAAATAATTTAGAATTATTTTTGTAAAATAATATACAGTAAAAGTTGTTGTATACAATGAAGAACTATACGAGATATAAGATTTCATATAATTGGAATGAGGAGCACCCATCCATATAAGGAGGGTGGATGACCACTCTTGATTTAGGAGCCAAGGTAGTCGTCCCCCCTTAATTGAAGAAGGCTTGCCTCCTTTCTAATCCGTCATGGTTGATTGATTTAATTGAATTAGATTATATTGATGAGTATTCAATATATTTAATTTAATTTAATAATTGTTGCAAATTTATGCAACAAAATCACGGTCATTGAAAGAAACACAAATCATTCTCAACTATTTAATTTGTGTTGTCCATGGATCTCCCCAAATATTATAAAAAAGAGGCAACCCTATCTCTTCTTTTTTATAATAGAATTGCAAGCTCTCCCTCTCTCTCATACCCACGTCTCCTTTCTCTCCTTAGAGTGGTCGTCCACTCTACACCCTAGAGAGGATCGACGTCGTCGCCATGCCGTTGAGTCGCCGCTTCAACCGGTCAGGGATTTCTGTCTCCTTCGGTGCACCTCACTCGTGAAGAAGACATCGGATCTCATGAGATGAGATCAGTATATTCACCGCTTGGATCATTAACTTGGATTATGAGGAGTACATGTTTCATCAACGCGATGGCAAGCGTCTCCTCCATTGGATCGGACTTGAGACAAGAAGTCTCTTAATTTAGAGACATGATCGCAACCACGCTTCAAGAGGTATTCCTATATAATATTTTGTGGTTTTGATGAAATTATTTAAGAAGTGTTCTCGGAGCATGTGGTTTCATTACTTTAATTTTTTTAAAATTCTAATGCCCTTAGAAACTAGTATGACTAGTCGCTTCCGATCGCATATGATGTGATGTCCATGCTTGTGTGATGTGCTTAAGGTTTTTCCCATAACCTTCATAATATTGAACTATTGAACTGAATCTTCTATTAAATGAGTTGTCTCAAATCTTTTAAATATTATTACCTTATGCATTGACATTTAGATTTGCAACATATAATTTTTGCTGTCTTACAATTTATACAAGTGTAGATGTATAATCTACTTTGGAAATCGAATAAGTTTTATCCATGATACATGCAATTTAGTATTAAGATTTTGTATTGAATCATTATTATTAAAGTTTAATGTGTGCTTAAAAAATCTTAATTTTCATCTTTGAATATAGAAAATGTTAGATACAAACTGGCACCTTCAATGTTTAGCTACTTTGTAAAAGTGCAATATAAGTTTAACATATATGCAAATAGCTCTTATTTTGTGTGATGATTCACTTTTCAGCGTATAGATATTGTTTTATGAGTAAAAAAGAAAGAATATGTAAATTGTGATCACACAGTTCCTCTTAAACAAGTCATAAACTAGTCATTAGATATGGAGATGTTACTAGATGTGACCCTAAATCATATAATTAAATATCACAAAGCCACTAGATATGGTAACCACTAGATATAATTCATAGGAATTTAGGTCGACATTTTGTATACGCAAAGATTTTAGGGTGTACGTCCCACGTATTCTTTGGCATATGGAACCATCTGCACGCATGACTCAGTTTGTTTCCGCATTCATGGACTTAATACAATTGGACACGATGGTGTTAATGCAACAACTATGACTAGTAATCTTATATTTGCAATATTTCTAATAACTAGTTTTAAATTATTTGTAGTTATTTCCATATGGAAGGTGAAACGTTCTTACAAGAGGGGAGATCGACACTTAGACCGGCAGATGTTTTGATATTTGGATGGGTTGGAGGAAAGCATGCATGTGTTGATTTGACTGGAGTGTCTCCATTGGTGGGTCCGATAAAGAGTGATTTTGTTGCGGGATGCGCTGCACAAAAAGCTGCATTAGCTAAAGTGGCTAAGCATGAGAAGGCCCGCATTGACAATCAACACGTATTCATCCCATTTGGTTTGATACATTTGGGTTCTTGGCAAGTGAAGCAGTGGAGCTCCTTACGAGGGTTCAAAAAATCATGCATAGCAATGTTATGGTTCCCAAGTCTATGAATGTTGTATTTCGAAGAATTGGTTTTGCCATTCAAAAGGGATTGGCGGCGCAGCTTGTTGCCTGTCTCCCATCAATTTCTATGTAACTTTTAAAGAATCAATCATATCTGAGAACTACTAAAAGTGGGTGTCTTACAATAATAGTATTTTGAAAAGCTTCAACCTATGTTTTATCAAGCATTGGCTTTATGTTATCAAATGTTTCTATGTAATATGCAAAGTTACTTCAGAAAAAGCACATGTTTTTTACCAAAATGCTTGAGGCATGCTCATTGTGTCGAAGCTTATTTGAGTTTAGACTCAACCTTCTTTTAAAATATTATTTACAGATATACTGAGCAAGAGACATAAGAGGCACAAGTGAATTACCTTTTTAGCCAAGGTTGCTCCATCCTTCTACATATTGTGGATGTTTTGGTAAAATTGTATAAGCAAGAGAAAAAGATGTTCGTAATGTAAGGAATATTATAGGTTGTAAATAGCATGCATGTGTACTTATACTTATGATAGTTGAGTTCTGTTATATATACAAACAGTTGGAAATGTTGTTTTACCTGTTTTTGACTTGTGATGTTTAGTGATTGTTGTTATGAAATGGGTTGGTGATGATTGAATGGAAATTTTTATACTAAATGTTCAGGTATATTTAGGCGTTTGAGAGAATAAAAACTATGAGAATTGCTGCCAAAATATTTATTAACACATTAGTCAATACTAAGATAATTAGAAAGTAAATGTCAAGCCCGTCTGTGCTAAGGAGACGGCTCTCCTCAAACTTTGATAAATTCTTTTGGAGACACCTTTCACCCTCAAGTCGCATACTTCATTTGGATCTTACAACATATAAACATGAACTCAAGATTGTCTTCATAAACATGACCTCTTTTGGGTTAATAAATACCACATATGTAAACGGGAGGAAGAAAGCAGGGGCCATCTCCTCAGTAATAGTAGCTTTTCCTTACATTTAGTCTCCCAGCTTGTGCTCCGTCTCACTGGAACGGATCCTGCTTTAGGGAGGATTGCAGCAGAGGTGTTGTAATCCTCATTAGGCTATTTTTATGATTTTGATTTAATCTTATAGATTGAATTTTAGTTTAATTCTCTACCTATCCTCCAAATTTCGTTCAAATCCGAGTTAATTTGCTATTTTATCTTAAAGGTTAAACATTGGTCATAATCTACGCAACTTAAATTCGATTTAAAAAAGATTCGAATGTTTGATCATTAAGATAAAATAGCAAATAAGCTCGAATTTGGACGAAATTTGAAAGATAGGTAGAAAATTAAACTAAAACTCAATCTACAAGGTTAGATTTTGAAATCAAAATCATAAAAATAGCCTAGAAAGGATTCCAGCACCTCTGCTGCAATCCTCCCCTACGATAGAGGATCTGTTTCCCCATCCGACTCCATCTCCTTCAAAAGTGTTTTACCATGATCACAGATCGGGCAAATCTCGATTCCATATTGATAAAAACCAAGGTTGCAACTATATGATTTGCTCATATGGAAGGAAAGGTGTAAAAAAACCTCCAAAGGAAGAGAAACTCCCCTAACTGTGATGATATCGCATTTAAATCACTTTCTTTGATTTTATGTATGTACATTATAACCATTTATGTTGTTTTTGGATTTTTTTAAGTACATAATAACCATTGTTCTAAAATGACGTGCATTATTCATACTAGTTTAAGTTTTTCAAAAACATTTTAGAAAAAAATGTATTCATTCGTGAGGGGAGGAAATAACATGAGGTCACATCCAATCATATATCAAGAGTTACAGATAGCTAAACCAAAAAAAAGGAATATAACAAATGAGACCAAAAAAACCTTCTATCAACCGGATTGGTCCTCTAGGAAGACAGAGATGGCTCCCGAAGAGCAGCCATAACCAACTTCATACATCTTTTTGTGCAGTAGAGTCTGATGTACAAGCTGAGATATCTGTATTTTGATGACCATTTACGTCGATCTTGATCGAGCGACCCTGTTTGTACAGCAGACCTCTATTGTACAACAGAGGATCCGCTCTTCCTTTAGCGGTAATGATCATCAGATGCCATTCCTCTTCATACATGCTGTTTGTGGGCTAAGATCCCCTGTGCGGCAAACGAGTATACAATTGTTTGACCAGAGGTGCCAGAGTTGATGACCATCATCTGTTCAGGACCAACTTTTATTTCTCGTGATGATACTATGTGTTTTTTCTTATAATATGTGTCGTCATTACATAGGAAGCCATGTCTATAATTTTGTCGATGACCTCGAGGATTATTTGAGGAATTAAAGGAAGGATAACAAGTGAATTATGAGCCAGGTAAGCAAGAAATTTAGCAGGGTTAGGGGAGTGATAATATTTTTGCATTCCAACCCCCAGTTTTGACACAAATGTACTCACGAGATACTATCGATCCTGACAAATTACATCTGAAAGATGTTGCAAGTCAACTTCTTCGACATCGGAAAGGTTTCAGCAAAATGTTGCAAATTAGGCTGTTTTTATTTGTAAGCCAGATACAAATAAGATTTTCAGAGTGCTCCAAAAATTTCTGATAGCCATCGTCATATTTCAGAATGATTAGGATGTTCCCGTGGTGTAAAGATATAGACACCTGCACAGAGATGATGCAAGCTCACAAGGTCCTGGTTGTACAGGTTATAACATGAGAGCTATACCTGTGCAACTCGCTTCAGGTTATAACCATTTTCTATGATGAATTCTGCCTAAAATAAATATCAATCTTATTCATATACGAGTTACCCACTCAAACAACTGCTCTCATTATACCAACAAATTATCAAAAGACAACAAAATTACAAGGAATGAAAAAAATAAACAAACAAATATTAGAACAAAATTGAGGACTCTAGAGGAACAAAAGAACCCTGTATATGAAATATATACATATATATTAGCCATATTAGTGTGGAACTATAATATCCTCCATGATCCCCTGCTAAATTATCATGCTCAGTTGCTGATATGATCATCACGTTTCCTTTCAACAGCAGCTTTCATGATATTCCCCCTTGTGATGACTCCAACCTTCATCAAACACCAGAGAAAAAGGAATAAGAAAAAACTAACTTGGGCATTTTTCAAACACGTCTTGAAAACGTGAAGAAAGTGAGTAATATCAGAAGCTTCCTACATGATTCCACAAGGCATATTATGTCAACCTCACAAGTTCCTCGTTGGCATTTAGGCATATTTTCTCTCAGTGATTAATTGTGAATTTAATGTACAAGAGTTGAGGTCCCTACCAGGTTGCCAGAAGCATCGACTACTGGAAGACGGTGGTGCCTCGTTTCAAGTAGTAATCTGAGCACAATTTAAGAAGAAATGAAGGATTACAATCGGGTGCATTTTGAGAAACTTTTAAAGAATGCAACAGAATGGAAGACTCTGTATTTCTAACCTTGCTGCATCATCGAGGTTGGATGATTCACGAAGTGACAGAGGCGAAGGGGTCATGACATCGCTAACAACCTTGCCATGGTTTTTGCTCAACAAGTTCTGAAGCTCAAAGAATGTCTGCAACGAGAACAAACAGTTCAATTGTCAAATTCATTTCAAAGCGGCAAATTGCTGAGTCTTCGAGAATTTAATCTGAATGTAACATATCTTTTGATAATGAACATTAATTATGACAAGTTCACGACTTCCATAAGACAGGGCACCTCCGGAGTTTCTGTTTTCGGTTGGATGACTAGAGTTCAAAGAAAATTTTTATTTGGTAGAATAACCCCTGGGATAGCCCCTGGGAATAACCCCTGGGATAGCCCATTTGATACAATTGTCAGGGAGAAGGGAGTACTGAGATCACATCTTATTCATATTATACGATGGAGGGATCACTCAATATCCATGGGCTCATTCTTTCACTTACGAAATAACATGTATGCATGAATAACCCTTATGGCTATCTTCATTGGCCAGATGCAGTTATTAATGCCAATTACTCATGCTTTATAAATTCTTATGAATCAACTATCTTTAAGTATGTTCGAGCACTAAGTTGAGAACCAATCACCTATACTTGGTGAGTAATTGAAATTCAGTCCAATACCTCAATGAAACCTAATGGCAATGGTGCTGACACAATGTTATTTTCTCTCTCAAGTGCCACCATGCTCATCCCAATAGACTCATATTTTGTGATTAATGGAGATGCTACGTGGGTGAATACATACCATGGGTACCCACTCTATCTTTTTTTAAATGTATTGATGTCATCAATAAACATAAAAGATAACATTTTATTGTGCTTTTGGATCTATAAAGGAAAAGGCAGCCAAAAAGGAATTCATTTTTTCATGTCAAGTAAACTTTGAAGAATGCGAATAACAATGGAACTGCATTAGGCTGGTTCAATCCTTGCAAGAAGCCATCTACACCAAGCCCCACAATCTGTCAGGCAAGGCCAACCTCGAGCTGACTAGGCTTAAGTTGGTAGTCAAATGAACAACACATTGTCAGGGTTAGGCCTAGTTCGATTAATCAAAGTCATTCTAAGCCAAGTGGTATGGATCTAACTCTTACTAGTTTTTTATCCTTGATGACACTTTGCAGTTCCATAACTAATCACTCAAATGCAAAAGGCAGTTACCACAATTAAACCTCATTAGGTAAAAACAATCAACAAAACTTAGTAAAGTGTAGGTGCAACTACTTACTTCCCAAGAGCTATTGACATCTGGAAAAAAGTTCACATTGCTTACTCTCTTGCCTGCAAATGAAGGACAAATAAGAAAATTTATCTAGTTCTAGAAAATTTATTACAATTCCGAGTGTTTGACTTCTAATAAATATAATTTGGACTACTGATTTTGGATGATCATGTCATTTAAGAACATTTTAAAGACACCCTGCATGTAAAGATTGGATCATTTAACTTGCTAATATGTAACTGATATTTAATTCAATCTAGAAACTGACAACAAATGAATAACATACTAAAGGAGAGTAAGATTGAGATTGGCATGGAGTGTCATTAGTAAATTATAAAATCAGAAAAAAATCAAATCTAGGTGAAATTTTCACCAGACATAAAATTATGTATCAATAACATAGAGAGAGACTAATACATATCAAACTGACGGGATAGTAGGATCAAAGGTACCTTTTTAGTGGCATCAAAAAAAGGTACCTTTTTAGTTTTTTCTTCCATATACTAGAAATGTATAGAGAAACTTGGTCAAGAACCTATAACTCATACAAAGTCTCTAGTCAAGACCCTTGATGACACTTTGCAAATGACAGGATGGCAACGCCATTTTAACAAATTATTATTCATACTCAAACTGCACTATCATCGAAAATGTCGACAAATTAATCATCCTTTTTTAGTAGATAACAACATTTAAAAAAAACTTTTCTAATTAAAATACACTTTCATTAGAGCATTTCCAAGTACAGCATCCTTTTCTATGGGAAATCAACATGCTTACTACTCAGAAAACTATGTTGTAAAAGCAAAGTGTATCAGGCATATAACAGGCCAAGTAGTAGACAGAAAATCAAGAACATACCTGAGACAGAATCCACTGCCAACAAATCATAATCAGACACGACACCCACCTGCAAGATGACAAGAATGTCATTCATGAAAGAACAATCCAAAAAAATAAAATGTTTGCCATAATTTTTGAATTTGAAAAAAATGATAGATAAATTAATACAAGTATCAGTTGTAAACACTACTAGAAGGCATCTTAAAAACACAATCACATGTAGGTGCAAGCACTGAATTTCTTCCTCCATATTACTGTTGGCCAAAATGAAAACCTACCGACAAATCTCAACACCACCCATTTCAGAACTAGAAACAAGAATCTAAAACAATTGGGAAAAGCTTTTACCTTCAGAAGATTTGTTTTTATGCTATTTCAGTTAATCATTTGTGAAAACATTTCCAGTTACTAGATAGAATATGTTAAATGTCAAAATTTTCAAGGGGGATAATCTACATAGTCATCAAACAACATCACAACCAAAACTCACATATTTAATGTAATCTTTCAGATGCAAAGGCTATAAACAGTTTTCTAAACTCCAAACTTTTATTAAACTTATGTAACCAGAATTAATTTCATGCTGAATTTTTTATTAAATATAAACTTGCAAAAAAGGTAACCTACTCTAGTTTCTTTATTACATGGCATGCAAATGGATGCCCCTAAAATGTTAAACAGGAACGGTAACAAAAAGTTTTACCATGTAAAAAAACAAAGTCAATTACATACCAATCTTTCATTGTCATCAATCACCGGGAAACCCGAGATTCCATCTTCCACAAGCATCTGCAATGCTGTTGATATGACCAGCAAAAGGATTAGCATCTCATCAACATTGAACAATAAATTCACGGCCACGTTCTATAAATTACCTGATTCAATGGCAGTGGTGGGCTTTACAACTCGAAGCTTGTCTTTTCTAATCATGAATTCTCCTACGGTGAAGGCTTCACTGCTAGTCTGTGATCCAACAAATATTCAGATATCACAAATCAACAATAAAATTCAAACTTGCCGCAAGAAAAGCAGGGTATATTCATAAAAGAACATTTCATTTCATAACAACAAAAGGGTACTTTCAGAATAAACACGATATAAATTATAAGCAGAAGCAGGAATTCCGGACAAACTAATAGCGAATTAAGAGATTACGACTAGCACCAATAAGAAAAATGTAACACCCTGTTTATCAACCACTCACAAAAACCAGATTAAACTTTAGACCGAATCTTCCGCTATTTTCCACTAAATTTAAGTCACTGACCTCACAATAGCTCACTCAAAAAACATGACGTAACCAATCTAAAACCCTAAAATTGGTAGGGACAAGAGAAGGAAGCGTAGAATTGGAGGCATACCGACGCGGAGCCGTTGCTGGTAGCGGCACCTCCTCTGACGGCGGAGAAGGCCGTGGAGGGGCGGGGTAGGGATGATCGCCGGAAGGCGATGGCGCGGTGGGTGGGGATCGACACGGCTCCGGATGCGAGAACGGCTTCCATCTCTCTGTCTGTCTCTTTAGCTCTCCCCCTCTAGATCTTTCTCAAGGAGCTGTGAAGACGTGTCGAAGGCAACCGTTTCATCCCTCCGCTATTTATAGGTTCACGAGGGAAACCAGTTTGTGGATTGGCGGCGCACGCGGGAAGGAGATGAGGAAACCGCCCGTGTGGGAATCTCCCCGGAAGGTGGGAGGAGAATCTTCAACCGACCGTTTTGGTTCGTCTCGTTGCTCCCCCCTCGGACGGTTCAGATTTTTTCCCAAGAAAATGCCACGATGAAGCAAGTAAAAGACCCTTTTACACTAGTGTCCTTGCCAAGTTAGTCAATTGTCTTCTCGATCTTATAAACACTGTGATTATCACATAAGCCATGTAAATATACTAACTTTAATCCAAGATTTTAACTCAAGAAGAGTTAGAATTGATGGTAGAAGTTGGTTGTAATTTAAGATAAATCAAGTTTACAGAGTTTAAATGATAATTAGGATAATTACAGGATTGGGAAGATAATTAACAAAATTCCTTATAATTGTTTCATATTTACATCACACCCCTTTGTTTGGCCCTCAAGTGTACTCTTGGACTCATGTTAATAATTAATTGAGGATGGTGGATATTCTCTCGTGAATAATAGTTGTTTAGAGGGTTGGTATGGTTGCATTGATATTTGTGATGTCATGTGAAAATAATTATGTGTTATATTAAATTTTTTAATAATTATAATATATTTTTTAATAATTTTATTTGTACATAATTAAAAATATTATATCAAAAGATTGTAGGGTAAATATAAGTAATTCCAACCCAAAAATGAAGAGTTGAAATTAGGAGTATACCAGAATGCCTTGATATACCATGACAACCAAACAGATCTAAAGATTCACCGACATCATACTGTAATATAAGAGAAGCAAAAGCAAAACTTCTCCATATTATATTATATTTTGAACTCCGTTCGTCTAGGAAAAGCGTTAATAATACTGGTCTTCGCAGCCCCTCGGTCCTCGGATACGGGATAAAGGCCGAAGATCGTAGTTGCGATTTGACCCGCGGGAAATACCGACGGATGGACGGCTAGATTGTTTTCACTCGTTATTAACATCTTTTTTCTGGATTTCTTTTGCCAATGAAAATCTCTCTTTTTTTTGGTAATTACGAAAATCTCTCTTACGTATTGACGAGTCTGCTTTCCGTCCAAGCAACTGGTGTTGTTGGGAATCAAGAGCTACGTGGAATAAGTGCCAAATGGTATACAGCTCGTGGTTGAAAACGAAGGAATGTGCGGAATGCGATGTCAAGCTCCAACATTTATTTGCTAAATAAAGGTTCAGCAATATATGAATTAGCTACATAATATGTATATTTTTATTTTCCATACGTAGTTTGCGTGTTATCAATAACATAGAAGGGGACGTGATGGGTAGAGTTGCAAACGGACGGATACCAATATAGAGGCATTACTGTATCATTATTTGTTTTCTAATACGAATACGGATGCGGATACATCGATGGATATTAAAACTATCTTACGATATCCTAAAAAAATGGATACGAATGCAAAACACATATTGATTGCATATGAGTAACGTTAAAAATACTATATAGAATCGACTTAAAAATATACGAATTGGATGGAAATATATGATATAAATTTACCAAGGGAAAAATGGGGCTGCCCCCTAGGGGTAGCCAACATGGCTGCCCCCACCCCATTTTTCGCAAATTTTTTTATTTTTTTGGAAAAATATCACCATGTATATTCATCCCTATATCCCTCCTATATATCATTCGAATTTCGTCAGAAACAGAGACTCATACGGCCTCCATCCAAGCGTCAATTTTTTAATGGTCGCAGGATTTTTTAAATCGACTCTGTCTGGATGGAGGCCGTAGAAGTCTCTGTTTCTGATAAATTCGAATGGCGTATAGGAGGGATATAGGGATGAATATACATGATGATATTTTTCAAAAAAAATAAAAAAATTTGCCCCAAAAAGGGGCAAGGCAGCCATGTTGGCTGCCCCCAGGGGCAGCCCCATCAACCCCATTTACTAAATGTATTTGTATCATAAAAATTATACAAATATGGTAAAACAATGTATATAACTATTTTATATTAGATTAAAAATAAATCTATGACTATATTTTTATACAAAAACAGATATATGGATATGGATATGAATGTTTGCGGATATCAAAATGATCTGTATCTATTTTAAAACGGATATAGATACGAATGTTAAAATCTGTATATAAAATGGATATGATGACGGATCGGATACAAATATATCCTTAACCGTTTGCATTGCTATTGATGGGATTATAGTTTTTAAACGTAGAAGTTGCAATATTTTCCTGCTTTAATCGTGCCTCTCTCAAAAGGCATAAAATTTTGGATTTTTTTCACTCCGACCTCTCACAAATTCTAAAATTACAATTATATCTGTTTTTTTCCAGAAGCATATGTGTCCTTTTATTCTTATAAAATTTACAGTAATATCCTTCCTTAATGTAATATAGGGGCATACATGTAATAATAAAAGGTTGGTTCGATGTATGTATTTTGTAAAAATGAATGGGAACACGTGTTATTGTGAAAAAATGTAGATGCGTGCAGAATCTTAAAGGATACGAGTGTAAAAAATTATAAAATTTTCCATACAAGGTTTAGAAATTAATCCATGCATACATCGTAGGGCTTTTTACACATATCCTTTGGAGATTCTACAATTATATTCATGCCCCTACCCTTTTAACAATACACATGTGCTCTTGTATTCTTAGGCTCTTGTATTCTTACGAAATTCGTAGTACCACCTTTTGTTATTACATTTATGCCTTTATATTACATTGATGGAAGGACATTAACGTAAATTTTGTAATAATACATGAGAATAAATGTTATTGCTAGAAAAGTAGATGCACAACGTAAAAGTGTGAAAAGCCCTGCATTGTATGTATAAAATACGAATAAGTTGAAGCTTTATCTTCCTCCAGACATAGTTCTACATTTTGTTGGTTGAAATGGTGCCCATAAGTTATTGCTTTATCTCCATGCAAAATAAAATTCTTTTTTTCTTGATTTTTTTAAAAAGGTGCCCAAATAACTTCGCAGCTAACTTTGATGATAACACTAGTCTTCTCTCTTTTTATCTCGTCTCACCATTGATGTAAACGACAAGGACAATAGTATTAACATAAAATATTGTAGGGATGATCGCATAAAATACAATATATATTATTTATTATTACACTTTTATAAAAATTCCAGAAAAAAAGTATTCACTCACGTGCAAAGAAAAGGGAATCCGGAACGAAAACTATGGGCGTGAAAGACAAGCAGTTTGTGATCTCTTTTTATATTTTTTCAATCGACTAATAAATCATGTCCACTCGTTATAATGATATAGTCATCTTTCACAACTGGAACATTCTGGATGTTTAGAAACTGCCACGTTGTTGAAGCCGTCAACACGAACAAATCAAATTTCATGTTTTCATTGGGAAGATGCAAGTAGAGAAAAGGAAAATCCATCTTTTAGACGTGGCTTCGACTTATTTCATGCGTCACCTTGCGCGTCTGATCGTATAATCTCAAGTCAAAGGTGCAGGCCCGAGAAGATGGGCAGGGCTTGGGCCTGGGCCGGACCTTATAGGGCCCAGCCCAATCTTTTTTGTGGCCAGGCATAAACTCACCAATTTTGTTTTTCAAGGACCAAGCCCAAGAATGGCCCAATTATTATCGGCTGAGCTTGGGTCGGAACAATCCATTACATGTTGATTATTAATTGAGCTTGGACCGACCCAAAGTTTACGAGCCTGTGAGTGGCCAGCCCATGTGATTGTATAATCTCCATCCCTACCCACCCTTCGATTGGTATTTTTTATTGTAATATTCATTATGAGATGTGATTTTATAAGTTTTTTTCCTCAATATTGTTGGATACTTTTTGTGTTTTCCATGAATTAGGACACAAGATACCGGTGGTATCTAATGGAAAGAGTTTCATAGAGACATTAAAAACATACAAATACGATGTACAAGCATGCATGCAGCAATGGTTAAAAAAACTAAATGAAAAAGGTTCCTAAGTGGATGATTATGTCACCAGCTATAAATTAGCACTAGGAAGGGGATGTGTTAAATTAACAAACCTTCACATTAATTATTGTCGCTGATATACCATTAAAAACGGCTGAAGCATACACAATCAAATATCAACTAGCATCCAATTACCCAACCATAACCATATAGGAAGAAACGATGGCAGAGAGCCCTTCCGACTATAATGGTTGCAAACCCTTTGAGTCAAATCCATACCCACTCCCAACCCCAAATCCTCAATCAATGAGATTCAATGGTATTATCAAGAATTATCTTCCTCACTAAAATATGAACATTGCTAGAACAACAGAAGAGAGACCAGTTGAACGAAATAATTAACTCTACATACATATCATTCACAATTTTTCAATCCAACTAAGACCCACCTCTACTATGGACTCTTATTCTTAGTTAGTCTTAACGGCATTTAAGAGAGAAAGATATCTGACTAAGATCACATTAATTCTTCAGCAACTGGTCTTCAAAAATAGATGAACAGATAAATTAGTACAAGCATGTGGTGATAATCAATCCATCATTTGTACATACAACAAACTAACTAGTAATATAAGTGCATAGAGAAAAAGAAGAGTGGATGATAAACCATAACAATACAAAAGGGGAGGCACGACCTGTGGAGGTTAAGGGCCTTAGGGCTTGGCTCGTATTGACATGCAGTAACATAGAAGGAGATAAGCGACGCGGGGGGGATGTGGGTCAACGTAAGGCGATAGGGGAAACAATAGGGAAGGGGAGGTGCAAGGGTTAGGGTTGGTGTGGATTCTAGATTTCATTTGTACGGGTGGGAGAGAGAAAAGGGGAGGGAGCGCCAACTAGGAGGCAAACCTCTATGAGATTTAGAATTCTAAAACCACCTGAATAAGGACGGCCATTGGAGTTAGTTAGGCTTTTAGATGAACTCATATGCTTCTTATGGGCCATGCTCATGGGCTTTTATATGGGTCGTGCTCGCGGACCTAACAGGATGGGTCGAGGCTGGACTTGAGCCCGACCCAATTAATAATTGGGTTGAAATATTAGGCCCGAGCCCGATCCAAATTTGTTTCGGGTTGGGCTTGGTCCGTGCTATTTGTGCTGATCGGGTTGGACTGGGCTGGCCTAAACCAATGCTCATCCCTAAGCTTCCAACTCAACCCAATGCTCATCCCTAAGCTCAACGTTTTCATTGAGGGTCGTTCTTCAGACTCATAGTAAAGGTGAGATATAAGAGCATGGAGCTTGAGGTGAAGTAGGGGCATAACTGATTTTACAAAAGTGCATAAATGTGAAGTTCGTAAGATTATCAGAGCACAAATGATATTACAAAAAAGGAGTGGCATAACTGATATTGCAAAAATTAAGAACACAAGTGATAAAAACCCTTAAATTTGAAAAATAAAAATTTTAAAATTTTAAAATAAATTAAAAATTAAAATAAAACTTATATTATTACTATATTCATTTTCTACCCTTATAGATATGATTAAGAATTCCCAAAATAATTTGAAATCTAAAATTTCCTGAAAAAATATACAACACTCAAAGATATTAAAACCCCACAACAATAAGTAAATTCTCGGACTTAGTGCAATCATCTAATCCCCGTGGTGAGCTAGCTCCTTGAGTTCGACCTAAGTTCTCTTATCTTGCTATTAACCAAGGGTGAAATAATTTTGTTTTTTAATCACTTGAATTGATACTAGAAGTTGATTTTCAAGTCATATCAGTTTAAGGTAAGGATGAACATCGGGCTTTTGGAGCTGGACTCAGGCCCATCAAAATTTTTGGGTAGGTCAAGATCAAGTCCGACCCAATTTGTATGTGTCAGGCTTGGGTCAAGCTGGCCCATATCAACCTTGCAGACATTTTTTCTCATCAGAAAACTAAAGTTACTGCTCTCTGTTACTTGGTGGAAAAGAAAATATAGCAAAGGCCATCTTTGCTTGTCATATTTTCCATCTTGTAAAGCTTCAATAGACTGAACGAATTTAAAAATGAATTAGAAATTAACTAACTAAATAAATAAAAACTTCAAATATGCAGTGAAACACGTCATCGTGATGCCTGTAAAAATGGTAGGAAAAGGTCAACATTTTAGTTGTGGCTTTTCTCATTTCTATTTTGGAAACACTGACCATTAATGTCGTCCTTAACCAGAGGCAGAGTTTACACCGTAGGAAAGCTTCAAGAAACAAAAAAATAATGAGATGGAAAGAAAGTAAATAAAAGATTTTGCTTGCAATGATCAAGGGAAACGGGAGCAGAACACTTAGGCCTTGTTTGGTTGGAGGCCTTGTTTGGTAGGAGAATAGGCCTCGAATAAAAGGCCAATTCTCCTTCCGACACGGTTCCCAATGGTACGACTATTTCCCGTTATTCCATCTTATTTCACTCTTATTCCTATCTTTATCCCACCTTACCTACATTTATTTCACCTTATTCTCCTTATTCATATTCTCCAGCCAAACAAAGAATATATCATTATTCTCCTTATTCCCCATCTTTATTCCTTGCTTATTCCCGAACCGAACGCACCCTTAGAAACAATAAGAAAAGTATTAAAACTTGCCAAGTAGACTTAAAGCATGTAAGTGCGTCTAAAAATTCTAGAGTAGCGTCACTGATATGATTTAGTACAATATGTAGAAAATTGGGACATCCGATATCTCTCTTGTATTCCATCTTCAAAAGATGACACCTCAAGAAATGCAAGCCTTCATATTATAAAATCAAAAATTAGAAAAGGATTTTTTATATTTATTAGTATAACAGAGAAAAATCCTAGAAATTTGGGGACAAACCTCAGGGAGCGCACGGTTGGAGGGTGAGGACGCACACTCACTGCTGCTGGAGGATGAAGGTGTGTGTTAGGGAGGTAGATCCTATATAGTATTGCAGAGTCTGCTGCAATCACCTGAATCGTTCGATCTTGATCGATCGGTTCACACGAATATCCATGATAGGGCCCACAAAAACAAGGAATTTGTGTGTACCGCTCGATCAAGATCGAGCCGTTCGGGCCATTGCAGCAGACTCTGCAGTACTGCAGAGGATCTGCCCTCGCGTGCTAGAGGGTGAGGGCGTTGCGATGCCATTGGTGGATGATGACAGTTGTGCCGTCCCTAGATGATGGTTTGGTCGCACGAGGGGAGCACGAGCTGTACGAACACAATCCTAGAAAGGGGACTGTCAGAACTGAATCGGAAACGGGGACTAGTGGTAGGGGAGTCATAGGGCCATGTGCTTAGGGTCACATGGTTTATAATGGACTTTTTAGTTATCAGGATGTGATGGATTGTGATGGAGTAATCTCTTATGAATAGCAACTGTTTGGATGGTTACGAGGGTTGTAGATAGTCAGAATAAAGAATGTGATGTGATATCAAATTGATTTGTAATGGAATTCCAACTCGGGAATACAAGTAATTGAGCTTAGGGCTTGGCTCGTAGGTCTTAATATGACTTTAATTTTGAGCAGGTCTATGGCCTTAATATGAGCTTAACTTTGAGACGGGCGAGCGAGCTTATTGAGTCAGGCCGATCTGAGACTGAGCCTGATCCAAAAAACAAATGGGCCTACATTCCAAATCCAAACTTGGCCCATGATATATTTGAGCTTGGATCGAGTCGGGTTATGTGGGTTAGGCGTTGGTCCGAATAGGGCTGGACCAACCAATGCTCATCCCTAGTTCAGGGTGTTATCACCCACTAAAAAACTCAGAAGACTTAGGGACTTGAACCTTAGTTTGACTTGGTTTATGCAACGGTTAGCTTAGAGTAGATTGTTGGTTATAATTCCTCTAATGAATGGATGGTATCTCTATTGAGAGTGGTATTTGAGAGCCGGTGTTGAATATAAATTGGCTTGTGGACAATTTGATTTGGTTGAGGGAATCATAACAGTGTTGAGTTTGGTGATTTATTTGATTGAGGTAAGTTGGCGCAGGTGGTTCACTGAGGTCATTGTCAGATGAAGGACTTTGTTATTCAATAGGTATCTTTAAAGACTCTATATCATTTTGTTTATGATTTTTATCAGTTGTACCCCTCTTAACTTATGCAATATCAATTGTACTCCTCTCTTTTCTTGAAATATCAATTGTCTCACTGACTTCTCTGTTATCACTTGTGCCCCTTAGATTAGTTTCATTCCATATGCATTTCAAAAATACGTTAACTTTTGGACACATGTGTAATTAGAAATGAATGCCTAGGGCACTTACATCATGCCCTCCTCGACATCCCCCTCTCTTCAGTCCCTTCCTCCACCACTCCTCACCGCCTATGACTCCCACCACCTCACCCCTCCCCCAACCCCTTCCTTTGCCAACCCTCACCTCCTTAGGTGAAGACATCACACGGATTTTGGACGAAAAAGATCTTTAATCTGTTGATGTTGTGGTTTCCGTATTGTCATATGGGCGAAGTCTGCGTAGTGGATCTGCAGATGGTTTGGGTGTGGTGTTCATAAGGGACCCGCCTTGAGTTCTATCCCCTCCTAACCTCCCTTCCTCGTCTCGTTAGAGCTGATGCGCCGCCACCCCTCATCCTCCACTCATAGAGGATCTTACTCATCATCCTCTCTAAAAACCATGCACTAAACCTCTTCCTCCCACACACAAACCATCACCAACATCCCTAACACCACTTGATCGAGGATCCAAAGCCTGACTCATGAAGAATGTAGCTCACAATTATTCTACTATAGAAGGTCCATCAACTTCATTTCAATTGAGATCGATCCACCGTCACATTTAGAGGGAAGCGAGAGCCACACCATCGTCGGAACCCACTCTTTCTTCCTTCTTTGGGCTCGAAACCCCAAAACATTTTTGGCCAGTCAATTCCTTCTCTCCTACTCCTCCCCATCTTCTACTATTTCTCTTTGGGAACCTCTCATATGTTCGCTCTGATCATCCCCAGCATAAGGAGCTTGCATCTATCTCCCTCCGTACCTAATCATAGTAGTCGAATTCTGATCAAACATACTCTACTCCACTTGCAGATGCATGATTGTAGCACCCGTCGGGCTTTCAATCTTGTCACATTAGCACCATAATTATATTGTTTCTCTGCAATAGCGATCAAGGAAGAAAATCTTGATATCCGACAACTAGAGTTATCTCAATGGAGTCAGTCACCGAATTTTGTGAATATCTGCAGAACCAAACTCAAAGAAGAAGGCAGGTGCATCAACTCACAATAATCGCCAATCTCAACAAACCTTTTGCATCTTAACTGTGCAAATGGGAGAAGGAAGGGATTGTTGGACTTGTAAACCCTTGGCGACCCATTAATGCAATACAAGTTATTGTTCTATCATGTCCATCTGAAGTATATGTTTGTGAATGCACTTAATATAAGGTCCATTTTGTACTAAGGGTTATGAAATGTATTCATATTTAATACCATGTAGTTGGGAGGACACAACTAACATTAACATGTGATATTCAGTAAAGATCTTTAGTTTGATAAAGAGATGGTCATCTTTCTCTAAAGATTGATTTTCGATCGACTTCTTGATGTAGGTCCTCTGCACAGGAATAGAGATTTAGAAGTGTTGTAATAAGTAAGCCAAAGAGTTGACTTGATGAGGTCGAGATAAACTAAGACATGAATCGTAACTGTCACGAGTGAAGAAGTCGACAAGAGGATAGAGCTAAGTCCAGGGTAGGCAAGGACAGAGATAGGTAGGCTTTGATCGGAGATAGATATACATCTATATGCATGAGTTTGTACATTTAACATACTAATAGATTGGTGACCTAACCAATACCCATATACTGGTGACTTGGTGTGCATATGATTATGAGAAGTGTGATCTCTTAAAGGATTCCTACAGGTTCATAGTTGATTAATTTGGCATACTCATGAGATAATTTGGGGTCATGATGAATTCCATCATGGCCGTCTTATTTTTGAACAAGACACAAATTTGAGATATTAATATATATTTTTGGAAATTATACGATTAATATTGTGACCCAATTATCGAATGAGAAATTTATTGATATGTTCTGAAGAAGACTACTAAACTATGATTTTATACTTCAGATATATCAAAGTCTTACAATATTAAAGATGGACAAGTATTGAGAATGCTCAGGGTTAAATCTATCATAGTAGATCATCTAACATGACACTTCCATTGCAAAGAATGATGAAACCATATGGATTTTAGTGGCTCCATTTCTTAGCTTAATGATTTTAGTATCATATGAATTGCCATACGGATTAAGACTCATTTTTAATTTGGATTGTCATAAGTAACATTTTGGATTAAGACTCATCTCATTTAAATCCAATATCCAATTCCAATTTCAATGTCCAAATGTTGGAAAGTGAAATAGTGATGGAAATAGAAATATACACACCCCTTGAGCTCATTTCTAAACTCCAAATGATTTGAAATATGATTAGAAATAGTCAAGGAAGCTACATTCATCTCATTGATGCATTCCCTGACTCATTGGAGAGTGATGCATTTCTTTGAGCTCACTTAAAGTGTGAATTATTTCAGCTCAAGCTCAACATTCATAATGACATATTTTGCCTAAAAATAGTATAAACCCTAAAATTGGATAGCAGTCTAAATATATGTGGATAGTATGATCTCCCCGATTTTATTTCCAAGTATCTGAGATTTCTACTCACGGGTGTCTTATTGATATCAATAATATGATAATAATGGATATATATATATAAGATTTTGTCGATATAGTTCACATCATCCAATTTAATTAATAAAAGTATTTATTTTTAATAATTATTATATATTAAATTACAGAATATGATTCGTATAATTCGGAGATGGTGAATCTTGACGTAACTAAAGAGTTAATTATGGTTTTTAAAACGTATAGATATGCGTGAAAATCAGTTGGTTTCTTTTGTAAATCAAATTAACAAACTATGGAAAGTAATTTTTCATGATTTGGATTTTAATTGATTGAGATATGCTAATTTTAGTAAGCGAGGGTCACTGTTGAAAATTACTTTCCTAATGAAAAACCTTGTGATTACCATTTAATTAATTGTGAAATTAATGATTGATTTCCTGACATAATTACTGATGAATATTTATGAAATATTTTGATGCTGATTATTTCCATAAATGACATTGCCATAACAAAATTTGATTAGATATGATATAGATCACTATTGGTTACACGATCTTCTTTCGAACAAACAAAGTTGCTTGAATAGAATTGGGAATTTGTTTAGAAAACACATTGAATTTTAATTTAAATTGGATTTTATATTTTGATTTGGGTTTATAAATATGATTCATAAAGCTATGACGGTTTTCTCATAAAATTACTAACTACGATAATTAGAATATGATGATAATTAAGCAACAAATTCAGTCCAGTTTTGGCAAAAAAGGGGTGTGTATGTGGAGACACACAGCACCACCAATGAGAGAGTCCTCATTGTATTAGTCTCTCAATTTGTTGATTGATTTATTGTCGTATTTATTGATTGATTTAACTTGTAGTTGAAAGGAGGTAACTCAATTCCTATTTGAATAAGGACTAGATAATAGCCCTTGGTTGTTCATCCAACGGTCATCATTTTAGTAGTGCCGCTTAGGATAAGAATCTGAAGGGTGTCTACTATGAGTATAAAAGAGAGTGCATGCTTCTATGAAGACACATGAAAGAGATGAAATCCTTTGCCTTTTAAGTGCCTAAGCAACCTTGATCATTGAGATAGAAGTTTGGAGAGTAGAAGACTCTCTAATACGCATCCCCCCTCTCTCTATAACCTTGCATGTCCACCATCAAGCATGCATCTTCTCTTCATAGGTGTGGCCTTGCAAGAGAGAAGATCATCTTTTGTTGTTGTGCTTCACATACTAGCAAGAGGACTCTATTTCATGAGATGCTATCAGAATTTTGAGATTGTCTTGATCTCATCCCGGGGTAGACAACTTAAAGAAGAAGTATATATCAAAGTTCATGGGAAGCAACACGACTCATCATCGCACCTACGAGAGGAATGTCCTCAGATCAGACTTCATTCGGAGGTCTCTTATTTTAGAGACTTACGCTTCAAGATGTAACCATTATTTCTTTCTATTATTCATTAGAATATAAGAAATCTTATTAGAAAATTTGTTACTCTAATTAATGATTTCGTAAAGTACAAATTCTTGTGCTGAAATTGCTTGTTCATACGATGAACACAACTTTTTTTTTCCAAATTGTTTGCTAATTTCTGTATTTCTGTGATGCGGAGTTCATAAAAAAGTTTAGTTACTTCCTTCACGGGTGTGGGTTGGCTTCGATAGTTACATCCCTCTCTGGCACACCATGGTTTGAATAAACGATGGTTTAGTTCAATTCATTGACAGCCAAACCCACAAAAGGGTAGAAGTGATAACGCATGAAGAAGTCAAGGGTATAACTAATATTCCAAAAAAAGAAGGGCATAACTAATATTAAGGACGGTTGTATCCTTAGTAATGTTAGTGAAGGCATGACTGACATTTATGGAACAATGTTGTAAGTTGGAAAGGAGTGGAATTTTTTGGCGAATCTCCCAAAAATATAGAAAGGATTTTCTTGGATATTTCTTTGTGTAAATATTAAAATCAAGTAGAACGAATAGTTACATGAAGGCTTGTATCTCACAAGATAATTTTACAAAAAGAGGGTTGCGAAACTATATAGTAAATTGCAAGCAATTTCAAAATCTCACTACAACTACTACCAATTTAATGATACTTCTTGTCGTTTCGTTTGTTGTTTTAATTTTCGAAGATGTCCATCTTGCATTTCGTTCATCCCAAATGCCACATGTGGTAGCGGTGAGGGCCCTTATGGCTATGATCTTCTTTATGCCACCATCTAAGTTAGAGCACCAAATTAGTAAGGTGTTCATGTCAGTAGATATGGGGGTTTGCAGATCTAGGGATCTCGAAACCTCATTCCAGAATTCAGAAGAGAAAGGGCAATTATAAAAAATGTGATCTCAAGACTCTTGATGAAAACACACAAAGCATCCCCGGCTGGTCGTGAGGCCACGCTTCGAGAGCCTATCAAGTGTTGGCAGCCGGTCCAGGATAACGCGGTAAAGGATACATGCGTGTTTTAGCATCACATATTTGTTCAACAGAATGTGAGCCCAATGCACAGACTCAGCTCGTATTCTGACCACTTCAGCCTCCCTGAATGAAAACAGATTTTGGGAGGCCGTCCACGCTAAACCATCACCCGTTGTAGTCGAAGCCAAAGCTAATTTTGGTCTAGCATCAAGGATAGTTTTCCATATGAGAGAGTCTCCATTGGCCCTTGGATAATCGAAGAAGTCGCGTCCTCTTAAATATCTTTCTTGCATGAATCTTGGCCATATTGCATTTTTGGCGTGTAAGACTTTCCAGCTCCAATCAAGAACCATTGCCTCCCGGATGGAGCATAGCAAGCATAGGCCCAAGCCACCTTCCTCCTTGGGCAAGCAAACCACATCCCATCGAATGTGAATGTGACGGGTATCGTACCCCCACATGAAGTCCTTGCAAAGAGCTTCAACTTTCTTAATCGTCCCAGGAGATAATAGAATTCCATGAGCCCAGAAAGGAGTGGAATTGAGGGTGTTTATAAAGATGAGGGGAAGGTGGATTGACCATTCGTGTAGGTATATTGGATATAGTTTGGAGATGGGATGTTGGAAATTTGAGGATCTGGGAAAAGGTATTTTTAATGGGGAAGGTACTTATTGCTGCAGTTTGGTGGGGAAGGGTGATTTGGATGGGGGCCTTTACCGGTGACAGTAGAGACAGAATGAAGACCGGATATGGATTGCAGGTCTATATCGTCTACTGTGGTAGTAAGATGAAGATTCCCCACATCAATATTGCAGGCTGCATTAAATGGTTCATAACCAACCTCGTTTGCAGAGCTTGTCTTACTGTGTTTGGCGTTCTTTTCCCACAATTGCAACCAAGAGTGAATTGGGCTCGCCGGAATATGAGTGTGGCTAATAATACAGATGTTCCATTGCTCTTCTCTTGTTGATCAGGAGTGCCTTCACGTGTTCGTAAATATGCCTTAGGACCTGTTTGGTTGCAGGGTTGGGCATAGTTGGCCCAACCCTGATTACTATTCACAAGAATACTTTCTCCTCACAGATTACTATTCACCCATCCCAATCCAGCTCAACCCAGCAACCAAACAGACCCTTAATCTCGTCTGTGTATTGTGGCTGTAAGTTTACTTCGATTTCCCCTCTAAATTCCTCAGATTTACCTTGAAGCAGCACCCTTTTTCATTCAATCCCTTTACTACACCAATTTTACTGGCGTCCGATGATACCATGGGGACGGCTCCGATATTCGAGGGCGAGATCAAATCTTTTCCCATCATCGCATTCTAGAATGATAAAGCGTTTCAAGTGTTTGGTGATATTCACACATACCAGGACTTTCTCAACCTGTTGGCCCTTTTCCCCCAGCTCGAGATCGAAGTCTACAACTTGACTAATGGAACGAAAGATTTCAATGGCTGCTGATCTGTTCTGATATTCACTTGGGATTCAGTAGACCTGAACCCAGGATGCCGCCCATTCAAATTTGCAATCATCAATACTAGAGTGTGGCTTAGCTTCTTCGATGACTATGAGGTTCCCCTCAAAATGCCAAGGCCCTTTCATGCAGATGGCAGCTCTGTCTTCCTTGCTATGGAACTTGGCTTTCCAGCAGCCACTACCAACTTCTTGAATCATAGGTGGGTGATGAATCTGCCAAGCTTTTAAGAGCATTTCTTTGAGAACTTGGTTTCTATAAGGTCTGCATGAGAAGATTCTGAGTAAGATCTTCCGCCAAACTTAGGGATCTGAATACGCTTCCGAATTTTTTATCATCTGAGAATCTTCAGGGTCTTTCTACGTAAGCCTTGTAGCTTCTTGATTAAAATGAGTTCTTCTTACTCCATAATGGCGGAACACCCGATGGCTATGAACTCGATATGTAGAAGCATCGATCTCCTGTGGAAGGTTAGTAAAAGCTCTATTGTCCTAGAAAAACGAGCAAGACATTGGTGAGTCCAAAAGGGTGGGGGAGAGTAGTAAAGGCGGAGTAAATGCTCGTGGAAGAAAGGAGGAGAGGTTGAACCATATTGAGACAAGAAAAGGGAGTGAGAGACAGCTACCTCTCCTGGTGAAGACGAGATAGTTGGACTGGCTATTGACGGCCAAGGTGCTGCCAATAGGGGGAGAATGCTCAACCCTAGTTGCGAGCTCCAAGCTCTTTCTCTGTCCATCAAAAACCAGACGGGGAAGCATGGAGACAGGGACGGATCCAGAACATTTTTAAAGAGGGGGCACGAGCTTTAAAAAAAATATGTCTATCAATTACAATACAATCATATTCATTATATAACAATAATTGTTATGGACAAAATATATCTATAGTTTTCATGTGTATTTTTCATCAATTTTGAACTTATTCATTATATAATAATAGTCAATTTTGAACTTATTTTTTAATCAACTATAGCTTTTTATTCAATTTTACATAAATTGGTATCATATATGTTCCACAATGTCAGGATTTTTTGTAAATGATATTTATACCTTTTTTAAAAAAGTAAGTTACATTCAAGTATTTTAATTATTTTAAATTCGATATACGGATTTTCATTAATTACAACATAAACTACACTTGTTCCGAATCTATATAAAATCAAAAATATAAAATACCTATTTATATCAATAACAATACATATTTATATCTATGAAGAAAAATATGACGATCAAGAATATATGTGCATTTGACCACTTTACTTGATAATAAATAAGACCAATAAATAATAGGGTAAAATGGGGCTGCCCCCATGGGGGAGCAAACTTCGCTCCCCCCCACCGCCATTTCGTCCATTTTTTTTATTTTTTTTTTGAAAATTTCTTCCGTGGATTTTCATCAATATATCCTTATATTATGTCATTAAAATTTTGCGCGAAACAGACTCCTAAGGCCTCCATCCAGAAGGGTCGTTTTTAGCAATTTTGTTACCGTTAAAAAATGACTGTCTGGATGGAGGCCGTAGGAGTCTCTGTTTCGCACGAAATTTGAATAGCATAATATAGGGATATAGTGATGAATATTCACAGAATAAATTTTCAAAAAAAAATAAAAAAATAGACGAAACGGCATGGGGGGAGCCAAGTTAGCTCCCCCAGGGGGCAGCCCCATTTAACCCTAAATAATATATAAGACTTGACAATAAATAATTTTTTTAAATTTATTTTTTTAGATTATGAATTAAACCTCTTATCTGTATAAGTGATAATGAGATTGGATGAAAGATTGATTCATTCTATAGTTCAACTCTAAAAAAATAGATAACCAATAAGATTAGGGTAGGGATCTATTATAAGTCGATCAATTGAAGAAATTATCCAATATAGTTGATTTGAGGTAAAATCTATTATTTTGGATAGGAATTTTATATTAAGAGGCATATTATCTATTGATAAAAATTATTGAACTTTTTCTAAAAAATGAAGGGCATGTACGAGTTTTATCCTCAAAAATCCAAATGAGGCATTATAATTATGAAATATTATGATTATTTTTACCTTAAAATCTATAAGGAAAAAAATTAATATACTATATTAAGTAATTCCAAAATTAAGGGGGGGCACTTGCCCCTCCTTGCCCCCCCTTAAATCCGTCCTTGCATGGAGATGAATCACATTCAGTATCCCGGGGCATGGTTTCCAGGCGATGCTCCAGAGACGGGAGAGAGCAAAACCATCAAGTCTGCCTGGAGAACGTGTGGAGTGTTCCTTCTCTTTGCTATCGACTGTAGCCCCAAAGCATTGCAAGCTTCCTTGATCCATGGATTCAATCACCCCATCCTGGGATTCTTGCACAGTCCAAAAGATGATATCTCCACTCTTCAACAAGGTTTTAAAAAGGTAACCGTTATCCAGTAACTTGGGTTTTATTTAGAAAATAAAACCAGTCAAAATCTGATTGATCCACCTAAACACGATTGAGCCACCTAAATACGATTGAGCCACCTAAATCCGATTGAGCCAATTGAACCAAACCATCCGTTCAAGCATTCATTTTTTTGACAAAAAAATAATTTCTAATAAACTAACAAAGTACAAACATTTTCAGAAATATTATAATATAGTCTCGTTCTAACCCATAGTATAGTATCACTTTATCTCTCCTCTTTCACATGTGCCAATGATTAATATCTCCTGTCCCTTCTTGCCATATGAGCATTATCTCTCTCTAAACGACAGTGATGTTGCTATAGTCATACTATGAGAAACAATAAATTAACAACACTTATCGTTAATTAGAGCTTAAATATTTTTAAATTATTAATTTTTTACATCACATATATGTATTTATATAATTTTTACAAAATATGATTACTATGTCCTTTAGAGTTTTTTAAGAACATTTATACCCTTAACTTAAGCAATTTCACTTGTGCGCCTATATTTTCTTAAAAAAATCACAACATCATCCTTATATTGGTATAAAATGGGAGTCCAAGTGTATTAGTACAAGGCCACTACTATTGATTTTGTTAAAATATAGGGGAACCATGCAATTGTATAAAAAATAGGGGTATAAGTGTTACTGGAAAAACTTAGAATGACAAGAGTAAACAAATCCTCGAAAGATATGATGTAGCATTTTTCGTATTTATTTGTAAGATATACCAGTCTAACTTGGTTCAACCCGATTGAACTGTGCGAACCAAACCAATAATAAAACAGTTTGATCTTTCTGTTTTTTAACTCACCGACTCGACCACTCGATCCCATTGGTCCGGCCATAAAAATAAAAAACCGATACATTCTCGTTTTGATGTCCGATTTGTTTTTTAAAACCTTTCTCTTCAAGAGAAGCATGGTCAACGACCTTTGAGTCTAACCATTAGGCGCGACTCAATCATGAAAGAAGAAATCACCTCAGAAAGATTATAAATCACCAAAAATGTAGCAGAACAAGAAAAGCAACGGCCAACCTAGTCTAACAATTGGTTAGGGCAATGTGTTTATTAATTTAGAAGAACGGACATTGACGCCATTTGAAATGTTGGTTTCTCTCTCCTCTCCCTAAAATCGACGTTTTGAAACAAGTCGTTTCCGAATAAAGCATCTCCTTCCCCTAAAATTTCCTATCAGGACATTTGATTTTATAATTTCCCTATTAATGCATTGATCGATGAACGGTTCATCAATCGACAAAACTGTTTATCGATCCATGTCATTCAGTTCAACATTTGAATTGGAAATATAATATAATATATGAGATGCATTATACATATTATATGTATTATAATATATGATATACGAATGGTTCGTGGTTTGCCCATTTCTCATGCATTATAATATATATAATTAATGCATATGCATTCTTTATATATATATATATATATATATATATATATATATATAATAAACTATCAAATTCAATTGGTAAACCAGTCACCAATTGGAGAATGATTTGTCAAAAATATCAGAGAAAATATTGATCAGCAAACGATTTGTCGAACCTTTCGCCAATCGATGACCTAATAAGGAAATTATAAAAGCAGATCATGACAGGCATTTGGGAGATGGGAATGTCCAGTTAGAAAAATCACTCGTTTGAAACACCACCCAACATAAGTGGATACAACCGTTGGGGCCCATGATCGTGGGAGTGGAACATTGGACGGTGTCTAAAATGCTAGCCAGGAGGTCACCCGAATGATATGAATACCTTCCTCTTTTCTCCTCTCATCTCCTCCTCCTCCATCCTCCTTTCTCTCTAACCTATCTCTCAATTCTCTATTGCTCAAGCAAAGACTCATTCTCAACAAGGACTTACTCTTAACAACTATTGATCATCTCTTCTGAATTACTCTTCTTTCGTTTACTTCTAGGATTGCAGTATTTAATACGTTCTTGTATATTGATTTAATTTATTATTGATGCACATACTTAACTACTATTAAAGATACATTACATAAATGGTGATTTTATAAGTAATCAAGTTTGAACATATGAGAAATCCAATCACAAATTTTATGTCATACTTAACAAAAAAAATATTTACAAATATTCACATGATAGTTTATTAAATTAATCACAAAAAAGTGTTTCTTCTTCTTTTTTTTTGCTAATGATGGGTGTTAACGAGCATATGTTTTTTATCCTCTACGTTGTCTTAAGGTAAGAGGATGGGGGAGATATAATTAGAATATAAGAGGAAGGATCGCATGCTATAACAAATTTGATAGCATTTTAGCATATCAGTCAAATATAATGGCCATTCAAAATTTCTCGACATGATTTAGTTACAAATATTTCAAAAATTATAATGTAATTGCAAAATATTTTCAGGTTAAGATCGTATTTTTTTCTTGCTGGTCATAGATTGTTTCTTTATATCGATTGTATTCATTCTTTTTTGTAGACTTAAATTGACATGTTTAAAGACTACGATGCTAGTTAAATGACCTTATACGAAGGTGTTGGACTTGTAAGTCCTTGACGACTCATTAATACAATAAAAAGTTATTATGTTCTCATATCCACCTGAAATGAATGATTGTGAATGTACTTAATTCTAAAGGTCCATTTGTACAAATTAGGATTATGTACCATGGATCATATTGAATACCAAATATTAACATGTGATATTCAATAATTATCTCCATACTGAAAAAGAGATGGCAATATTTTTAAAGATTATTTTCCGACTGACTTCTTGACGCATATCCTCTACATAACAATAGAGATTCAGAGGTGTTGGAATAATCAACTCAAAAAGAGTTGACTTGATGAGGTCAAGATAAACTAAGACATGAATCATAACTATCAGGATCAGGCACCATCTTTTGACCAGAGATATATATACATCTATATGCATAAATGTGTACATTAGAATACCATTAGGTTGAAGTCCTAACCAAGGTCCATATACCGACAAGTTGGTGTGCATATGAGGACATATGAGAAGTATGATCTCTCAAAGGAATCATACATATTCATACTTAATGAACCGGGTGACAGAGCTCACTCATGAGATATTTATGGTCATGAAAAATTCCATAGATGATCATTTATTTTATAAAATAAACATGAAATAGAGATATTAATATATTCTTTTGAAAAGTATATGATTAATATTATCACCTAATTATCGATTGGGAATCTAATGATATGTCCCGAAAGAGACACTCGAACTAGGGTTGAACTTCAGATGTAGCAAAGTCTTCCAGTATGAAGGATTAATGGATATTGAGAATGCTCTAGGTTAAAGCAATCTTCATATATCATCTAACATGATACTTTCATTCAGAGGGGAATCCGGATGGATTTTAGTATCTCCACTCCATGGCTTAATGATATGGGAAAAATTGGATCAAGTTTCATTTCATTTGATTCAATTTCAATTTCTAATTCAGATTTCAATATCTAAATGTTGAAAAGAGAAATGGTAATGGAAAGAGAGGCTAGCTCACTTCTTGAGCTCATTTCTAAACTCGTAATGATTAGGGCGATGATTATAAATGGAGTCAGAAGCTAAGTTCATCAATGTGTTCATTTATTGAGTTCATGGAGAGTATAATGTGTTTTGTTGAGCTCCCATAGAGTGTGAATCATTTTAGCTCAAACTCAACATTTGTAAATCACATATTTCGTCAAAAGTTGTACAAACCCTAAAACTGGATAGTTATCTAAATTTCAAATCACTATACATGGATAGTATGATCTTCCCGACAATATCTCTAAGTATCTGCGACTGTAACTCATGAGTCCTAATTGTATTAGGGCTCATAAAGTGTGGTGTCAAAATCGATACAATAAATATTATTGTCATAATTATACTTCTACAATGATATTTTTATGATATGATTCACAAATATTATTAATTAATATAAATAATAATATATAATAATTAATGCTTATATGAATTTTGATTCATATAGTTATTTCAAAGCATTTATGTAAATGTGATTTACATTGAAATTAAAATATAAATTGTATTTATTTTTTTGGAGGATCTATGAATAAGATCCATAAGTTATGAGGATGTTCATAAATTTCTAATAATGATAACTAGATTATCATAAAGATAATGGAATAAACAACAACTACAACAACAAATAGGACAAAGGGGACGTCCATGCTTGGAGAAGCATAGACATTCATCCTACGAGTCTTAGTGAGATTAGGCTCTCCTATTTTCTATTTATTTGTTGCTTCTTTTTGTATGGTAATTACATGGAGATAAATCAAGTCCTATTTCTTGAAGGATGAGGATCTAATCCTTTCGTTTGGCCTACCATCCAAGGGATGAGAGAGATGACATCTACTATGAGGAGTAGGACTCCTCATAGACGTCCTCCTCCTATATAAGAGAGAACATGGCCTCTCTCCCAAGCACATCTTCATCATCTTCCATTGCTCCAAGTATTGACCTGAAATAAGGAGAGAAAATAGAGACCAAGACTCTTGCCTTGGCCATCCCCATCTTCTCTCTTAGATCCCCTTGGCCATCCACCATACCATGTCCGCTCCATCTCTTGGTTGGATTGTTCCGTCGCAAGATAAGGTCATCATCTTTGTGGTGCTTCTCGTACATGAAGAAGGGTGTGATCTCGTAAGATAAGATCAGGAGAAAGATATCATATTGATATCTATTTACGTAGACAACTTTTTAGAAAAACTGACATCAGTGTTGGATTCTATGTGAATCATCATCACGCCATGAGAGAAGCGTCTACAGATCAAACTTGATTCGGAAGGTCTTTTATTTTAGAGACTCATGCCTCAAAAGGGCAACTTGATCTCTTCCTAATATTCATGAGGATATGTGAATGATTATGAATTGGTTAGAAGTTGATTGTGAGTTGATAAAGGTCACGAGTTCAACTCCTGATAATGTTATGTATTTTGAACAATATTTGGTTGAACATGTTAATTGAGGTTTAATTTTGTTTGAACCGGGTTCGAAAAAGCTAATCGAACCGGTGAATAATCGAAAATTAAACTTTTGAATCGAACCGTTATAAATCGGTTCACCGGTCCAACCGGTCGGTCCGGTTTGATTTTCAAAATAATGTTTCACAGGTTTTAGGGAGATGAGAGAGAAACAAGCCTTTCAAATGGCACTGATGCCCCTTATCTCCCAAAATTTAGGGTTACAAGCCTCGAGTTGATCAACTCCACTGTAGCAAGCAAAACCATGGAGTAACGTGGTGGCAATCGATATGTGACATCAACTAGACTAACATTAGGGTTGGGTATTAGGCCGAGTTAGGTAGGGTTTGAGTTGGTTGGCCCAAGCCCATTTAAGTATATGAATTAATGGGTCAGGTCTGAGCTTATTTTATTTTCAAATTCCAGACTCAAGTCCAAATCCAGCCCTAACAAAATGAGACGGTTTGGGTCAGACATGTCCAATTTAACATTTATGTACACCAATATCATGTGTTCTATTCTTCTCACATTTATCTGATTATACATGTGTACATGTTTAATTCATGATTCTAACATTAGTTGTATGTTGGAATAGAGGTTAAAAATATGGCGGCTTAAACCACTATTTAGTTCACCATTACATATTCTATTGTAGATGCGGACACTATGACACAATACAAATTGGTTACTTACAGATGTACATGCTCTAACACTTGAGGATACATATTCCATTCTTGCATATGAAATGTAATAATCTTCATATTGGTTTAATAATGTCCTCAATCCACGCTAATGGATATGATTATTAATGGGTGTAAGCATTTATTCCAAACTCGAAATAAGGATATGAAAGTTAGAACATGGTATTTGGAGCAAACATGAATATACTTGATATAATTATATTGTACAGGTCGGGTATCAGGCTTGCGGGTTTGGGCCTTCTCACACGAGAACCCGATCCGATAATCAATACATGCTCATTTTGAGGCCCACGGCCCACCAATTGAATTTGGGGTTCGAGTTTGGATCGAATTATATGGGTCGCATTTTGAGCCGGGTCAGATTGACCGAGCCTAATGCCCAACCCTGACTACCATATGCCGTGGGTATTGAAAGATTTGAAACACGTTGCAAGATCATGTTCAAGATCCAAATTCGAGGGTTATAGGGTGCGACTAACCCAAATGTTAGAGGGTTTCCGAAGCCTGCAAATCTAGCCTCGAAACGAGACAAGAAGCAGCAAAAAGCATGCAGTACCGAAGGGCGGATTCGTTTCGAGAACGTGCATGGGTGAACTTGAACAGTGGAAGAATTGGGGGCCTCATGTACATAAAAGGAGCACTTCCGTATTAAGGCATTTGAATCTCAAATGCAGATGGGCTTCTCAAGATGGATCTGGGTTTTTGGAATTTAATCTAGAGCTTCAAAATCCGTGGCGAGACAATGGTCTGAAAGCCGTGCAAGTTGGATGCACAGCAACAACAGAAACAAAATGGCCGACTTTCAGCACCGAATCAGAGGTTTATTTCTGACGAATTCTCATAATCAAAATGGCAAAATTGTAGGTAATTTAAAGGAAAGACAGATAAATGAAACCAACGGATTTCGCTGAGAAGTGCGGCTGGAAATCAAGTTGGAGTAGGAAGATGGACCGTAGAGAATCGAGTAAAAAATATGCATGCAAAAAATTACCCGGGACACTTAAAGCAAATTGAGTAAAGACCAAACCCAAAATGCAGACAATTAACCTCAAAAGCCGACATTCAACCTCAAAATCGATCGATATTCTAGCATGCAAAAAAGTGATCGGAAACTGCTGCGGAAGAGCATTATTCAAGAAGAATGGCACGAGGAATCATAGAGTCATCAAAGGACTCGCAAGTGTTGCAGGTTGTGATATAGTTGTTGCAGCACATGGGGGAGCCTAAGGATAATCGCAAGGCCTCTTAGGTAATGGAGCATGTGATTCGATTTCAGTTTCTCAATGATAATATCGGAGGCAGTGCAAGCAAAAGAAAAACCAACTACATTGTGGGAGGCAATGTAGGCAATGACAGATTATGCTAGTCGAAAAGAAATATTGATGGACATGCGAAGGCTAAGGCAATCAAGTCATTGTACAAGCATACCACGATCTTGAACATACACTCTACTACAATACAATTTACAATGTTAAGTTGTACACTTTACTGCAAACACCACCTTAGAGCAGTGGAGCCGGTCTCTGAGGTAGAGCGGATCCTCTACTGTACTGCAGAGGTCTGCTGTACCATCGGAGCTCACATGCAAAGGGCCATCAAAATTCAGAATTCGTGTGAACTGTTCGATCTTGATCAAGCCGCTACGATTGTACAACAGACTTTGTTGTACAACAGAGGAGTCGGTCTCCCTTTGAGGAATCCCAAGAGTGGATAAGTTGATTAGGGAGACTTTCACAGAGAATGACGTTTCAGAAGAATTTAGGGAGACTCCATTGTATAGCTCGTAGTATTTCAAAGACAAAACAACGATACCCAAGTTTGAGCATCTTCTGCATTTCAGGGATGATCTCAAAGATAGTCTAAAAGAGTTAGTGGGTGGCTATACAATGACCAATTTAGCGTAGTTGATCAAGCTGGCGGAGAATGAGCATGAGCAGAGGTAGTCATCCAAACACAGTGATAACTACCGGGATCATTTCAAGCGTTGCTAGCAAAATCACTAAAACCCCATGATAGTTGCAATGTCAGCTTCAATAGATGTTGCACCTGAGCGAGCATCCTACCGTGCAATGTCTGCTGTTGTTGCAAGATGCCAGCTGCCTAGGATGTGCTACCAATATGGTCAGGCAATGCCTCTTCTAATAACAGCGTGCAAATATTTATAGAGGTCATGGTTGTTATTGCAGATATGGTCATGGTTGTTATTGCAGATATTGCAAATATAGAGGCAATGCCTAGGAATTTTGACGTGATTAACAGGATGGTCTAGTTATCCTAATGTTCATTGATTATCTTAAGAGGAAGCTCGTGTTCAGGATTATGGGCTTTCCCACCTTTAAATTTCTAGGATTGGTGGACGATTGTGCCATCAAGTGTCTTTTCAGCCATTAGGACCGGACAACTCTTAGATCACGGCTTCATGACTTTTCTTGCTTATATCAAGACTAACATGATGACCGATGTTGAATTAACAGATGTGTTAGGCCTCTTAGGCCGGGAACACTTGATTCGGAATTGTGACCCCGCCCACGCCCTCCGCCCTCCCTCCCACGCCCTCCACCCTACGTCCCACCCATACCCAGTGACTTCCCCCAGTCCAGTGACCTTCGTCCCTCCCACGCCCTCCCTCCGCTCTGCCCCCATCCTACGACCTTACCCTCGCCAGCGACTTCCCCCAGCGCCCAACGACCTCCTCTCGCCCATCGACCGCCGCCATCTCTCCTTCCCAACCCCCTTCCCTACGACCTCCTCCTTCCCTCTGAACTCTTCCTTCAACATCCCAATGTCCCCTCAGGATCTCCCGTCTAGCATTCCTCATCGTGATGGTTGACGTTGTCGAAGAAGGGTTTCCTCCTATTACATGTGCCTCCGCGACTCAATTGCATTGTGACAACTCTAAATCTTGTTCTTTAAGCTCACATCGTACATATAGTTTGTTGTGTCCATTTTGGAACTTTCACTGCTGCCCCAACGGTAGGGAAGTGAGTAAAGGGACTTCACGCTTAATCTCTCATATCAAGAGGGTACATCTTTGCAGTGACGAGCATGCTACTGTTTTGCGGGATGCCATTAAGAATGATATCGGTTTTTATCTTGCCTTAGACAGGACCTTGGAGGCCCTTGATCAGTGGTTGTACATGAGGTGCATGAAGATACAAGCAGTGAGTCGTGCTTACCATCATGACGATGGTCTTGCTCGTGTCACAGATGACACGGGGGTGGATTCTGGGCACATTGTCGGCATCTTGAAACCTCTTCTACATGTTGTAGCTGATGTAACAGATGGATTGTTTATTGATGCTATGCTCCTTGATCGTATTTTCAAAGTTCTTATCACCACAGTTAAGAGCATTCCTCACAGTTGTCATCTTGCTTTCTCTCAAGCTCTTAAAACAACATTATATCAAGTTATTGTTGGGACATGTTCCATTCATATTTGGGTGAGATTGCTACTTCTTCCACGCTGCATCCTGCATGCTTTTAGGCCTACGAATAGACGAGATATAAGATTTGGAAATCGAAAGTCCTTGCAACAACAACTTATTCTGAGCTCGATCACTAAGTGGAGTGGTGTAGACGGTTTCACCACGTGGGTGGGTGCTTTTTTGAAAAGCGATCTACCCAAGGCTTTTCATAGTCAGAATAACTAGACATGGGATAATAAATATCAAAACTCCAACATCAGGAAGTGTCTTCGTAAAGTATCAGATGGGCACTTTTCAGCAGCCTTAAAGGTTTTGTGCTCTTCGGGAATGGCTCCGTTTAGTGAACACACCATGAAGACTTTAGAAGCTAAACATCCGTATAAGCCGCCTCCTTCCCTACCAGATACCTTGATGTCAGAGACTCCTCTTACAACTGGTGCATATGCTATTTTACGGTCTATTAAATCCTTTCCCAAAGGGACATCCTGTGGTAGAGATGGGCTGAGAGCTCAACACATTTTAGATGCCCTTTGTGGGGAGGTATCGGTAATTGCCACTGATCTTTACGTGCTATCTCCATGGTGGTTAATCTATGGATAGGTGGGAGGTGTCCATTGAGTCTGGCTGAGTTTGTAGCCTCTGCACCTCTTACTCCACTGCTCAAACCAGACAACGGCATACGTCTTATTGTTGTAGGTACTATCTGGAGGCGTCTTGTATCCAAAGTTGCCATGATGGGGGTGGGAAAAGAGATGTCTAAGTATCTCAATGACTTTCAATTTGGAGTTGGTGTATCTGGAGGAGCAGAAGCCATCTTACACAGCTCCAACAGACTTTTGAGCAAGCTTCACGGTGAGGGTCTCTCTCCATGCTTACAGTTGATTTCTATAATGCCTTCAACATGATAAATAGATCGTTGATGCTTTCTGAAGTTAGGAGGAGATGCCCATGTATTTCTTCATGGGTGGAGTTTATATATGTTCAACCTGCCATATTATATATTGGAGACAATCATTTATGATCAACCACCGACGTGCAGCGAGGTGATCCTTTAGGTCCACTTCTTTTTTCCCTTGCCTTGCACCCCCTTATTCATGAGATACGAGATAATTTTAAGCTCCTTCTCCATGCTTGGCATCTTGATGATAGGACTATCATCGGGATACTTTGGAGGTAGCCAAGGTGCTTGACATTATACATCGCAAGGGTCCAGAGATGGGACTTATGCAGAATATAAAAAAACCGAACTTTTTTAGCCTTCGTGTGATGGACAGAAGATCCAAAGGGTTGTTTCCCATGGATATTGGGAGGCTTGTGCTGGGAGTGAGGTTACTTGGAGGTGCAGTGAGTAGGGACAAGGACTTTGTTGAAGACATGGCTATGATGAGGGCCACAAAAGCTGTTGACTTAATGCATTAACTCCCTCTATTGGAGGATCCACAAAGTGAGCTTCTTTTATTACGATCTTGTATGGGCATTGCCAAGCTCATGTTTGTCTCAAGGACATGCCAACGTGCATACATGGAACGAGCTGCTACGTGGTTTGACAAAGGGCTTCGCAGAGCTATTGAGGATATGGTGGTTTGTGGAGGCTCTTTTTTGGCGACCTTCAATGGCGAGTGGCATCATTACCCATCAGACTTGGTGGTTTCGGTCTTCATTCAGCTCTTGAGGATTCCTCGTATGCTTTCGTGGCCTCTAGAGCTCAATCATTGATGCACCAATACCACATTTTATGAGACAGTATGATACATGATATGGATTCTGACTTTTTATACACTTTCGAGGGACTACGTACCACACTTCCATCTCTCGATCTTACATGTTTTGCTAACAAGGATGCCGTCCCCCCTAAAGCCCATAATGCTTTGGCAAGTTCTCTTTTTAGCAAATTTGTTGAAGAAATGAAAATTAAGTTTGACATGACTATTAGGCAAAAAACAATTTATCGTTGTTTGTAGGCTGAACATGCTCAAGACTTCCTCCTTTCTACCCCTATTGAGGGACTTGGGATGCATATGTCACCTGTTGAGTATCGCACTATCCTCAAGTATTGTCTTATGATTCCTCTTTTTCCAACTGATGAGCCTTGCCCAATATACCACAATTCATGCTTGGACGCTTTTCGGGAGCATGCAATTCATTGTCATGAACTCATAGGTTTTAAATATAGACATGATTTTATAAGGGATGTCCTTTATGATGTACTCAGATATGCTGGAGTTACTTCAAAGAAAGAAACACCTGTGAATTTTTTGACGGATCCACAAGAGGGGAGATCGACACTCAGACCAGCATATGTTTTAATATTTGGATGGGATGGAGGGAAGCATGCATGTGTTGATCTGACTGGAGTATCTCCATTGGTGAGTCCAATAAGGAGTGATTTTATTGCGGGACACGCTGCACAAAAAGCTTCCTCGGCTAAAGTTGCTAAGCATGAGAAGGCATGTATTGACAATCAACATGTATTCATTCCTTTTGGTTTTGACACCTTCGTATTTTTGGCCACTGAAGCAGTAGAGCTTCTCAAAAGGGTCCAAAGGATTATGCATAGCAATGTTATGGTTCCCAGATCTATAGATGTTGTATTTCAAAGAATTGGATTTGCAATCCAAAAGGTATTGGTGGCGCAGATTGTTACCCGTCTCCCATCAATCTCTTTGTAATAGTTCCTATTGAAATTAAATGCTATGATTTCAGCTAGAAAAAAAAGACTTCCTAAATTCTTTCCCAAGAGATTTGACAATTACAAACGAGACATAAGGTTGAGCTCAAAATATTGCTTATATCAAGGATGCAACATCCCAAGGCTTAATATCACATGGCATCAACGGAATTACGAGAACTCTAAGATCTAATGGCGGGAATTACTAATGAAGGGATATATCCTCCCAAGCACCATGGGAGCTCATGTCGTGTTCATCAAGTAAAAAGATTGATCGTTGAGGATCTATACATTGATTTCCATCAGATCAACAAGGTCACGATCAAGAAGTGTTACCGAATGATATGGGAATCCTTACGTGCATCATGGAAGCATGATGATCACATCTAATGCGATTGGAACGACTAGTTGCACTAGTTGCTCGGTGCAACAGAATTTAAAAATTTTAAATCATATGATGAAACCACATGATCCCAAGAACATTTCTTGGATTGTTTCATCTAACCACAAAGTATTAGAAATACCTCTTGAAGCGTGGTTGCGATCACTTGATCTCTAAATCAAGAGATCCTCCTGACTTAAGCCCAATCCATGAAGATGGCACTTGCAGGCGCGATGAGGAGATGTGTGCTTCCCGCAATCCACGATGAAGATCCAAGTCTTGAATCTCCTGATTTCATCTAACAAAATCCGACATCTCCTTCTTGTGCAAGAAGCTCCAAGGAAGACGGAGATCCACGAGCAATCGAGGCGACAACACGATGGCGTAACTACGACTGCAATTCTCTCAAACTTAAGGTGGACGACCACCCTTAGATAGAGAGAGATGATGTGAGAATGAGGATAGAGAGAGAGAGAGAGAGTAGACGTGTCTATCAAGGGCAAGGGCTGCCCCTTCTATATATTAGTTTGGGAGTCCATGGATCACAATCCATGGGATACACAAAATCAATGGTTAGATTGATTTGTATTTTCAATCAATGGCCATGATCATTGTTTAATAAAACAACAACTTATTAATTTATATAAAATTAAATATATGTTGCATTATCATCAACATAATTTAACTTAATAAAATTAATTATCACAAGATAAAAAAGGATAATAATCCTCTCCTAAAAAGGGGGTGATGAATCCGCGTTTCATCATCTTTATTCTATCATTTTGGCCTTAAAGATCCTAGTAAATGCATGTAAATAGCGTTAGTTCATGCATTTTAGCATTCACGCATCATTGCGTAAATAGTGTATAAAATGCGATTTTTAAAGCTAAAATTATAGAATAAAGAAAAGAAAACAAAAAGAATAAAATATTGTAAATATTTTATGACCCGAAACCCCGACATCTAGGCATCTCGATAACTAGGTCGACAAGGAATAAAGTAGGGGGAGATAAGGACCAAAATATAATAAAAATTCCCTTTTATTTTATTCATTCTTTATTCATTTTGGGACCTATTTTTGGTTCTACTTTTTATACTTCAAATAAATAAACTTTAAACATGAAGTTGTATATAACTGAATATAGAAAAATACAAAATTGATTTCACCCAAAAATGATGTACCAATAAAAAGTTATGATCTGAATAAGATTCCAGAATCCCAACTTCCCAAACTTGTATCTTGCAACAAAAACTCAAAACACATCAAAATCACCTTTAATTGTATACAATTTTCAATAAGCTATTTAGTGAAGGTGGTTTCGTATTTTGCGGAGCTACGGTTTGAAAGTTGAGTTTTGGACCCTTCTTGTATACTTGCACAGAGTAATAATAATAATAATAATTTTTTTGCTATTTTAAAATGATTTTTGAAACATTTTTTGCCACGGAATTTTCTGGTTGATCCACGTGGACCAACCAGGAGTTTCTGGGTCAACTCTCTGACCGAGGTCTATACCCATGTCAGAAGTGGTTTTTGAGTTGGTTTCACGAATTTTTTGAGGAGACATTGTTCACCATTTCGCGATACACCCTTAATGACTTTTGTTCCTCGAAGAGTGGTGACTCACGCCCATGTCTTTCCTCAGGCGTTGAATCGCTGCGTCGCTCCAGATTCATCGATCTTCGCGCCGCGACTACCACCTATTCAAAAACCACCCCTGACCTTCCTTCGATTCTTGATCACTCTTCCGCCATTCATTCTTCAACCTAGGGTTTTGAATACCTCCCTGGTGACAGCAGGAGCGATTCGCAACCGTTGGTAGGAGTCGGAGGCGTTGAATCGAGGTTGATCCACCTTGCCGGAGTGCGCTGCCACGCTCGCCGTAGGTGCATCTTGGGTAAGCATTTTCCTTTCCCTTTTTTCCCCTTTCAGTTTCGTAGGAAACCAGGAGTAATCCTTAGCTAGAATCAATCTTCGATCTCGCTCGCATTGCCACAAATCGTGTCATCTTTCCACGTCTGGAGTTCGAGTTCCTCTGGTCATCGACAACCATTCCATGCACATCCACCTCTTCGCGGGGTTGAGGCAGATTGCCCTCGAGCCCTTCACCTCTCTTCTGCAGGTCAAGAGCCAAACAAGCATCTGGGGGAGATTCTGACCCTACGTCGGAGAGACTTGGAGCCTCCAGCTCCGTCGCCCTTTGGCATGAATGTTGCTGCCCTCCGACGATTTCTGACGCCTCCAGTCGACAGAGGATACCTGTAGGAAGATCCCCAACCCATTTTGGAGCTTCAAACGCTGCGGAGGAGGAAGAGCGAGGTTGGGGAAGTTCGCCAGAGAGGGCCTTCTGCCTCGTTCTTTGTCGTCGTCTTTTAGCCGTCCGATCAGGCCGGGTCTTCCATAACGTACATCTGTCGTCGGGTCAGCCCACGCGTCCACCGTTCGATCGACTCGGGCCATCTGATCTTAGCCGTCTGTACCGAGGCGTCATCACGAGCTCCTGTGATGCCACGTGTATAAGTGGAGTGTCGCCCGCCGTCCGATTGTGCCCGCTGGGTATTTTGTACGCCTTACCTCAACAATTTTTATATTTAGTAATTAGGCTATAAACTTTCATCTACAATTTGAAAACCTTTGTAATATTTATAACCTGAACCTCATAGTTTTCATATTCGCAACGAGGTCCCGGTCCACGTCACCTCACGTGCTTGTGCACGTGAGGTGCGGGGTATTTTGCGCGAGGCCCTCGTATCGTTTTAAATTTCGACTAAGTCTAGGAACTCTTTTAAAATGTGTAAAATTTTTGGGTAAAACTGCAAGTAAGCCCTCAGGTTTTTGATAAATCACATAATGGTTCTTGCAAGGTCACGTGCGGTGTACACATGACTTTGGACATTTTGCACAGCCACCCCTGTGGGTCTGGAAAATTGTTTTTAGTACAGAAAATTTTATATTACGTTATATATTTGTGGAAAAATTGCAGCTAACCCCTTGGACTTCTGGATATTTACATATATGCTCTTACCAGTGGTGTAGTCTCTTTTTGTTGTCTCTATTTATTTTATGCATCTATAAAATTTGAAAAATCACCAAAAAATAGGCATACACTCCTGTTGCATTGTACTTCCACGCCATATTTTTTGCATTTTCACTGCATTTTATTATTTATAAAAATTCAAAAACATGCATTTTCCTTACTATTTGCATTAGAAAATACATAAAAATTATAAAATGATTTTGAAAAATTCCAAAAGAAAACTCCTAAAAATTAGAAAACCTCAAAAACATTCATAAGAATCTTAAAAATTCCACAAAAATCCTAAAAATATACTTTTTACCTCTGATTTTTCTCTGATCTATTACCTGTACTTTAAAATTAGTTTGAGGAATTTTGGACTCTGTTTAATATTTTCCATCCTCATTTTAATTTCGGCCAGCAACTTAATTCACTATTTTCTAGTATTTGTAGCTTTAAAAATACCAAAAAATTAGGAAAAAATTTACAAAATCAAAAAAATAGTAGAAGAATATAAAAAACCCAAAAATATTTCATTTCCTTTATTTTGATTATTTTCCCCTATTTTTATCTATCTCTTATCTCTAGTGTATATATATTCCTTATATATATTATATCTTTATTTTAACAAAAAGAAAATACAAAAAGAAAAAATATAAAATGAAAATATAAAATTAGTAAATTGAAAATCAAAATATAAATATATTAAATCAAAAAAAATAAATAAAAAATATATAAAATTAAAAATCCACAAAAAAAGTTCAACTTGGCTAAGTGATTCACAAGACTTAAGGTACTTGACTTTTGTTTAGCCTGCTTTACTCCTTTGCTTCCTGTGTTCGACCCCTACTTGCTTGCCATTATACATTCTTAGTAGGGAATAATAAGTTTTAATCGTTACTCTTAATTTCTTGATTATCTACGTTGGTTAATTCTTGATAATCGAGAAGGCCTGAGTAGTCGCCTCAGCGACATTGAGCCTGATTTGTCAGGCCATTACTTAGCGACTCTCGTCTCTTCATTTTTCAAATGGCGTTGTTGCTGGGGAGCATCGGCTTGTAGAGCAGATCTTTGTCTTTGTATTTTCTTAGACATTTTTGCTTATCTCTGTCTATTATATAAATTGATTGTAAACTATCTGACATTTCTTTATTGTTTTCTTGTGAGGGACCACGGACTGAAGAGGATCGCCTAGGGGATCCTGAGAAACCTTGGGAAGCGGAGGCTGCTATTCTATCCTAGCCGATAGGAGAGAGCAGAAGGAACTTGAGAGAGAGATAGGATAGTTAGTCTTTAGTTTTGTGAGAGAGAGACTTTTGCTTATTTATTTGTAATAATACAGGTACCGTGGACTTTGGACACTCGGGTCCAATTTCCAAGTGTTTGTTCACTTAGGGGATCATGGCAGTTTTGCTGCGTTTTCATCGCTTTATTTCATTTTGTTTCCCGGTTTTGGTTTTCCTTATTTTGTGAAATGATCCCTTAGTCTTTAGGTTTGCTTGATCGTGTAATCTAAGGTCAAACACCTAATAACCATTGCATGAACCGATAGTCTTATCGTTTGGACTTAGAAATAATTAATTGTTAGACATAGTTCAGAACCACTGCACCGCGAGAGCCTCCGTATAGCGCTAGTAGGACCCATTGTGGTGGGCACTAAGGAGATTCCAAGACCAGACTACTAGGTTTCGCTTTGTGTATTTAGCATTTGGTTTTTCATGCTAGCAGTTGCCTACTTAGGATGATTTCTGTGTGCATATCGGCATATAGAATAGGATTATAAATTCCTGTTTTGTATCCCGCATGGAGAGAGCTGGGAAGCACTGTAAGTCTTCTAACTGAGCATTCATCATTTAGGCACTAAGATGAGATTTCCATCTTAGTGTCACCTTGCATTGCTTTGCCGACCTTCTCCCTCTGTTTTTGGATCAATAGGAATCAAAGAAAAGACAAAATCATTAGGCGTTTGTATTGAATTGACTCAAAACAAGTGATAAAAAAATTTAAAAAAGGACTACTAAAAATACTTGACCTAAATAAAATTGATTAATTGGACTCATTGCCTTGGGGTGAGTGAAGCCCTCATTTGTTTTCAGGTTGCAGTGAAAGGTCTCCTTCCCAGTGAGGTGAGCGACGTCGTAAGGATTAGAGCCCAAAACCCAGTCTGTGGCTTCCTTGTGTATCGCCTGGATTTCCGAAGTATTGGCACTTCTATCGTACGTAGACGAGTAGGGATTGGTCGGCAATGATGACTTTCTATTGTGTAGAGCATTGACCTTGTCCGAAGTATCGAGCATAGGCCACGCTTTCATGGGGGTGTCTGTCTCATCGTCTTGCGTCCGAGTAGGTTCTTGCACGCTCATGGGTCATTCCGTTGCGAGCGTGTTCTGAAGTATTGGTTTCGCCTATCGGCTTCCTCACTCTATTTATTTGACTGAGTAGGGATCCAGAAAGGGTTACAAGGACCTCAAAAAGTGCAGACTACATGTTTCAAAGGAGGAGGACAAGTACGGGATACTCTTCCGACAGTATTCTCGCTCCTATAGGCGTAGCTCTCTAAGGACTCGTTACAAGATAATTGCTTGAATTCAAATATAAATATCACACAAATTATTACCGAACTTCACGGCTTCACGGGTCGAGTTGGTGAATCCATTGCTTTGAGGTTTGATTGATTAGTTTCATTAAGGTCAAGATCAAAAACATCGTGCATTTGCACAATTTTGCTTCCCTCACTTTTGAGCCCCGCTCATTGTGATCCTTCTACTATTTTACACTCCCTTTGTTTCTTGTTGACCCCTGTATCTTTCATGCACATCGCTCTTCTGCTTAACCCTCGAGATGGCGACGAATGGACAGTTTAGTCAAGACCCTATCGACACCTACATAGGTTCCATCCGCTTGCCTTCTCCAATAATTTGGGGTGATTCCCGAGAACCCGGTTCGAACTCCGTGAACCGATCTCCAGACTCCACGCCTTCTTTAATAAATTGGGATCACTCTTGTCCCAAACTCTGTCCGTTTTAGATGGCCATTGATTTCACTCCTTATACATCGCCATCCTTAACAAAGTTCTGTGTTGACCTTAACACAGAATATTTTTCTCCATCCTGTGCTGCAATTCAGATTGATCGGGGCATTCTTCCATGTGCAGACCGAGAGCCCGATTCCGAGCCAACAAGTCAAGCAGAATTCGAAATGGCCGGTGGAAGAGGAAAGGGACTACAACCCCAACCTGAAACTGAAGCCAATCCGGGGAAAGGGCAGTACACCACGCAGAATGATGTTAATAGTCAATTGATGGCATCCATACAAGCAATCCAGCAACAGTTGACCAACCAAGCCCTTTCCCAAACCGCTTTTCAGGACATGCTGAATGATATGAGGAGGAGGGCCGATGAAAGAGATGGCTGAAGGGAGGATGAACAAAATATGGACCATGAGTTCAATCGTGAGGATGAATTCTCAGTGCGAGGGCCCGAATTTGACAGAGTGGATACAGACCCACCGCAGCCGAAGCCAACGCTGAAGGAGACATACAATCCTGGTGCGAGCCACATCACTGAGTGGATACAGATTCCACGAATCCACGCCCACTTCGAGTTGAAGCCACAGTTTTATTATCTGCTCCCTACTTTCCATGGGAACACCGCTGAGGAACCATACATTCATCTCAAGAAGTTCGATCGCATCTGCGCTATTGCTCACTACCATGGAATTCCTTTAGGGGTAGTCAAGATGACCTCCTTTCCCTTCAGCCTGCAAAATAAGGCCCTATATTGGGTCAACCACCTTGGGAAGGTAGTCATGACCTGGGAGGAGCTGAAGTCTGCATTTCTCCACAAGTTCTATCCTCTCGGCCGATTGAACCTGATGCGTGCTCGTATCTACAGTTTTTGCCAGCAACCCCACGGAACTATCCATGAAGTGTGGGAGAGATTCAAGGATCTTCAGGAGAAGTGTCCCCACCACAAAATCCCAAAGACCAGTCTTGTACAACACTTCTTTGGTGGGCTCACACTTGAGATCCAAAAGCTTGTCGATACCTCTTGCGGTAGTTCCCACTTTAACAAGGACGAGGACATGGTGTGGAACATCTTCGAGGATATGGATGAAGGAGAAGCTGCTCAATCCTCATCCCGAGCATACATGAAGGTGTCAACCGCCATCAGCAAGCTAGTGAACATGTCTTCTCACACTGAAGACATGAATGAGAGCTCCAACTTGAGTATCATTGGGAGCCATCTGTCTAAGGTGACATCATCGAGAAGAGGTCACAGGACCTCGAAAAATTATCAGTAATAGAGAAGAGGACCCAAGGCTTGGAAAAGCTTGACATGATTTCCCAGCAGCTGGAGCAGCTTGTTCGTGCCTTGAACACTGATTTCGCCGAACTTCGATGGTCTTAAGTTCCACACAAGGCGGGAACTCAGTCGATGCGTCGACCACTCAGAAATCCGAACTAATGTCAACAATGAACCCAAAATCAAATCAATGAAACAACAAGAAAAAAATGTGGAGTCAAATTTATTATAACTCTACATGAAAGATGTATAGGTGTAAGTATGTAGAGGTCGAACTCAGGGAGCAAACAAGATAGATCGGGCAATAATACACAAAAATGTGATGTGATTATCTACAATGATGCAATTTTTTGTTGGTTTTTAATTTTATATTTATTTTATTTTATTTTTAATTTTTGATTTTGTATTTTGGTTTTTACTTTTCTGATTTTATATTTTCTTTTTGTATTTTATATTTTTATATTTTCTTTTTCCAATAATAGAATATATATACAATATAAGAGAGAGATGAATAGAGTATTTATAAAAATGGGTAAAAATAAGAAAAAAATTAGGAAAAAAAATCAGGAAATAAAGTATTTTTGGGCTTTTTGTATTTTTCTAATGTTTTTGTGATTTTTCTAGATTTTTCCTATTTTTTTGGTATTTTTAAAGTCAAAAATACTAAAAACAGTGAATTAAAGTTGCTGGCCGAAATTAAAATGAGGATGAAAAATATAAATCAGAGTCCAAAATTCCTCAAATTAATTTTAAATCAAATATAATAAAATAGGGAAACTACAAAACTGAAATGGTATTTTTAGGATTCGTCTTGACTATTTTTAGGAAGGTTTTTGGGCTTTTCTAATTTTTAGGAGTTTTGTTTTGAAATTTTTAATGATTTCTAGACAGAATTTAAAACACACTAAAATAAGCAAAATATATTTTTGGGAATTTTGTAAGAGGTTTTTATAATTTTTATGGATTTTATAATGCAAACAATGTTGAAAATGTGTGTTTTTGAATTTTTATAAATATTAAAAAGACTAAAAATTCAAAATAAAAATATTGGCGTGAAAGAACAATGCAGCAGGAGCTTAACTCTATTTTGGGGGATTTTTCGAATTTTATGGATGCATGAAATAAATAGAATCAACAAATGGAAAGAGCAAACTAAGGGTGTTTTGGTAATATGCGAAAATCTAAGGGGCCAGAATGTAAAATTTCCACAAAATATGCAACTGAATAAAAAGATAGCTGGACTGAATATAAATCACAAAATCTACAGGACCTATCCCACAAAATTCCCACTGGCACGTGCTAAATCACGCGCGCATGCGAGGGTATTTTTGTAATAACACGGAAGTCGGAGGGCTAACAAGCAATATGTCCAAAAACTTTATAATTGAAATGAAATGTTTATAGATTAAATGCTAATAACCAAAAATAGGGGACCTGTGCTGCAAAATGCCCACCTCACGTGATCACCCACGTGAGGTGCACTGGCGAGGACCGAATTGCAAATTCCTTAACAACGAGGGGTTTTTAGCAAAAATTACAAAGTTATATAGCAACAAAGGAAAGTTTCAGTTCTAATAAACAAATAGCAAAAATGATCGGGCATCAATGCAATTTACCCAATCTTAAGGCGCGATCGGACGTCGTGAAGCCACCCACTATTCCACGTGGCACGCTCCTGTACGCGATACCCCTTCGAAACAAAGGGCCACGATAAGATCCCAATTGGCGAACGAACGGTAGGGGGAAGATCAGATCCGACGGTGACTGTAGTACTGGAAGAACATGGCGGGATCCAATGGTGTCGGGGCGTGAAGGAAGAACGAGGCGATGAACTCGGCCTGGAGTACTTTGGGGCTTCAAAATCTCCACGCATGACGCGCCTTTTTCCCCTCCGATGAGACCGAGAGCATCCTGGGAGCCTCCTCTATCGATTGGAGGCCCCAAAATGGCGGAAAGGGCGCTGGAGGACCATCGTGGCGTGCATGGGCTGGGGCTGCTCCCAAGAGCTTCGGCTCTCGTCAAAAAACGACCCCTGCTGGGGTCCTTCCGCACCTGGGACCTGCAGATGATGAATCTCGGATTCATCACTCTAAATATTATTTATTAAGCTTAAGTCCCTAAAAATCAACAGCATATTTGCATTTATTTGCATAATTAGCATTCATGCTTTTTTTCATAAAAATGGCATTTTATCCATAATTTCTGCACAAAATAAAAGCAAAAAATCCAAGCCACAGTTGACCTGTAAATAGCCTAACTTCCCAGAATTTTAACTCCTTCATGCTAACTCTGAATAATCCAAAACCACTTCCATTGTGTACATATCACTCACAAGAACAAATGAAAAATACAAAAAAATTCACTAACCCAAATAAGTGGACCAAAAACCCAAACCATAGTTTCAGGATTTCGGACTAAAAGCCACATATCTTCCCCATCCAGTGTTCGATTTGATCCTACTCACTTTTGAACTAATGTACATTCAATTACCTTCGAAACAAGACCAAGTTCAAGTGAATCGGAGTTCGTATGTGAAAGTTGGGTTTTGGGCCCCTTTTGGACTTGGATATTTTAGCGGTTTTCTGACCTATATTTTATGTATATATTTTCTTTATCAATAAAAATCCAAAAAAATTAAAATTAGGTGTCTTTTATTTATCTTTGATTTTTTTCATATTTTTTCGGATTTTTATCTTGTTTAAAAATGATAAAAAAATATAGAAAACCCAAAACTCAAGGTATTCTATGTACATGGGATACCCCAAAAATTCACTTTTTACATTTGACCGAATTTGGCTTTGATGTCTTCATGAAAGTTGTATATCTCGTCGAGACGAGCATTTTTCGTGAAGGAACTTTTTCGATCCGAGGTCATTTTCTATTTCTTTCTGATTTTACAAATTCTTTTATTTCCGAATTTTCTGGTGCTAACACGTGGCAGCCCCAGAGGCCGCCACGTGTCAGCCATTTTTCGCATATTTTTTATATCGTTTTTATTTAAAAAAATAATAATAATTAAAAAATTTGCCCGCACGTGCGTCGCACGTGCCTCCCAGGCACGTGCTCCGCACGTGCGCCCCTTTCCTTTCCCCTTCGCTTCGTGGCAGCTCCACGGCCGTTCGATCTCGGCCGATCGAACGGCCTGGAACCCATCTTCCCCAACGCATCTGCCCCGACTTCTCCGCCGCCTTCCGCAACTACCACGCCGCCCCCTTTGAGATATCCGCCAACGACTCCCCACCTTCTTCGCCGGTCAACACCCACTACCGCCGCCACTCCTCTGATCTCGCCAACGACCTCCGCATCTCCGTCAGATCGCACCACCGCCCTCACCTATTTAAAGACCCTCTCCTCGACGTCAATTTTTTCATCTGCCGTTCAGCCTGAGGAACCAACATCGGAAGTGACAGCCCGCATCCCCCTCATCGGCGTGATCCGAGGGGTTCCCCTCCTCGTCGCAGCTCCGCCCGAGCAGCTGCTCGCTCCGGCAGCGCCGTTGAGCATCTCCAGGTACTTGCTCTCTCCCTTTCTCTCTCTTTCTCTCTCTCCGCTCTTGCTTCGAGCTTCGCTCCGCTCGGAGCTTTGCTTCAAACAACCACCTCGCGCCTCCATTGCCCTTTTGTTCGCCGTTCACCTTCTGCAACGCCGGTCTCCTACGACCGCTTCATCGACCTACGTTTACATCTTCACCGCCTTCGTCTCCGACAAACCTCGCTGCCTCATGCTGCACCGACTTCCACCTTCATCGACCATCGCTTCAACGACTCCAACTCCAGGCGCATCTGTTTCGTCTCCGACAACTCGCCTCCACCGACCACCTGGAGACCCATCTCCATCGACAACCAGCTCCTGTGCAACCTCCGTCTCCAACCCACTTCGCCAACCGCCTAGAGCTCCTCGCCCAGCACTCCAGCGCCTCCGACCGACGCCAGCGCTAGGTGCTCCTCCACCGAGCGTCGACAACCTCTAGCTCCGCTCCTCCTCAGTTCGCCGTCATCGACACGGAGCAGCACCCCTCCCCGCCGCGTCACCGGAGCCACGCCACCACCTCCAGCGCAAAGCTCCGCTCCGACACCACCGAAGGCCGGGCTCGAATCCCGAGATCCCCCGCACGTGCTCCGCACGTGCGTGGGGAAACTTCATCACCACTCAACCCCAAGTCACGTGCCCTGCACGTGACGTTGAGTAAATTTCAAAGATGCCCCCGGAGCTCCGACCGAATTGCGCTCAAGTCCCAACCCAGAAGGTCACGTGCGTTGCACGTGACCCCTTGGGAAATTTGCAGAATTCGCCCCTTTAAGTTTGGTAATTGCACTTAGGCCCCCACTGCATTTTTTATTCATTTATTTTATTTATTACATTTGCATTCATACCCCTGTGTTCCTTCTTTGTCTTGAACCTCTTCTTTACATTATTTTATTAATCCAAAAATTGCATGATGTTCTACATTCAATTCTCTATAGTTTGACACATTGTGGATATTTTTGTGATAAGTGGTTAATTAATTATTAAATTATTTTGTAGAAAACTGCATATTTTGCCAACTTTGTGTTCTTAAAATTGCCGTTGATTAACTATTGCTTTATAAATCCCTGAAAAATCACATATTGTAGAGATCATTTTTGATTAACATTGTGCCAAAAAATCTTTGCATTCGCATGCATAATTTTCTCTATAAAAATCATTTTTGCATATTTCATTGCTTAATTTTTAATAGGTATTAGGCCCCACATTTTGAGAGTTAGGATTTTTCTGAGATCCATCACCTAGTGATAGATCTTAGATAATTTTGGTTTTCGAAAATAAATAGGTTTGATATTTATTATAATTAAATATTGAAATTCATTTTGTTTGCATTTAAAAATCCATAAAAAATTCATTTTGCATCCGAAAAATTCCAAAAAAATTACAGTGCATTCATTTCATCATCATTCACATAATGGCCAAGTTTCGTATTTTTTCGGACATTGGTTGATTGAAATTTACATTTTAGTCCCTAAAATAGGCCAAAACCGCATTTCATATCCCTTATTGCATTGAAAAATTCCAAAAAAAAGACTGCATTGAAAACCGAATACGAATTTGGATAGACATATCTCTAGGTTGTTCCTTTGCCTCCTTGTGATCGACCTTGGGACTTGTCCAAGTAAAATAAACATAAAACCACTTGATTAAATTGCATATAATTTATGGTTATTTCTTGACTGTTTCCGATCGCCGCCTACAACGAACGAACGATATTTTATTTTCCCACACGAAGATTAAAACAATTTCTTAACGCGGCATTTCCGGACTCGTCAGATGGCCTTCTTAACCCGTTGTATATAAATTTTTAACTCACTTACGCTAGCACGAGCTATGTCTTCATTACGCTTTTTGTGCTCTGAGGACATAGCACTCGCTGAGCATAGGGGGGGTCTGTATATATACTTTGTATATGTTTTACCATATCTCGTACTTTCGCGTAAGTCTATATGTATTTACAGGGTGGATACTAACTTCAAAAAAAAGAAAAAAAAGAAAAAAGAAAAAGTTTTTCTACTAACACTGACTTGCCCAAAATTTTTGAACAAAATTGGCTTTTTATTTCATCTTTGCACACACACACGCAAAAAAAAATCTGCATTTACACACCTTCACATGCATTTGTATTTGTGAAAAGTCATTGGGTTCTGAACCAAGTTGTGAGCCGAAACCGAGAGTGGTCTGAACTTGCCCTTAATCCACCTAATTTTCAGAGGAGCTTCACCGAGAAATAGGATTTTAAAAGCTTCAGGTCTTTTGACTTAATTCTTTCAGTTCCACACGACAATGTGCAGCGTTTGACTCTTAGTGTCTAACCTGATCTCTTCATTATGGGTACAACTCTGGAATAGGGAATTAATTTGTACTCTCGCACTATTCACTTAGCTCAACCCAGACGGGATGTTGGAAGACTGTGTGAGTCTCTTTTCTGGTAGCGTGGAAATCTAAAGACCGGAGTACGGGTTGAAATAAAGCTTCGGAAAAGGGATGGACGGCTGGGCATAATTTTTTCTGAGACCCCAAAAAATGTACGGAATAAAAAGATGCTATATCCGTAGGGCAAAACGAGATCCAAGCAGAACCACCAAAAATTCCAAATACAAAGAAGCATTCTACCAAATAAAAATTCGACCAAAAAGGTCCAAGCTTCAAGAAACCTGCAGATCTTGGTGGAGACTTGGCTACACTGGCCATCTTCACAAGGAGAGGTGACTGCACTGGCCACCCCCTCCAGTTCTTTTCTCTTTCTTCTAGCTTCTCCCCCATTTCGATTGTGAACACAGGACGACAGACCTTAGAAGGAAATACCTAACTCCCCGAGGACGAGTTACTGGAGAGGAGAGGAGCATGGTAGTCCAGCATTCTGGATAGGAAGAGCTAAAACCCTTCACATACACGACTCGGTTATTCAATGTTCATAGGGTATACTTCGGGAAGAGGATTGATCTAAGATGACTTCTGAGCCGAAACTGTGACAATGATGTGTAGAACTTGAGGGCTGTTGATTTTAAAGTTCCGCCACACTAATTAATCCAAAGGTCAATTTTAGTCTCACTTTCACCTCCAGTTCATAGTCTTGGTATGGAACCCAGTCTCACTTCATTTCGTGGAATGTCTTTTTGATGCTCAGGGACGAGCATGGTTTAAGTATAGGGGGATGATGAATCTCGGATTCATCACTCTAAATCTCATTTATTAAGCTTAAGTTCCTAAAAATCAACAGCATATTTGCATTTATTCTGCATAATTAGCATTCATGCATGTTTTCATAAAAATGGCATTTTATCCATAATTTCTGCACAAAATAAAAGCAAAAAATCCAAGCCACAGTTGACATGTAAATAGCCTAACTTCCCAGAAATTTAACTCCTTCATGCTAACTCTGAATAATCCAAAACCACTTCCATTGTGTACATATCACTCACAAGAACAAATGAAAAATACAAAAAAATTCACTAACCCAAATAAGTGGACCAAAAACCCAAACCATAGTTTCAGGATTTCGGACTAAAAGCCACATATCTTCCCCATCCAGTGTCCGATTTGATCCTACTCACTTTTGAACTAATGTACATTCAATTACCTTCAAAACAAGACCAAGTTCAAGTGAATCGGAGCTCGTATGTGAAAGTTGGGTTTTGGGCTCTTTTGGACTTGTATATTTTAGCGATTTTTCTGACCTATATTTTATGTATATATTTTCTTTATCATAAAAATCCAAAAAAATTAAAATTAGGTGTATTTTATTTATCTTTGATTTTTTCATATTTTTCCGGATTTTTATCTTGTTTAAAAATGACAAAAAAAATATAGAAAACCCAAAAATCAAGGTATTTTATGTACATGGGATACCCCAAAAATTCACTTTTTACATTTTACCGAATTTGGCTTTGATGTCTTCATGAAAGTTGTAGATCTCGTCGAGACGAGCATTTTTCGTGAAGGAACATTTTTGATCCGAGGTCATTTGCTATTTCTTTCTGATTTTACAAATTCTTTTATTTCCGAAATTTCTGGTGCTGACACGTGGCAGCCCCAGAGGCCGCCACGTGTCAGCCATTTTTCGCTTTATTTAAAAAAATAATATTAATTAAAAAAATTGCCCGCACGTGCGTTGCACGTGCCTCCCAGGCACGTGCTCCGCACGTGCGCCCCTTTCCTTTCCCCTTCGCTACGTGGCAGCTCTACGACCGTTCGATCTCAGCCGATCGAACGGCCTGGAACCCATCTTCCCCAACGTATCTGCCCCAACTTCTCCGCCGCCTTCCGCAACTACCACGCCGCCCCCTCCGAGATATTGATGAATCCACATTTCATCATCTTTATTCTATCATTTTGGCCTCAAAAACCCTAGTAAATACGTGTAAATAGGCTTAATTCATGCATTTTAGCATCTATGTATATGTGTGTAAATATTGTATAAAATGCGGTTTTTAAAGCCAAAATTATAGAATAAAGAAAAGAAAAGAAAAAGAATAAAAATATTGCAAATATTTTATGACCCGAAACCCTGAGACCTAGGCATCTTGATGAGTAGGTCGACAAGGAATAAAGTAGGGGGAGATAAGGTCAAAACAACAGTGTAAATACCCATACATTCTATTAATTCTTTATTCATTTTGGGACCTATTTTTGGTTTCACTTTTTATCAAATAAAGAAACTTTGTACATGAAAATTGTAGATAATTTTATAAAGAAAAATACCAAATTGATTTCATTAAAAAATAATGTACAGATAAAAGTTATGGTCTGAATAAAAATCCAGAATCCCAACTTCCCAGACCCGTATCTCACAACTGACGACTCCAAATGCAGCATACTCACCTTTAATTGTATATAGAAGAAAATAAGCTATTTAATGGTGATGGTTTCGCATTTGGAGGAGCTACGGTTTGAAAGTTGAGTTTTGGACCCCTATTGTATACCTGTACTGAATAAAATATTCAATTTATTCTTTATTCATTATTTATTCTTATATATATATATTTATTATGTAAATATTACTTATAATATATATATGTGCATTAAAATCAGAATAAAAATGCAAAGAAATTACAAAATAAAAATACTTGTATAAAGAATACATAGGTATACTGCCTATACATATACCTATACAAAACATACTTGTATTTTATTAAATATACAAAACATATCAGAAAAATTAAATAAAAATATATTTGTGTAGATAAAAGTATTTCATACTTTTAGAAAATAAGAAATGAAATTAATAAAGATAAAATACACAAAATAAAAATAAATTAATAAACTATATAGATAATATACCTATATAAGGCTATAAAGGTAACTTGTAAAAATCCAAGTTATAAAAATAATTAAAATTCATAATAAAACACTACAGAAAATAACAAATAGTTTTTATTTTATAATCATTATTCAATTCGGCTTATTTCTATTTTTAAATAATTTTTTTAATCTTTTTCCAGGAGTTTTTCCTGGTTGGTCCACGTGGACCAACCAGGGGGACCAGGAGAGTTGACCTCGGGTCAACTCCCTGGTCCTACTCCTGTAGCATTGTCAGAACAGGTTTTGACCCCATTTTCGAGGTTTTTTGGGCGATGCACCTTTCATCCTTTCGTGATGAACCTTTGACGACTTTTCTTCCTCGATCAGAGCTCTTGCACGCCCAAGACTCTCCTTGGGCGGAGGAGCTCTGAATCGAGCTGGACACCTCAGTCAAATGAACCCCTAGTCAACCCCTTAAAACCGACCTCTGATCCCTTTTTGAAATTTTGAACCGCGAATACTCTCTGATCCACCCCCCTTGAGCGAGCAAGAGGAGCCCGGAGGTGACAGCTTCGAGCTCCACGCATCCAAGCGGCGGAAGAGCACCATTCCAGGCGCGTGTTCCAACCTCCGACGACCGCCGTCGAGGTACCCCCTTCCCTCGCCCGCTCTGGGCTTGAGGCAGCTTTATTTCCTTTAGTTTTGCTTGCATTTCATTCCTTATCATCTCGCGCTTCATTTCCCCCATTCATTCGTTTCAATCGTGGGTCGATA
>JAZKJV010000387.1:600000-772974 GCA_037367405.1 Ottelia alismoides
AGCTTCTCTGATCATCAGCATCCCCCGCGAAGGCCCGGAGCACGCGTAGTGGGCCGGCGAAGTTCGCCGGCCACCTGTTCCTCCAGGACCTTCAGGCACCGTTCGATCAACCTCGAAGCTCCAGTTTCGATCTGAGCCGTTCATCTGAGGAGCCTCTTTCACCGCACGATCTAGGAGGATCTGATCCGAGCCGTTCGATCTTGACGAAGAAGCGCCCTCTACCCTCCACCGTTGGATCTACACGTGGCCGCTTTTCCACCATCGGATCGCGCCAAGGGTTACAGGAGCGAGGCGCCTCCTCTTCTCTACCGTCGGATCTACACGTGGCGCGCGCTCAACCCTTGGATCTTAAATAAGGGGTAATTGTCCTTAGGCCCCTATGTTTTTAGTTTTTATTATTTAGTCCTGTGAATATAGAGTACAGTTTTTTTATTTTTGGTTTATTTGCACTTTGGACCTGAGATTTATTTTATTTGTATGTATACCCCTGCTTGTAGTGTGTCACGTGCATCGACACGTGTTCTGTTGGGTTATTTGCATACTTAGCCTTGTAGGCCTGGGTTGTTACTTAATGAATGAAACTTTTTAGATAATTGCATTTATACCCCTGTGCGTGTGGGATTTGTGCATGTGCGTTATATTAGTGGGTAAATTACACTAAGGTTCCTGGGCTTTTAATACTTGTTATTATTTAGCCCAAAAACTTTATTTCTTTGCAATTAGGTCCCTGTGTGCCCCAGACACGCGCCTCGCGCGTGACTTCTTGGGATTTTTGCACCGGACCCCCCATAACTTTCATTATTTGCGTACAGGTCCCTCTGCACTGTACCTAGGTTTTGATTTTGAATAAAATATCAAACTCACTCCAAATTCAATGAAAATTGGACACATGGCTCCTTCCATGTTGTAAAAGTTTCTAGAATTTTTGGAGACATTTTTGCTTTTATTTGCTATTTTTAAAAATTCAAAAACAGCCTTTTTCTTTACTGTCTGATTTAAAAAATCACAAAAAAATATTAAAACTCATCTAAAAATTATAAAAAAAATTAGTTACTATGTCTTTTGCCTTATTTGATTTTCTGACCAATTATGGTCATTTTTCATTATATAAAACTCATAAAAATTACAAAACACTAAAAACCTCATAAAAATTCTAATAATTAATTTAAAAATCCAAAAATAATAATTCTGGTGCCTTTATTTTCCTTAGACTTTCTAGTTTATAGGGAAAATTACCTTTAGGAGTTATAAGGCCCTTTTGCATTTTAAATTGGCCTTTAACTCCTGACTGGACAATACCTCCATTTTCTTACATTGTTTTATTTTTAGAAAATTAAATAAAAATAAAAATACTAAAAATTACCCAAAAATAGTAAAAAACATAAAACACATAAAAACATTTTTATTTGAATTTTTGGTTGATTTTTGATGCATTAAATAATTGCTTGAAGTTGGTTGTTTCCCTTGTTTTCTTATTTTCTTCATTAATTAAAAATCCAAAAAAATTATAAAAATTAAAAATCCACCAAAAATACATTTCTTTTATTTTATTTCTTTTTGAGACTACTTCGTAGGCCGCAAGGCCATCACGTGCTCCCTGAGTCTGACCCTGGTCGCTATACCATGCTAATCTAATAGCCAGGACCGCTATCGTGTTTGATTGATTTTGATTTGATTTTGGTGGTCTGCTTTACTTTTTCTTGATTGAGCTAAGATTCTCATCGATCCGGGTCACAACAACCCGAGTGATATTTTGACCTGATCCGGATTGATCGAATTTTGCCTCATCAGAATGGCGCCGTTGCCGGGGAGCACGGCTTAGTACTTTTTCATTTTTTATTTTTCATTTTCTTTTTCGCTGTTTTCCGCGGCTTTTTCTGAGTCCGCGGATTTTCGCGGCTTTTTGATTTTCTCTTATTTTTGTTTTATTTTCTTTTCTTTTATTTTCTTTTTTTTGTTTTTGACTTATTTTGCTTGTTTATTTCCTTAGTCATTTTTGCACATATACCCTTATTTACATTTTCTGCTATTATTTGATTATTTTATTTGGTTTGACCCTTTGTCTCTTTCTTGCGAGGGCTCGAGGACCGAGGCGGCAGCTTTCGAGAAGCCGACGCAACCGTGGGACTTGGAGGCGACTCCCTTCTGCACGGAGCCGCAGGAGAGCGTAAGAGAGAGAGAGCTGAGTGGGCGAGGATTAGCTTAGTTTTTTATTTCTGTCATTAGATTATTTGTAATAATACAGGGACAGACTGTGGACTTGGACTTGTTTAGCGGGTCTGTTTCGTCGAGCACCGGTGTGCTCGGGGGACCCTTAGGATTTTTCGCGGCTTTTCACGGTTTTGTTTTTCTTAGCTGCCTTTTATGGTTTTACGCGATTTTTCTTGAGCCCCTAGACTTAGGATTTTCTGCTTGACTGTGCCGTAATTAGTAGGATCCACACACTTAATTGATTGACTGTTCCTATAGAGCGTAATTGGATCTACTAATAAATCATTAATAAAAATAACTGACTCACTCCCTTCGTAGCCTACGTGCCGTAGCCTGCCCTGCCAAGCGCTGCTCCTGAACCCGATGTGTCGGGAGGAGGAGGGGTAGACCGATACCGGACCCTTTGGCTTGAAGGATCGATGACCAGTTAGACGGTTCTTCGAGTAGAAATTGCCTGTTTAGGACTCGGTTTTCACCGCTGCACCATATAGGTAGTTTCTTTCAGTCTTCACATTTCTGCGCGGATCACTTTGCATGTAGAGTGCTGGAGACAGGTACACATTTCTATCTTTGCATGCATCACTGATTTCTTCGCGCATCGGCTTTTTCGTCTTCTCCCCTTGTTTTTGACTTAATAATCAGGAGAACCGAAAAATTCGTTAGGCCTTTTGTTTTTATTGAAAAATATTAAAAAGAAAAACCATAAAATTGGGATTGCTTAAACTATTGACCCTAAAAGACACTTGACCTAAAAAACTTGTCTTGGGGAGAGCAACCCCCTCATTGGTTGGTTTGATTGTGCGAGAGAATGACCCGTACAATAGGTAGAGCCCTCCGGTGCTATTCCCGATTGATTACCGACTTTTTCATGCGGGACAGTCGGTTGGGGTAGCATCGGGTATCCCAGCAGGTCACGTAATCGCTCTGATAGATTGATTGTTCACCAAAATAAAATAGACAAGATAATTTGACCGAACTTTCACGGTCTTCAGCTCGTGTTGCGTTGGTGAACTGAGGGGTTTGCTTTCTGATCATAGTTTCTCCAGATCCCATCCGCCTTACTCGCTACATCGCGATGATGGGTAGACGATCTCTTAGGTAGCCTCTGGCTGCACCGCTTTCGGGCGCGTCTACCCGTTCATCTAGGTTGGCTCACGAGAGCCGAGACCAGCTCTCCGAGCCCGAGTATGATTCCGCCCTGTTCCCCTCGACCCCCTTTCTTTCGATTCCGAGAGACCAGTGTCAGAGGAGGGATTATCAGATTTATCGGCACCTGAGTTTGGGTCATTTGGTTTTGCAGACACCATGGCCGGCAGTTCCGAGGATCGCTCCAGAGGTCCACAGCCTGAGCACTTTGTGTTGGACTTGGGAGCGATCAACTCCACCCTGATTGCCTCCCTCGAGACAGTTCATCAACAGTTGAGGGATCATGGAGCGTTCATGCTTGATATGAGTAGAGAGATGGAGCAGATGAGAGCAGAGAGAGAGCAACGGAGAGACGGGCCGAGGATCCCGGTTGATGCAGATGAAGCAGCCGCAGCAGCAGCGGTAGCAGCCGCCGCAGCAGCAGCAGCCGCCGCAGCCGCGGCAGGAGGACCACCGAGACCGATGCGGGAGTTGCACAACCCAGGATCGACACTGATGCATCATTGGGTCATGCTACCAGCTATCGTGGGGGACTTCAAGTTCCCCCCGAACACCTTGCAGTTACTCCCCTGTTTCCACAGGCTCGCCACTGAGGAGCCCCATCTCCACTTCCAGGAGTTCTTGATGATTTGCAGCACTGTCTACGACCGTCAGGTGGACCAGGACACGATTCGGATGATTGCCTTCCCCTTTTCCTTGGCAGATAGAGCAGCCACCTGGCTGAAGCATTTGGGGAAGTTTGTTTACACTTGGGAGCAGCTCCGCACTGAGTACTTGCATAAATACTATCCACTCGGGCGGACCAATGTAGCGAGAGCCCTTATCACCAACTTCTCCATGCTCCCCAACGAGCAGTTCCATGAGGCATGGGAGAGGTTCCGAGAGCTGACTGATCGATGCCCCCACCACGACATTTCCAAGCCCAACCTTGTGCAGAGCTTTTTCAGCGGGCTGACACCAGAGCTGCAGGGCTTGGTGAACGCTTCTTGTGGCGGGTCTTACTTCGCCAAGGATCACGACCAGGTCTGGGCCATCAACGAGGAGATGGCCGAGAACTACATGGTGATGTCTCAGACCAGGTTGTACACTCAGGGCAGACCCCAGCAGCCAGGACCCGTGCAGTACCAGAGGATAGCACGGGTCGACGCCGGTCCTTCCAGTTCGTCCGCAGTAGCAGCAGCACAGGCAGAGTCATCAGCTGCGGACATGGGTATCATTAGCGAGAAGTTGGATCAGATGGAGCTGACAGAGAAGAAGCGGTGCCAGGGCATCACTCAGATGGAGCAGATGGCACAGACTCTGAGCGACATGAAGACCCAGCTCATGTGTCTCCAGGAGGCACAGACGGCTTCCCAGCCCCGTCTTCAGTCACGAGGCGATCACGGCAGCAGCAGCAGCTCGTCCCAGCGCTCCAGCTCACACCAACAGCCTAGACAGGTTCACCTTGTACAGGCGGAGCCGTACCAGCAGCCGCAACCCACCTACCAGTCACCATCATCTCCAGACTTGCAGATGGTGGTATACCAGCCTGATCAGCCTCTGGCAGTACTCCCGCCAGCCCAGTACGACGCAGAGCCGTTGATGGATGTCAACGGGATTCGGTATGACCGCCCTCATCCCGGTATCCGACGAGATCATCCCGGATTCCGGTGGGGGACCGGAGGTACCCAACCCCAGCAGCAGCCATCTGATCAGGGAGGCCAGTACGACCATCAGAGAGAGCACCAGCCGTAGCAGCAGCCCCCAGTCTACCCTTCACAGCAGCAGCATCAGTCGTCCTATGGTCCTCATCCCTATCAGCAGGGACAGTCTTGGAGGCGTGAGTAGCCACACCAGTAGCAGCATCCACCACACCCTTACCCCTCTCAGCAACAGCAGCACCAGTTCCAGCAGCCTCATTACCAGAGAGGCTACCCGTCGGGCTCCCACGAGAGCCCCGCCTTGGATGATATAGCCCGCCTCCTAACGGATCAGCAGGCTTCCTTCAGACGGGAGATGGACGAGTTCCGCCAGGAGATGCGGGACATTGTGAGAGGGAAGGCCGCCATCCCTGCCTAGATCGAGCCGAATCCCAACAGCCTGAAGCGGAAATCTGAGCAGGTAGCTTACACTGAACATGCCACTACTAGTGATCCATTTGATGATATGTCTGCAGACCTTTTTGATGCTGATTTTGTCACACTTAGGAGCGGTAGGATGCCAGCAGGCGGTGCCTCGTCTGAGCGACATCATGAGGATCCACCCAGAGCGCCATATGAGGAGGAGAGCGGTACTGAGGCCGCTCGAGATGATGACGGTGGTACTGATGCTACCAAGGATGCTGATCCCACAAGCGGTGCTGAGGCAGCCATTTCATCAGTTCGAGGAGGTGGTACTGATGCCACCCAGGATACCAAGCCAGAGCGCGGTACTGAGGCTGCGAGTCTTCCACGTCCAGTTGATCCAGCCGATGGTGGTACTGAGGCCACCAGAGTTCATGTAGAGAGATCTGTTGTTTTTCCTTCCCCTGATGTATCTCAGAACCATGTTGTGAATAAAGGAAAAGGTTTGGTTTTTTCTGGTCCCACTGTGGTGCGTGATGTATGTGCATATCCGGTCGTCGAGCCGTCTAGACCTTTTCCTAGTCCTTCACTGAGAAGGACCCGGTGATCCCCTTCCCTAGAGCCCTTCAGATGGGGAAGGGAAAGAAAACAGAAAACTCCAAAAAGAGAGACCAGGAGGAGTTCAGCCAGCAGATGATAGATAGATTTCACATACAGCTGACTCTTCAGGAGGCTTTGCAGCACATCCCCCTTCTGCAGCGTTCGTTGAGAGACAGGACTACAGTCAGGAGGAAGATGAGGAACCACCATTCAGAGATCCACGTGCTGACGAAAGCCACGTGTTTCGCGATCTAGAACCGTCTGCCGGCCAAGAGGCCAGATTCAGGAGCCCCTTATGTCAGATGTCACATTAGAGAGCAGAGGTTCGACCGGACTCTATTAGATAGCGGATCGTCTATCAACCTCCTTCTGGAAGCCCTTCTCGATCGCTTCGAGTTGGGCACTCTTAGACAGAGCATGACAGTCCTTCAGTTTGCTGATCGATCTGTCAAGAGGCCGAAGGGGTTGTTGCGAGATGTTGTCGTCACTATTCAGGGCCTGCAATTCCCCATGGACTTCGTAGTGTTGGACATGGAGATCCCTGATTCAGTGACCGATACCCCCATCATTCTCGGTCGTCCGTTCTTGGCCACAGCCAAGGCGGTGACTGATCATGATAGCGGGAAGGTATACTTTCGCGTCGAGGGCGAAAGTGTACAAATAGAGACGGTCGAGGACAACCGAGCCAGAGAGAGATCATGCTCAGAGACCACTTCCGATGCAGAGCAGCTGACAGATGCTGTGCTAGACATCCACCAAGACTGTGATTTTGTGATCACAGACGATGAGGCAGTTTGGGCAGACCCAGCAGCACAGGCCATCCTCTCATTTTCAGACACCGCTGATGCAGAGATGACAGCAGAGGAGAGCTTGGAGAGCACATTCTTTGTTCAAGATACTTCAGTGGCAGCAGAGCAGGTTCTTGACCGCGACACGGATTTTTGTGATGATGGTGGTACTGATGCCACCTTGTTTGATGCAGAGCCCTCGGATTCAGAGTCTGATTGGGCAGATTGCGAGGATTACATGCCAGACCTGAGTTCCACAGAGCCTACAGCTGAGGAGGAGGTAGATGCCGAGCAGATCAGAGACAGTTCAGTTGAGCAGCCTTCTTCAGATCCAGTTTGCGAGAGTACGTTCTCATTCTCCCGGGCAGATTTGGCAGCATACATGATGCTTCTTTCGAAGCCAGATTTGCCAGCACCCAGCTGTCCAGAGCTGAAGCCGCTCCCTACTTCCCTGAAGTATCGATTCCTTGCGGGTGAGCCTGAGATGTACCCAGTCATCATCTCCGCCGATCTGACTGGAGAGCAAGAATCCCGTTTGATGGGGGTTCTTGAAAAGAACCGCAAGGCAATCGGATGGAGCGTAGCAGATCTCCAGGGGATTAGTCCGGCCCTGTGCTCCCACCATATCTATCTCGAAGATGAGGCGAAGCCGTCGCGTGAGTTCCAGCGGTGGCTGAACCTGAATCTGAGAGAGGTTGTCATGAAGGAAATCTCGAAATGGTGGAGCGCCGATTTTATCTATCCCATTTCTGACTCCAAGTGGGTTAGCCCCTTGCATGTGGTGTCCAAGAAGATGGGCATCACGACTGTGATCAGTGAGTCGGGAGAGGAGATTGCTACACGAGTACCCACTTCTTGGTGGGTCTGCGTTGACTACAGGAGACTCAACCAGGCCACCAAGAAGGATCATTTCCCCCTGCCTTTATTGACCAGATCATTGAGAGACTGGCAGGGAAGAACCACTATTGTTTTCTGGATGGGTACTCGGGCTACAACCAGGCGACCATCGCTCATGAGGACCAGGAGAAGACCACCTTTACCTGTCCCTTCGGCACATACGCCTTCCGACGCATGCCATTTGGGCTATGCAATGCCCCTGCGACTTTTCAGAGATGCATGCTGTCGATCTTTTCGGACATGGTAGGGGAGTGTTTGGAGGTCTTCATGGATGATTTCTCGGTTTAGGGCGACGGATTCAACTCCTGTCTTGACTGCCTAGACCGAGTACTTCAGCGATGTATAGAGGTCCATTTGGTGCTATCTTGGGAGAAGAGTCACTTCATGGTGACTCAAGGGACGGTGCTTGACCATATCATCTCCAACAGGGGCATGGAGGTTGATCCGGCCAAGGTAGATGTCATTAGAAAACTCGCACCGCCGTCCAATCTGAGGTAGTTACGGTCATTCCTAGGGCACGTCGGTTTCTACCGACGATTCATTAATGATTTCAGCAGGATTGCCCGACCGTTGACTGACCTACTGACGAAAGACACCGAGTTCCTTGTCGATGACAAGTGTCTTTCATCCTTTGAGACTCTCAAGCAGTGTGTTATTGAGGCTCCTGTTCTCCAGCCACCTGATTGGTCTCTCCCATTTGAGATCATGACGGACGCCTCCGATTTTGCCGTAGGGGCCGTGCTGGGACAGAGGAGGGATGGAGTCCCCTTTGCTATCCACTACGCTAGCCGCACATTGGATTCCGCCCAGCGGAATTATACAGTCAAAAAGAAGGAGATGCTAGCCGTAGTGTTCGCCCTAGATAAGTTCAGATCTTACATCATTGGATCTAGAGTGACCCTGTATACTGATCACACCGCCATCCGATACCTCATGGAAAAGAAGGATGCCAAAGCCAGATTGACTAGATGGATCCTTCTACTCTAGGAGTTTGACATTGAGATCAAGGATAAGCCTGGAGTCAAGAATGTGGTGGCGGATCATCTCTCCCGTTTAGAGCAGCATGAGGAATCTGAGCATATTGATCCCATTTGTGAGACCTTCCCAGATGAGGCGATCCTTGCTATCGCCTCACTCCCGTGGTATGCCGATATTGTGAACTTTCTCGTTGCTGGGAAAGTCCCACAAGATTGGCCCATGTAGAGGCTTGAGACCTTCCTCGCGAAGGCCAAGTCCTACCACTGGGAGGATCCCATCCTTTACCACGAAGGAGGGGATAGCGTCTGGCGCCGGTGCATTCCTCAGGAGGAACACCATAGCGTCCTCACTTACTGTCACAAGCTTGAGGAAGGAGGACATCATTCTGGGAGGAGAACGGCACAGAAAGTGCTCCAATCCGGTTTGTGGTGGCCTACCCTCTTCAAGGACTCTGATGAGTTCGTGAAGAGGTGTACTGACTGTCAGAGGATGGGCACTTGCGGATAGCATGATATGATGCCGATGCAACCCATTCACTTCTGTGAGGTTTTTGACGCACGGGGCATCGATTTCATGGGTCCATTCCCTAAGAGTCAGGGATTTGAGTACATTCTGTTGGCCGTAGATTATGTTAGTCGTTGGGTTGAGGCTATCCCCGCCCGAGCCGCTGATGCGAGGACAGTTTGCAGATTTTTGAGGAAGCACATCATCACGCGGTTCGGGGTACCTCGAGTATTGATTTCAGAAGGGGGTATCATTTCATCAACGACCAGGTGAAGGCCCTTGCTAGCGAGTTCGGCATAGACCATCGTGTTGCCACACCTTACCATCCACAGACGAATGGTCTAGCCGAGGTGTCGAACAGGGAGATCAAGACTATATTGCAGAAAGTCGTCCGCCCTGACCGAAAGGATTGGTCACAACTTTTGGACTCGATCTTGTGGGCATATAGGACGTCTTTCAAGACACCATTGGGCACATCTCCCTTTCGCCTCGTATATGGCAAGCCGTGCCATTTACCTGTTGAGCTGAGGCACATGTCACTTTAGGCAGTCACTGAGATACTTATGGATCCAGATGGCGTAGGAGACCAGAGGAGGGCAGAGCTAGCAGCCCTGGAGGAGCTTAGAGATACCGCCTTCTCAAACAGCCTACAGTATAAGGAGAGAGTGAAGGAGTGGCATGATTCTCACATCAGCCACAAGCATTTTGAGCCTGGACAGAGAGTATGGCTGTTTGGTGTGAGGCTTCGCCTATTTCCAGGGAAGCTACAGAGCAAGTGGAAGGGACCTTACTTGGTGAGAAAGGTACATGACAACGGTAGCATTGATATATCTGAGTTGTCTTCTGAGAGTACCTTTCGAGTGAACGGCCAGCGGCTCAAGCCATTTCTAGATCATGAGCCGCGGGTCGTTGATGTTCCCCCTATTCATTTTGTGTGAGATGTGGACTTTTGACTCACATCTATAGCATCTCACGCCTGATTATCACTGTTCTTCCGACTTGTATAGATCCAGATGTCCATATCATCATATTCTTTAGTCCCACATCCCTTTCTTCATCTTTTGATTATGCTATACTTAGGGTGTACTTTACCCTAAGTATAGGGGGGATGTAGGACTTTTGAGTTTCCTTTTGTTTCTGTCTACCCCTATTTTTGTTGCCTATACTTAGGGATATTTTACCCTAAGTATAGGGGGGTAGACCCTGTACATTCTCCACTCGGTTTCCCTTTGTGTACAACCTGCTATACTTAGGATTACTTGATCCTAAGTATAGGGGGAAAAGCCAAGACCCTCTTGACTTTCTATTTCATTCATTCGTATTTGTATATAGCCTTCCTTTTCACTTCCCTGTACATAGCACGAGTTATGTCTTCTTCATCGCTCTTGACTCTGAGGACATCGTTCGAGCTAAGTATAGGGGGGTGTGTATATATTCCATATATACTTTAGCCATAACTCGTACTTTGTGTGAGTGTGTTAATAAATAAAATGGCTAAAAACCCTAAAAATCACAAAAATTAAAAATTTTTCCTGTAAATAATCATTCTTTTATTTGCACATACATAGCTAGTGTACAAATTATTTTTGTAAAAATATTTTCAAAATCTTTTGTGTAAAGCTTGTGTAAATATTTTCTTATCAAAATTATGTATATAGTACAAAATTTTTCCAAAATATTTTGAAAATCAAAAGTTTGCAAAAATCTTGTGTAAATGTGTGTAAATACTTTTGCAAAACTTGCACTTCATGCATTCATCCATTCATGATTTCAAAACATTTTTCAAAAATTTTGCATGTTTGTAAAAATTTGTGTAAATAACATCTTTTGTACATATGTATATAGCTTTTCTGGATGATAGTTGACATTTAAACTAGCCTAGAATTAAATTGGGAAATGGAGCTTGATTAAGATCTTAATCCACCTAATTTATAAGAGGAACCTTATAGGGCTTAGGTTTAAGGCTTTTCAGGTCCATGGTGACTTAATTCTTTGAGTCCACTAGGCTATGATCACATTTCATCTCAATGAGCCTAAGTAGAGCACTTAACAACAACACATGACTCATAGGGACAATGGCTTTACTTGGACACCATCACTTTGCACCGAGCTCTCTACGGATGAGGTGGTGAGGAGGCAGTCTTCCTTAACTTGGGGTAGCATATGAGGGTAGTACTTCTATGCGGAACCTCTCTTCTTCTTTTAGTGAAGGAAGTGCGTCTCAACTTGGTCTGGTTGCCATGAGGTCTAACGACAGGAGTTGTGGGTTGCAATAAAGCTTCAAAAGAGGGATAGTCTACTGTCTCAAGAGGAAAAACTCCTTGTATATATGCTGCACATCTATATGTTGTATAGATGCACTTGAAAAAAATGCAAAAAGAAAATAACTCCAAAAAAGTGGTGGGTCTGAGAGAAAATGATAATCCCACCGGAGTATGTATATAGTGCAATAAGCAAAGCTTGAGATTCATGATCCACCTTATGTAGCTTGCAGCAGGGAGACTTGGCTACACTGGTCAAGCTCCCAAGGATACATGGCTACACTGGCCATGGTCCATTCTCTTCTTCCTCCTCTTCTTGAGCCGGTTGAACTTGAACTTAGAAGGGAATACCCCGCTCCTCGAGGAAAGAGTGGCCAGATTGAGGTCATAGAGTTACCTTGTTGGGGAGGGTTGTCAAGTTGCCATTTCTGAGGTGGAGAGCTTATACCTCACATTCACAGGACAAGGAAAGATTCATGGTCTTCTGGGTTTGTGTTTGATGACTTATTCTGATCTGGAGCATTGAGGAGTCTTGATTAGAGATTAGTGGAACTTAGAGGCTGTTGAGTTTTAAGCTTAAGTCCAAATAAGGTTCCGACACATTAATAATCTAAAGATCTGATCGAGCTCCATACCTCAATTTAATGAAGGCAAGTTTAATAATCAACCTTGATCCATGTACATTCTGCTCTTTTTCTGTTTCTTTCTTCTTTTTCACTTCTTTTTCAAATAAGTGTTTGCTAAGGGACTAGCAAAGTTTAGTATAGGGGGGTGATGAATACTCATTCATCACTCTTTATTCTTATATTTTAGCTACAAAAACCTTTGCAAATGCATGTAGATATGTGTAAATACAAATAATTATCAAAAGCATGCATGGTGTAAAAACTAATAGTTAGCATGTTTTTGTGCAAAAATAAAAGAATAAAGATTAAAAAGAAAAAGAGGAAATATTTAGAATAAATATTGAGCAACCTAACCCAAGGGAGGGCTCAGCATGGGCCTGACCGCATAAAAGCCAAAGTAGAGGGAGATAGGGGCTCATTTGTGTAAATAGACCTGTAAATAAATAAATATATTTTCCTCTAAAAAATAGAATAAAATGGCTTGTATATATTGTATATATATTTATAATTATAAAAATCAAAACAAAAATAGAAAAATTAAAAAGAAAACAAAAACACTCCACTTGTGCATATCCACCATGTACATACAACCACTCCTATATTTATTTCACCATATAAATAAATAAATTAAAATTCAAAAAATTTTGTAAATATTCTATCTTTTATGTTGTAAATAAATAAAATAAAAACAACAAAAATAAAAACAAAATAAAAAGAACAAAATTAAAAACCAAAAATAATATTGTAAATATACCTTGTACATAGATGTATATACTTATTTATTTCACCCTTGTATATAAATAATAAAAATAAAATAAAAATACTTTTTTATTCCTTATTTTATGCTATAAATAAATAAAATATGAAAGGGGAATAAAAATGTATAAAAATAATAAATTAAAAATCAAAAATTAAAAAGGCATATTGTATAAATACCTATGTATAGCATAAAGTGTACATACCCTATTTTTATTTTGAAAAATTAATTAAAAATCACCAAAAAAATAGAAAAAATTAAAACAAAAATATTTCATGTTTTAAGTTTTTAATAATTCAGCCATTTGCTATTTTTAATTCAATTTCTAAATATTTTCCACGTGGCTGCTTCTCATTGGTCCACGGGGGAATGTTGACCCCCCGGTCAACTCCCCCCCGTGGACCACTTCCCACGGGTCCGTTTCGCGGACCCAACTTCTCCCATTTATCCCATCCAGACCCGATCACCATTCCGCCAAACCCAGTGTCCTAATCACTCTCCTACAATCCGGGAACCTCGCCCGATCTTCAGCCTAGGGATCCTTGCTCAATCGAGCCGGACCCGAGCCCTTCTTCCCGGACCTCCCACCATATAAGAGCCGAGCTCCGCCACCCATTTTCTCATCTTTGGCTCCCCATTCATTCATCCCAGGACCTCCACAGCCACCCTCGAGGTGACAGCTCCCGGTTGGCCGTGTCGTAGAGAGGAGAGAGTGACCGGACCTTTGATCCGGCGAGCTAGAGCCGCCGTGCTCCGCTTGAAGCAGGAGCTCGAGCCTCGGGCCACGACGACCCGCGAGGCGACGACCCAGAGCAAGCCCAGCTCACGCCCAGTCGACCCATCCGCCCAGGTAGCCGTAGTTGCTTTTCTTTTCGTTTCATTTTCGATTTCGCCCAAATCAGGTCGTCTCCGACGACCTCTGATTCCGACCACCTTAGACTTAGTCCCGACCATCGGAATTGCTCACCACGTTCGCCTTCCTCCCGTACACCTTCTCTGCCCCTCCGTTCAACCCAGCTCGCACAGGAGCTGGGGTTCGCACTCCTTCACCGTCGCATCGCGGGAGTTCGCCCGCACCACCGCACCGTCCACCTCCACCGCTACTAACAGGGCCGAGGCAGTTTGCCCTCGACCCAGGAGCTCTTTGGTTACGTTTTGCAGGTCAATCGAGGGATGTCTGAGGCTCTCCTACTTGAGCACCGACGCTTCTCCTCCGCCGGAGTTGACAGAGCTCTCCGGAGCCCTGTTGATTCATCGGAGGCGTTCTACAGACGCGGGGAGCCAAGCCGAAGCTTCTCCGATCATCAGCATCCCCCGTGAAGGCTCGGAGCACGCGTACTGGGCCGACGAAGTTCGCCGGCCACCTGTCCCTCCAGGACCTTCAGGCACCGTTCGATCAGCCTCGAAGCTCCAGTTTCGATCCGAGCCGTTCATCTGAGGAGCCTCTTTCACCGCATGATCTAGGAGGATCTGATCCGAGCCGTTCGATCTTGACGAAGAAGCGCCCTCTACCCTCCACCGTTGGATCTACACGTGGCCGCTTCTCCACCGTCGGATCGTTCCAAGGGTTACAGGAGCGAGGCGCCTCCTCTTCTCTACCGTCGGATCTACACGTGGCGCACGCTCATCCCTTGGATCTTAAATAAGGGGTAATTGTCCTTAGGCCCCTATGTTTTTAGTTTTTATTATTTAGTCCTGTGAATATAGAGTACCGTTGTTTTATTTTTGGTTTATTTGCACTTTGGACCTGAGATTTATTTTATTTGCATGTATACCCCTGCCTGTAGTATGTCACGTGCATCGACACGTGTTCTGTTGGGTTATTTGCATACTTAGCCTTGTAGTTCTGGGTTGTTACTTAATGAATGAAACTTTTTAGATAATTGCATTTATATCCCTGTGCGTGTGGAATTTGTGCATGTGCGTTATATTAGTGGGTAAATTACACTAAGGTTCCTAGGCTTTTAATACTTGTTATTATTTAGCCCAGAAACTTTATTTCTTTGCAATTAGGTCCCTGTGTGCCCCAGACACGTGCCTCGCGTGTGACTTCTTGCGATTTTTGCACCGAACCCCCCAGAACTTTCATTATTTGCGTACAGGTCCCTGTGCACTGTACCTAGGTTTTGATTTTGAATAAAATATCAAACTCACTCCAAATTCAATGAAAATTGGAATGGCTCCTGCCATGTTGTAAAATTTTCTAGAATTTTTGGAGACATTTTTGCTTTTATTTGCTATTTTTAAAAATTAAAAAACAACCTTTTTCTTTACTGTATGATTTGAAAAATCACAAAAAATATTAAAACTCATCTAAAAATTATAAAAAAATTAGTTACTGTGTCTTTTGCCTTGTTTGATTTTCTGACCAATTTTGGTCATTTTTCATTATAAAAACTCATAAAAATTACAAAACACTAAAAACCTCATAAAAATTCTAATAATTAATTTAAAAATCCAAAAACAATAATTATGGTGCCTTTATTTTCCTTAGACTTTCTAGTTTATAGGAAAATTACCTTCAGGAGTTAATAAGGCCTTTTGCATTTTAAATTGGCCTTTTACTCCTGACTGGACAGTACTTTCATTTTCTTGCATTGTTTTATTTTTATAAAATTAAATAAAAATCAGAAAATACCAAAAATTACCCAAAACAGTAAAAAAACATAAAACACATAAAAACATTTTTATTTGAATTTTTGATTGATTTTTGATGCATTAAATAATTGCTTGAAGTTGGTTGTTTCCCTTATTTTCTTATTTTCTTCATTAATTAAAAATCCAAAAAAATTTATAAAAATTAAAAATCCACCAAAAATACATTTTTTTATTTTATTTCTTTTTGAGACTACTTCGTAGGCCGCAAGGCCATCACGTGCTCCCTGAGTCCGACCCTGGTCGCTATACCAGGCTAATCTAATAGCCAGGACCGCTATCGTGTTTGATTGATTTTGATTTGATTTTGGTGGTCTGCTTTACTTTTTCTTGATTGAGCTGAGATTCTCATCGATCCGGGTCGCAACGACTCGAGTGATATTTTGACCTGATCCGGATTGATCGAATTTTGCCTCATCAGGCCGCTAGTCTTCCAGTTGATCCAACCGATGGTGGTACTGAGGCCACCCCTGATGCCGAGCCAGAGCGCGGTACTGAGGCTGCGAGTCTTCCAGTTGATCCAGCCGATGGTGGTACTGAGGCCACCCATGCTTTTGTTGAGAGACCTGTTGTTTTTCCTACTTCTGATGTATCTCGGAACTCTGTTGTGAATAAAGGAAAGGGTTTGGTTTTTTCTGGTCCCACTGTGGTGCATGATGTATTTGTGGATCTGGCCGTCGAGCCGTCTAGACCCTTTCCTAGTCCTTCATCTGAGAAGGACCCCGTGATCCCCTTCCCTAGAGCCCTTCAGATGGGGAAGGGGAAGAAAAAAGAAAATCCAAAAAAGAGAGATCAGGAAGAGTTCAGCCAGCAGATGATAGATCGGTTTCACATACAGCTGACTCTTCAGGAGGCTTTGCAGCACATTCCCCTTCTTCAGCATTCACTGAGAGACAGGACCACAGTCAGGAGGAAGAGAAGGAACCACCACTTAGAGATCCATGTGCTGACGAAAGCCACATGTTTCGCGATCCAGAACCGTTTGCCGTCCAAGAGGCCAGATTCAGGAGCCCCTTATGTCAGATGTCACATTAGAGAGCAGAGGTTTGACCATACTCTATTAGATAGCGGATCGCCAATCAACCTACTTCCAGCAGCCCTTCTTGACCGCTTCAAGTTGGGCACTCTTAAACAGAGCAGGACAGTCCTTCAATTTGCTGATCGATCTGTCAAGAGGCCGAAGGGGTTGTTGCGAGACGTTGTCGTCACCATTCAGGGCCTGCAATTCCCCGTGGACTTCGTAGTGTTGGACATGGAGATCCCTGATTTAGTGACCGATACCCCCATCGTTCTCGGTCGTCCGTTCTTGGCCACAACCAAGGCGGTGACTGACCATGATAGCGGGAAGGTATACTTTCGCGTCGAGGGCGAAAGTGTACAAATAGAGACGGTTGAGGACAGCCGAGCCAGAGAGAGATCATGCTCAGGCAGTATGGGCAGACCCAGTAGCACATGCCATCCTCTCATTTTCAGATTCCGCTGATGTAGAGACTCCAGCAGAGGAGATCTTGGAGAGCACATTTCTGGTCCTGGATACTTTTGAGGCAGCAGAGCCGGTTCTCGACTGCGATACTGATTTATTTGTTGATGATGGTGGTACTGAGGCCACCTTAGAGGCTACAGATCCCTCGAAGTCATATTTTGACTGGGCTGAGTTTGATGATTACATACCAGATCTGACTTCCACTGAGCCTGCAGCTAGGGAGGAGGTAGATGCCGAGCAGAGCAGAGACAGTCTATCAGGGCAACCTTCTCCAGATTCAGAGAGTGACAGAGAGTTTCAGTTCTCCCATGCGGATTTGGCAGCCTTCACGCAGAGTTTTCAGAGGCCATATCCACCAGCACCCAGTTGTCCAGAGCTGAAGCCACTTCCTGCGTCGCTGAAGTATATGTTCCTTGCGGGTGAGCATGAGATGTACCCAATCATTATCTCTGCTGATTTGACTGGAGAGCAAGAATCCCGTCTGATGGGGGTTCTTGAAAAGAACCGCAATGCGATAGGATATAGCGTAGTAGATCTCCAGGGGATAAATCTGGCCTTGTGCTCCCACCATATCTATCTCGAGGATGAGGCAAAGCCGTCGCGTGAGTTCCAGCGGCGGCTGAACCTGAATCTGAGAGAGGTTGTCATGAAGGAGATATCGAAATGGTGGAGCGCCGATTTTATCCACCCCATCTCCGACTCCAAGTAGGTCAGCCCTTTGCATGTGGTTCCCAAGAAGACATGCATCACTACAATGGTCAGCGAGTCTGGAGAGGAGATTGCTATACGGGTACCCACTTCTTGGCGAGTCTGCGTGGATTACAGACGACTCAACCAGGCCACCAAGAAGGATCATTTCTCCCTGCCCTTTATAGATCAGATCATTGAGAGACTGGCAGGGAAGAGCCACTATTGTTTTCTGGATGGGTACTCGGGCTACAACCATGTGGCCATCGCTCCCGGGGACCAGGACAAGACTACCTTTACTTGTCCCTTCGGCACATACGCCTTCAGACGCATGCCATTTGGGCTATGCAATGCCCATGCGACTTTTCAGAGATGCATGCTGCCGATCTTTTCGGACATGGTAGGGGAGTGCTTGGAGGTCTTCAAGGATGATTTCTCGGTTTACGGCGACGGATTCGACTCCTGTCTTGACTTCCTAGACCGAGTCCTTCAGCGATGTATAGAGGTTCACCTTGTACCATCTTGGGAGAAGAGTCACTTCATGGTGACTCAAGGGATGGTGCTTGGCCATATCATCTCCAACAGGGGCATGGAGGTTGATCCGGCCAAGGTAGATGTCATTAGAAAACTCGCACCACCGTCCAATTTGCGGCAGTTATGGTCATTCCTGGGGTACGTTGGTTTCTACCAACGATTCATTCATGATTTCAGCAGGATTGCCCGACCGTTGACTGACCTGTTGACGAAAGACACCGAGTTCCTTGTCGATGACAAGTGTCTTTCGTCGTTTGAGACTCTCAAGCAGTGTGTTATAGAGGCTCCTGTTCTCCAGCTGCCTGATTGGTCTCTCCCATTCGAGATCATGATGGATGCCTCCGATTTTGCCTTGGGGGCCGTGCTGGGACAGAGGAGGGATGGAGTCCCATTTGCTATCCACTACGCTAGCCGCACATTAGATTCCGCGCAGCGGAACTACACAGTCACAGAAAAGGAGATGCTAGCCGTAGTGTTCACCCTAGATAAGTTCAGATCTTACATTATTGGATCTAGAGTGACCTTATTTACTGATCACACCACCATCCGATATCTCATGGCAAAGAAGGATGCCAAGGCTAGACTGACTAGATGGATCCTTCTACTCCAGGAGTTCGACATTGAGATCAAGGATAAGCCTGGAGACAAGAATGTGGTGGCGGATCATCTCTCCCGACTAGAGCATCTTGAGGATTCTGAGCAGATTGACCCTATATGTGAGACCTTCCCAGATGAGGCGATCCTTGCTATCATCTCTCTCTCGTGGTACGCCGATATTGTGAACTTTCTTGTTGCTAAGAAAGTTCCACAAGATTGGCCCAGGCAGAGGCTTGAGACCTTCCTCGCGAAGGCCAAGTCCTACCATTGGGAGGATCCCATCCTTTACCACGAAGGAGGGGATAGCGTCTGGCGTAGGTGCATTCCTCACTTTGGGAGGAGAACGACACATAAAGTGCTCCAATTCGGCCTATGGTGGCCTACCCTCTTCAAGGACTCTGATGAGTTCGTGAAGAGGTGTACTGACTGTCAGAGGATGGGCACTTGTGGACAGCGAGATATGATGCCAATGCAGCCCATTCACTTCTGTAAGGTTTTTGACGCATGGGGCATCGATTTCATGGGTCCATTCCCTAAGAGTCAGGGATTTGAGTACATTCTGTTGGCCGTTGATTATGTGAGTCATTGGGTTGAGGCCATCCCCGCCCGAACCGTAGATGCCAGGATTGTTTGCAGATTTTTGAGGAGGCATATCATTACACGGTTCGGGGTACCTCGAGTGTTGATATCTGACGGGGGGTCTCATTTCATCAACGACCAGGTATAGGCCCTTGCTAGCGAGTTCGGCATAGACCATTGAGTTGCCACTCCATACCATCCACAGACGAATGGTCTAGCCGAGGTGTCGAACAGGGAGATCAAGACTATTTTGCAGAAAGTCGTTCGTCCTGACCGAAAGGATTGGTCACAGCTTTTGGACTCGGTCTTGTGGGCATATAGGACGTCTTTCAAGACACCTTTAGCACATCTCCCTTTCGCCTCGTTTATGGCAAGCCGTGCCATTTACTTATTGAGTTGAGACACATTTCACTTTGGGTAGTTACAGATATTCTTTTGGATCCAGATAGTGTAGGAGACCAGAGGAGGGCAGAGTTAGCAGCCTTGGAGGAGCTTCGTGATACCGCCTTCTCAAACAGCCTACAGTACAAGGAGAGAGTGAAGGAGTGGCATGATTCTCATATCAGCCACAAGCATTTTGAGCCTGGACAGAGAGTATGGCTGTTTGATGCTAGGCTTCGTATATTTCCAGGGAAGCTACAGAGCAAATGGAAGGGACCTTATCTTGTGAGAAAGGTACACGACAGTGGGAGCATTGACATATCTGAGTTGTCTTCTGAGAGTACCTTTCGAGTGAACGGCCAACGGCTCAAGCCATTTCTAGATCATGAGCTGCGGGTCGTTGATGTTGCCCCTATTCACTTTGCGTGAGATGTGGTCTTTTGACTCACATCTATTGCATCTCACGCCTGATTATCGCTGTTCTCCCGACATGTATAGATCCAGATGTCCATATCATTCCATTTTTAGTCCACATCCCTTTCTTCATCCTTTGATTATGCTATACTTAGGGGTGTACTTTACCCTAAGTATAGGGGGGATGTAGGACTCTCGGGTATTCATTTGATTCATTCTTTACCCCTATTTTTGTTGCCTATACTTAGGGATATTTTACCCTAAGTATAGGGGGGGGGGTAGACCCTGTATATTCTCCACTCGGTTTTCCCTTTGTGTATAGCCTGCTATACTTAGGATTATTTGATCCTAAGTATAGGGGGAAAAGCCGAGATCCTTTTGACTTCTATTCATTCATTCGTCTTTGTATATAGACTTCCTTTTCACTTCCCTATACTAAGCACGAGTTATGTCTTCTTCATCGCTCTTGACTCTGAGGACATCGTTTGAGCTAAGTATAGTGGGGTGTGTATATATTCCATATATACTTTAGCCATAACTCGTACTTTGGTGAGTGTGTAAATAAATAAAAATGGCTAAAAACCAAAAAAATCCATAAAAATTAAAAAAATTTCACTGTAAATAAACATTCTTTTATTGCACATACATAGCTAGTGTACAAATTATTTTTGTAAAATTGTTTTCAAAAACTTTTTGTGTAAAGTTTGTGTAAATATGTGTATATCAAAATTATGTATATAGTACAAAACTTTTCCAAAATGTTTTGAAAATCAAAAGTTTGCAAAAATCTTGTGTAAATTTGTGTAAATATTTTGCAAAACTTGCATTCATGCATACATCCATGATTTCAAAACATTTTTCAAAATTTTTGCATTTGTGTAAAAATTATGTAAATAGCATCTTTGTATATATTTGTATATAGTTTTTCCTGGATTATAGTTGACATTTAAACTAGCCTGGAATTAAATTGGAAATGGAGCTTGATTAAGATCTTAATCCGCCTAATCATAAGAGGAACCTTATAGGGCTTAGGATTAAGCTTTTCAGGTCCATGGTGACTTAATTCTTTGAGTCCACTAGGCTATGATTACATGTCATCTCAATGAGCCTAAGTAGAGCACTTAACAACACACACATGACTCATATAGACAATGGCTTGACTTGGACCAGCACTTAGCACCTAGCTCTCTACGGATGTGGTGGTGAGGAGGCAGTCTTCCTTGACTTGGGGTAGCATATGAGGGTAGTACTTCTAGGCGGAACCTCTCTCTTCTTTTAGTGAAGGAAGTGCGTCTCAACCTGGTCTGGTTGCCATGAGGTCTAACGACAGGAGTTGTGGGTTGCAATAATGCTTCAAAAGAGGATAGTCTACTGGCTCAAGAGGAAAAACTCCTTATGTATATATGCTGCACATGTATATGTTGTACAAATGCACTTGAAAAAAATGCAAAAAGAAAATAACTCCAAAAAAGTGGTGGGTCTGATAGAAAATGATAATCCCACCGGAGTATGTATATAGTGCAATAAGCAAAGCTTGAGATTCATGTCCCACCTTATGTAGCTTGCAGCAGGGAGACTTAGCTACTCTGGTTGAGCTCCCAAGGATACATGGCTACACTGGCCATGGTCCATTCTCTTCTTCCCCCTCTTCTTGAGCTAGTTGAACTTGAACTTAGAAGGGAATACCCCGCTCCTCGAGGAAAGAGTGGCCATACTAGGGTCATAGAGTTACCTTGTTGGGGAGGGTTGTCAAGTTGCTACTTCTGAGGTGGAGAGCTAACCTCACTTACACTGTACAAGGAAAGACTCATAGTCTTCAGGGTTTGTGTATGATGACTTGTTCTGATCTGGATTATTGAGGAGTCTTGATTATAGATTAGTGGATCTTAGAGGCTGTTGAGTTTTAAACTTAAGTTCAAATAAGGTTCCGACACATTACTAATCCAAAGATCTGATCGAGCTCCATAATTCAATTTAATGAAGGCAAGTTTAATACTCAATATTAATCCATGTATATTCTCCTCTTTTTCTTTTTCTTTTTCTTTTTTCACTTCTTTTTCAAATAAGTGTTTGCTAAGGGACTAGCAAAGTTAAGTATAGGGGGGTGATGAATACCCATTCATCACTCTTTATTCTTTTATTTTAGCTACAAAACCTTTGCAAAACACATGTAAATTCCTGTAGATATCAATAATTACCATTTGACATGCATTGTGTAAAAATAAATAATTAGCATATTTTTGTGCATAAATAAAAGAATAAAGAAACAAAAGAAAAAGAGGGAGATATTTAGATAAATATTGAGCGACCTAATCCCAAGGGAGGGCTCAGCATGGGCCTGACCGCATAAAAACCCAAGTAGAGAGAGATAAGGAAGCTCATGTGTGTATATCTACCTATAAATAAATATAAATATTTTCCTCTAAATAAAAATAAAAATGGTTTGTATTTATTTGTAAATATTTGTAAATATTAAATTAAAATAAAAATAAGAAAAATTTAAAAAGAAAATAAAAATACCCTTCCTTGTATATATTCATCATGTACATAGACCCACTTATATATTTATTTACCCCTATAAATAAATAAATTAAAATATCATAAAAATTGTATATATTCTATATTACATAATGCAAATAAATAAAATAAAAATCATAAAACCAAAAATAAAATAAAAATAAATACAAATAAAATCAAAACTCAACATTGTAGATATACCATGTATATAAATGTATATAACTATTTATTTACCCCTTGTAATTAAATAATAAAAATAAAATAAAAAACCAAATTATTCCAAAATTTATCTTGTAAATAAATAAAATATAAAATTGGAATAAAAATGCACAAAAATAAATAATTAAAAATCAAAATTAAAAATACAATATTGTATATACCTATGTATATAATACTATATTGTAAATACCTATTTTTTATTTCAAAAGAATAAATAAAAAATCACTAAAAAATAATTTAAAATAAAAGAAACATTTTTCATGTTTTGACTTTTATGAAATTCGACCATTTTCTATTTATTATGTATTTTCTAAATAATTAACACGTGGCCGCATCCCATTGGTCCACGGGGGATGTTGACCCCTCGGTCAACTCCCCCCCTGGACCACAGACCCGCGGATCCAGTGCCCTGACCCGATTTCTCCAAATTATCGCCACTTGATCCAAGCTCCAAATCCGTAAACCCCGGGTCCTAATCCATCTGTGTTCATTCCTGATCCACGCCCGGGCGGGGTTATGGGGATCCGTGCTCCGATTCCCTCGCCCGACCACCTTCTAGCCGGACCCCTAGGAATATAAAGTCCCAGCTCCGCCGCACGATTCCAGCATCTTTGGCTCCGCATTCTCCTTCCCAGGACCTCCACCACCTTCGTCTGAGTGACAACGAGCGACCGGCGGTGTCGCAGAGAGGAGAGAGTGCTCAGACCATTCATCCGGCGACCTAGCGCCGCCGTGCGCCGCCCCCTGCGTGGTGCTCGAGCCTCGGGCAACGATGACCCTCGAGGCAAGGACCTAGAGCTTCAACAGCTCGTCCCCAGTCGACCTCGACCATCAGGTAACCTTAGTTCCCGTTAGCTTTCGCTAATTTCCGTTAGCCCAATTTCCCCATTCGTCGTCGACAGTCGATTTCGACCACACCCGTCCCCTATTCGATCATCGGAACCGACCTTCACCTTCGCCATTCTCCCCCGCACATTCTCCACCCATCCATTCAACCCAGTTCGCACAGGAACTGGGAGTCGGTCCCCTTCGCCATCGCATCGCCGGAGACCGTTCGCCCCGACGCGCCGACCACCCACTTCGCACCTAACCGGGTCGAGGCATTTTGCCCTCGACCCAGGAGTGTTCCTGTGCAGCTTTGCAGGTGAGAGGAGGACCATCTGAGGTCCTCCATGTTCAGCACAGGAGCTTCAGCTCTGCCGTTGTCGCCTGGGCTCTTCGGAGCTCCTTGGCGCCATCGGAAGGGCTCTTCAGATGCGAGAGGCTCCGACGATTCTTCTCCGACCCATCAGCATCCCTGCAGAGGTCCAGCGCGCGCACATTCCTCTGGCGAAGCTCGCCGGCGAGGAGTTCCTCCAGGACCCTCCTCCGCCGTCCGTTTACCCCCCGGAGTCCCAGATCACTTGTGGACCGTTCGATCAGGGTGAAGAAGAGGGCCCAGCGGCCACCGTCAGATCAGACACGTGGCCTCTTCTCCACCCTCCATCCAGCGAGGGTTAGCCACCTCGCTTCTCAACCGTTGATTCCCCCACGTGGCGCACCCTTCACCGTTGGATCAGAGCCGAGGGCTCCCTTGTTCAGCTGCAGCGCGCCAGAGCCGCACGATCATCCACGTGGCGCACATCCAGCCCTTCGCTTAAATAAAGGGTAATTTACCCTTAGGCCCTCTGTCTTTTCGTTTTTAGCATTTAGTCCTATAAATATTTTATAGCGTTCATTTTATTTTGGTACATTTGCATAGTCGACCTGGTAGTTTATGTTATTTGCATTTCTGCCCCTGCCTATTGTGGACACGTGCTTCGTCACGTGTATTTTATGGTAAATTGCATGTAAGGGCCCGTGGTTTCTAATTGTTATGAAATGAAAAATACTTTTAGATAATTGCATTTATACCCCTGTGAGTGATTTAATTCCACATGTGTCGAATTTATTAGGTAAATTGCAGTTAAGTCCCTGGACTTTTAGCACCTGTTGCTAAAAAGCCCTCGGAACTTATTTTCTTTGCATTTGGGTCCCTGAGTGCCCAAAACACGTGCGTGGCGCGTGGGAATTTGGGATTTTTGCACCGGGACCCCCTGGGTTTATATTTTTGTTACTTTTAGGCCCCCAAAGTTATTTTTATTGCAGACAGGTCCCTGTGACTGTGGGCTTTTGTTTTCTTTAAATAAAATATCAAATATCATCCAAATTAAGTGAAAATTTAACATGTGGCTCCTGCCACTGTGTAGAATTTTCACTGATTTTTTGGGAAATTTTGGAGCCCTTTTATTATTTTTAAAAATTCAAAAACATCTCTTTTTCTTACTGTTCAGAGTTAAAATTCACAAAAAAATATAAAAACATTTTCAAAAATTACAAAAAATTAGATTTTGTGTATTTTATTGTGCTTGATTTTCTGGCCAATTTTGGTCATTTTTAGACTTATAGAAAATATAAAAATTAGAAAACACTAAAAACTTAGAAAAATTCTAACAAATCATAGAAAAATCCAAAAATAATAAAATTTTTCCTGAATTTTCTTCTTTACTTATCCTTTCTAGGAAAATTATCTTCAGGTTTTATTAGGGCTATTTTGCATTTTATTTTTGTCTTGAAGCCTGGCTGGATAGCAACATTATTTTTCTTCCTTCTTTCATTTTTATAAAATTCCGTAAAATCAGAAAAATATCAAAAATTCACCAAAAACATAAAAACAATAAAAACCATAAAAATATTTTTGTTTGAATTTTTGGACCTTTTTTGAGTGGATAAATAATTGTTGATAGTTGCTTGTTTTTATTGTTTTCTTATTTTTCTTTATAATTAAAAATTCCAAAAAAATATAAAAATATTAAAAATCCACCAAAAATTGCTTGTTTTTATTTTCTTTATTTTTCGACTACTTTGTAGGCCGCAAGGCCATCACGTGCTCCCTGAGTCCGACCCTGGTCGCTATACCGGGCTAATCCAATAGCCAGGCCACTATTGATTTTCCTTGATTTTTGTCTTGTTCTGATGGTCTGTTCCTTCATTTTTCTTGTTGAGCTGGATCTCTCGAGCGGCTAAGGTCGCAACGACCTTCGCTATATTTTATCCACCTTAGTTCATTCGGAAATTCGGCTCATCACCCTCCTCCGCCGATGACTAGATCTTGTCGACGTGCTCCCCAACCTTCCTCATCTATAGAAGGACACCTCCCCCTCTGAGCTTCTCCAGATCCGCCATTATTTCTGCCTCTTTCCGTCTAGTGAGCTCCACAAGAGAGAGCGGGTGACAGCCGCATTGATCCTCGTCATTGCAGCAAGGAGAAGAGGAGTGGCTCAGTGTGATCACCGTCGGTGTGGAGCTCCGCTCTACCACGCCAAGCCTCCATGTCGCCAAGTGTTGCAAGACACGATCATCGAGCTCATCAGAGCTCGATTCCCAAGCGAGTTCATCCACAACGCATCCTTCTATACGCTTTCTATCCAAGTATTCTCCCATATCTCTCTTCTTCTCCCTTTGATTTTCTCCATCTTCAATCTCCTCTCAATCATTCTCTTCCTCTAATTGAATTGAACTGAACACATCCAAATCCTCTATGTTCTCAACTTTGAATGTCACCATTTCATTCTATCTCACACACCTAATGACTCAGGCCACACACGATAGTTGGAGATCAGGAGCGATTCCTCCGCCCAACAGACGCTCCTTCACTCTTCCTTTATATGTTGTTTGAGGCCAGGGCATTGCATCTCGAGCCGTAGATTTCGATTGCAGGTCATTGTCGACACCTCAAACTTGAAGCACATCACTTGGAGACCTGATCGAGGTCTCGGATCACATAGCAATTGGAACCTCGATCATTACTTGAATGAGATGCTTCTACCTGGAAGAGAACTGCAACATCATCACCCGTAACTAAAGAGATATATATTATTTACTATCAAGGTCATTCAAAATTAACTTATTTTCTTCATCAAAGCTATACATATACATGCATAAAAAATAATAAAAATATATCTTAAATTATAACCTCCACATATACCATGGTACAACAAGATGAAAACAACGTAAGGTTCATCTTCAAACACTCATATCTACTCCATATGAATTCAAATTGCCAAGCTCACCTTTGTTATTCTCATGATAAAATCCTCTTTAAGATGGATGTGGTTTCACTAAAATCGAAGTTAAGATACAGAAGCTCGATTTTTGAGGTACTAAAGATATTTATACTATTGTATATTAGGTCATACCATTTTTATTCTTTTTAGTTTATGCTTATATTTATTTTTAATATTTTCTATATTTTATATATTTATATAATATTTAAATAAAAATAAATAAAAGCCAAAAAATAAATAAATGTACAACCTATATTATAGATATAATGAACCTATATTACACATATATGTAATTATTTATACATATATATACATAATACCATAAAATTAATATAAATATATTTAAAATACTTAACATATGTTTTAAATAAAAAATAAAATACATAATATATATAGTGTACATAAGTATAAATATCTATATATTAAGATATTTATTGTATAAATACCTTCATTTAACTCCAAATTCAACATATAAATGCTCTAAATTGAATAGAAAAATTGTCCTATATTTATCATTTTATATATTTTTATCTAAAATCATTTATTACTTATTTTAGATTCAATAGTGAGTTTTATCTCTTTGATCAATGCTTCAATAGACTACGCCCCACCAACTCAAGGGGCCAATTTGACCAGTTAAGCGGTCAAAGTTTTCCTCCCCAAGTACCTTCTTCTTCAGTGCCTCTGCTCCTTCTCCATTTTTTCCCGACCACCTTCCTACTCCTTCTCGAACCTTCTCATCAGCAGATGTTACATGAACATCTGATGATCTTCACCATGCATTCATTTTCTTGTCTAGGTCATCAAACCTAGTCCTATATCTTCTTCTATATATACCCTGTTCATAAGATTTGAAATGATCTTCTCACCATTTTTCTCCTCGTTGGAGGAAGCTCCTCAAGGATCGAGGTATGTCATCGACTTGTTGCTTCAAAAGAGAACGAGATTGTGGGGATGGGATTAGAGAGGTAGGGAAGGGCTCCCGGTGAGTGAGGATGGATTGAGATGCGATGATCCATTCAACCTTTTGATGGAGGTATACACTGATGTATACCCTCGCGTCGTCCACCCTGTTCCCACACCCTACAAGTTAGCGTCTCTGCGAGACCCGATCCTCTCGCAACTGGCGTTGGCGGGTTTGACCACTCGGCCATTCTACGAAACTTGTTTTAACATCTCCCTTGACCATGGTGGTCAAAGCTTTTACACTCCCACTATTCATGTAGTGCATAGAGATGTCGGCAACAAGGTTTATTATTCATTAAAACATCTTCCTTGTCTCATGCATTTCTGAGTCCCATTGAACCAACATGTTTGATATCGGTGCTAGCTACTATCCCCTTGGTTAGAGAATCAACTATCATATCACTTGTAGGTATATATGCTACAGGAATTTATTGTTTTGCGATTATATCGTGTATATAGTGACATTGGATTTCGATGTGCTTTTCTTTATAAGTACTAGCCCCCACTGTTGATCAAGATTATTGCATCTTGATTATCAATACATTTCAATTGGACCTTAAACCAATTCAAGGTTTAAGTTTTCCAGAAAGTGTTTAATCGAAATCACATGAGTGGTGGCCATTCTAGATGCATTGTATTCTGCTTCCTGTGTATGTCTAAATGCACATCCTTGTTCCTTGCTACCCCAAGAAATGGTTGCTCCACCAAACATGAAAAGGTAACACGATGTATATTTCCTAGCATCCACAACATCTCCGAAATCTATATCAGAGTATCCCACTACTTCAAGTATTTCAGCTTAATACACCAGTTTCAAATGCACAGTCCCTTTCAGATATCGAAAATCCTCTTTATAGCTTCCCAATGTGTTGGTTCATTATTACTTTGATATCTGCTAACCATGCAAACAGGATAAGCTAAGTTGGGTTGAGTGCACATCATTTCACACATCAAACTTCACATCGCTTGTGCATATGTAACTTTTAAGGATTTCTGCTCCTTTCTAGGACATTGACTCTTACTGAGTCTCTTCTAAGCATAGTCAGTGTAAGAGCTAGAGTGCTATTATGCATTCCAAATGTCTTTAATATAATATGCAAATATTTTTCTTGATTAAGACTCAGTATCATCGAATCTCTCTGTCTCTCTATCTCTTGTAGTTTGAATTCCTAAACCATAAGATGCTTCGTCCATATCATTCATCTCAAATTCACTACTCAATTTCTCTGTAATTTTATTGAGCATTCATATGTCATTACCTGTGATCAGAATACCATCCACATATAATGATATGATAACAAACTTGCTCCAACTCTTCATGACATATATACAATTATCCAACTTATTCGTAATGAACAAAGCAAATAAAATACAACAGAGAGAAAAAGAGATAGATCTGATCAATTAAATTTTTAATTAATTCACAGATCTAAGAAGAGATCAATGATGATTTATCAATTATCGCTCCAATATTGCAGGTTGGGGAAATCAATCAAATTAATCCTACAACATTAGTCAAGATCAAAATCCCTCCTCAAATTTCTTACTACAGTTGATTCCCCATGAATAATTTTAATCCTTAATAATAAGGAAATTAATCTTTTATTCTCCCCAATAAAACCCCTGCAAAACATGTCAAGTATCCCCAAATGATATTGTAAAATCTTCATAAAATTAAGCCTGCATCAGATATTTTAAGCCTCAAATAATAACTGACATTAAAGTGTCTCTAATTTGTCCAAATATAATGTAAAGTGATAGAGCATTTAAGTAGCTTAAAAATGCCATAAAATTGGCGTACATTGGATAAAAAATGGGAGAGTATGAAATACAGAAGATCAGGGACTATTCTATAATAAAAAGATGAAGCTTTTTGATCAAAATAGCCATCGTAGGGACTTATATGTAGATATGAAAAGCTACCATTCCTCACGTAATTTACCCCATGTGGGGGTAATTATGTAAATACGAGGATTTGCAAAGGTTGCCCGAAAAAATAACCAGGTCACATGTGGCAAACACATGACCGGAATAGACTCGGTCTGAGGTGTAACTCTGGTTCCATGCGATGCCTTCTACTAGGCTCAGCCTCCAGTCGAGGCTGGAGGCTTGGGTGGGGCCTCGATCTGACGGTGGATGAGGGCCCTGATATGGATCAAAGGGCTGAGGAAGCATGATCAAGGACTGTATGATCACGAAGATCTTATGTTATGTGGAGCTTCTGGGGGCTTCTTCTTCCTCTTCGGGTTTAGCAGTGTGCGACAGAGGGTTATGGTCGACATAGAAGTTTATGTTCCTCTTGGAGGTCGACAAAGAACTGATCAGGGTGACGACGGAGCAAGAGGAAGTAAGAGGAGCTCTTCCTCCTTTGGTGGCTCTAGGAGCGAAGGATGGTGAAGCTCAGTAGAGAAAGAGCCGAGCGAGGAGGAGCTTGGATGCTCTGGTGGTCGGTGGATAGAGTCCCCTGCAGGTGCAAAAGTGTTATGCTCCACGGAGGAACTCTTGATGATGTGGACCTAGAGTGGTGGTCCTCTATATGGTTGTAGGTAGAGGATTCGTGTTCCAGAAGGAACTGTGCCTGCATGGGTTAGTGAAGGCCAAAAAATAAGAGGAATAATGGAATGAAGCTCGTAGCAGTGGTGGTGGAGGAACGGAGCTGAGCTCTAGCCTGTGTAAAGCCGAAGGTGGAGGGGACCTAAGAGGTGGAAGTAGAACTTGAAAGGGAGAAAGTCGAGGCGAAATCGGTCGTCGAGGGGATGGTTTTCTGCTCTGAAAATGAAGAATCGGAGAAGATGAGAAGATGGTACCTGGAGGTGGACCTTCAAAGAGGAGGAGGAGTGGGTCGATTTGCTTGAGAAAGGAGGAGCTAAGCCTCCAGGTGGTCGTCACTCAAAGGGACTCCAGTGAGGAAAGACCCGAGCTTTGTTGCTCAGGTCTGCAGCTATACGGCCGAGAAGATGGGCTGAGGATCTCACCACCTACATCCTCATCATGGCCTGGTGATGAGGTCCATCTTCTACTGTCACCAGAGATGGTATCTGGGTTGGAGGGATGAAGGTTCCGTAATGGTGGATGGCTTGTGGAGATGATGCGACCCGGGATTTATAGGAATGGGGCGTAACAGTCAGAGGAGAGAGAGAGAGAGAGGGAGGGAGAGAGAGTGTGTGTTTATGTTGGCGTTATGCGAAGCGGGAGTAAAGGATCACTTGCAGAAGCTTGATCCTCCAGGGAGTTATATGCATGACGTGATGGCAGTCTCTTAGGGGAGATGGATAACGACTCAGGGAAATAGGGTCACTACAAGGAAAAAGGATTGTAGTGACAGTTTTGTGGCGACAAAAACTTGTAGTGACGAACAAACTATCAGCACAAGGGAAAATTATAAAAATACCCTGAAATCATAGATTGCGTATTATTAGCGATTTTTGTAGTTATTAGAATTGCACCATTGAAATTATACTTTCGTACAATTTACCTGAATGGCAAAATTAATTGGATTTTCTTTATATGTAGCAACATAGTAGAGATTTCGAGTTCTACATATATATTTCATATATATTTCAGTAAAAGCTTCCTAAGTATATTTTTGAACATTCATGGATAAACATGGAAAGCTTTATTCCTAATTTTATTAATAGTTTTTTATGTACATTTTCACATCTGGTAATTTATTACTATCTCAACAGAAAAAATGTTATAAAAATCTCCCTCGCACACACATTGTACGCTTGCAGATAATAGACCTTACAACATATAGATTCCACGTGCATTTACTTTAAATTAATCTCAGTGATTTTTTATGCCAAACTCGTGATCTTAATTTTAAACAATTAATCCATTATAGGTCCAATAACAAAAGCATAACCTAATGCCCATCTTTCGGCTGCTTTTGGGGCTCACAATTAATTAACTTCCAAAAATCGACACCCCCGATCCGAGCACATATTTACTGGAGGAAACGTGCCCTAAAAACGATATAAAAGTAGGTCTCCCACATTCATTTGGCATTTCTCTTATTTCTCTGAAAAAAAACCCTAGCAACCTCCTTACATACTCCGCAATGGCGGGACTTAGTGGCGGAAGCCGAAGTGGAGGCGGAGGGCTTTGTGGAGGCGGAGGTCGAGATGGATTCGGAGGTCAAAGTGAAGGTGGAGGGCAAGGTGGAGCCGGTAGTCAAGGTGAAGGCGGATGAGGTAAAGCCGGAGGTCGAGATGGAGGCGAATGTTGAGTGGAGGCGAGGTTGGGATGGAACCGGAGGTCGATGTGAAGGCGGATGGCGAGATGGAGGTGGAGCTAGAGGTCGAGGTGGAGCCGGTGGTGAAGGTGAGGGCAGATAGCGAGGTGGAGTCGAAGGTCCAGGCGAAGGGCGAGGTGGCGGCAGAGGTTGAGGAAGCCATGAGCGGATGTCAAGCATGCAGATTGAGAGCAAAGATCAGCAGTTGAAGATGCACAAGGTGGACAGTCTGGCGAATGCGAAGTTGATGATGGAGGGTGAAGCACGAAGATATTGGGTAAACTTCCCAATCTAATTTTACAATCTACAAACGTATGCAATATATCTTCTGTGTTTTCCTCTATTTGCTTGACTTTTAACTCAGTGCGCTATTTTTTGGGTGAACTGAATTGAATTCTGATTATAATATGTCTAGATGAGATTTTTTGTGTTGAAATTTGGTGTGGACCCTCGGTTCATTAAACGTGAACCAGTTTTTCAACCTATCACCAAAGGTCTTGAAACAGAAGTTAGTTTAATCCACAGAGTCCTCTCTGCATAATTAATCGTGCAATATATTGAACAGTTTAAGCTGGAATATGAATCACAAATATAGTAAAACGAACTTACATCACTTGTTATCACTTGTCTGCTAAGTAGTCCACCATAGTTTATTTTGAGTGCATCTGGGAGATTGTAGTTGTAGAGATTTGCGTAAGATCTCATTCATGATTGCCAACTAACTGAATTAACTAAGGATGTCAGTTGTTGTATACAAATGAAAATTTCTCATATAATTGTTCAGAATTAATGGAGGATCGTACCTTGTTGCCACATGTAATCGATGAGCCTGTTATTATACTACACAACTCCTTTCCAGTTCACCTTCCCGACGCCTCCTATAATTAAAGAATGAACCGATCAATATGAACCCTTTAAACTATAGGAGATAGTTCATTAGAGGAAAAGATGAATATGTACTTGGAAAAATGCGAGACCAAGAAACAGAGAACAACTGGTAGGCATAGAAGTTCATTGTCTTCATGATATATATGGCTTCCTGCATCATGCGAAAACACTTGTGAAGCTAACCAACACTCTTAGTTAATCTTTCAAGTGAAATGCGGAGTTCTTACTTTGTAAATATCATACTTATCCACTGAGACATCAGCAGTGTTATTGTTTGCTGTAGTACTTACGAACATGAAATATCTTATGTATTTTTATCCTCAATTTTTTGAAATACAGGGGGCAGAAATCCTCACTGCCCATTAAAAATAATAAATGTTGTGAGAAATGCAAGGAGAAAAAAGGAAATTTTGTTATAATCACAAGGTGTATCTATAACTGAGGCCATTTTATTTGAGATTTTAACACCATAATATCTAAAATCTTACTCTATTTTGCTAGAAGATGCTTATCAAATTATATTCTTCTTGGAATTTATATAAAATGTTGCTATTTAATCATGATTCGCACAAGCCGCATAACAAAACTTTGAAGAATGCATATCCATTTCAAAGTGATTCGTCTGCAACAATATAACAATAAATATGGTATTATCATTAGATCCAATTGGGTAGAAGCCTAACAAGATTTAGGATCTAATTACTTTATGATGACTCAAATGCATGTAGGTCTGAGATTTTACTGATTATTTCAATCCAAAAATTTTCTTCCCATAAGAAGTCATTGTGAATATATCCAATTAAATCACAGTATTGTAATGTAATGAGATGTTAAGAGACCTTCTACCTTTACCATCTACTATAAATGATGGAATAATTCGCATCCTCTAATACATGAAAATTGGTACTAACATTTGGGCGCGCAGATCCTTCGCTATAAAACAACTAGAGTATAATCCATATTTTTTGCAAATATCAGGTATGAGTCATATTCAATTGTTTAACATAGAGATTTGGCTGCAATTGACTATATGAAAACAAGATTTATATGTTTAATCTTGTATTATTTTCTTCACTATATGTAAACGTATCCATGTGGTTCCCTATGCCCATGGAAAATATTTATATGTTTTTGATGTTCTTTATCTCGCTATATCTTACGGTTGTATTCTTTTACAATGTAGAACAGTGAATATAGAAAAGAAAGTGTATGAATCTAAGAGGACACGCTTGCTTTGTGATTCATGAAGAAGCAACACGTGAAATACATATTGATGAATTGGAGGAGGCCGATGATTCGTATAGTGATGAAAGCCATATTTCTTTCGGTACATGTTTCTAATTTCTTTTTTTATGATTCCTATAACATGTTGGTACATTTTTTTCTTTAGTGCAATTGGTTGCTTGATCAATTTTTGTTTATCTTAATCTACTACTTCCAAATATGTTTTCCAAGATATATACATGTTGTGTTAGTCTTTTCAGTTTAGATTTAGTCAATGACTTCGAATTGATGATGCCAAGTTCTCAAGGTTAGTAATCCATTATCAAGTTGCTTGAAAAAGAAGGTAGGAGTAATTTATGTTGATGTTTCTCCTGCTGCACTGCCGTTGTTAGATTATTTTTTTAACTTTGTGGGGAGATTCTTGAGCAAGTTGGAGGGCAAGGTGATCCCCCAAGTTGGCACCAAATTACTTGAGTAATGTGCATGCATGTGAGGGGGGCCACTTGATCATATCACTATGATCTAAACTTGAGATAGTTCAACCCTTTTTTGGCAGGCAAAAGAAACAAGAGAATGTCTATCTTTCTATATCTCGACGTATGAGTTCAAGAAGTATATATAAATATACTCGTTTGTGGATCATCTATTCTTTCTTTGTGACGGTGAAGAATGGTGGTGGCTGGTAATCTATTCTTCTGAACTAAAAATTAAAAATTTAGTAGCAGGAGTTCCATCTACCAAGCAATCTTATTTTGAACTATACAGTTATTTTATGAACATTTATGATTCCAACCACTATATTTCTAACGTTTGTTATAACTAATGCTCTACTTAAGTACTTGGTGAGTTCACTACATCTTATGTTGGATTGTCTTAACTTTTGGGTTGGTAGTTTTGATGAATGCTGGTTATGTGCTATAAAAATGTTACCATATCTCTAGTTGTTGATAGTTGTTGGTTTTATATGGTTTGTGCTTGTTGGAGCTATCAATCCTATTTTTTACATTTAAAGTTAACTTCTCTCTCTAAAAATCATCCACCATTGGGCCATGCATGTGGTTTTGTTGGTTATTTACCAATAATCACGACTAGTGGAGGCTATCAAGAAGATTTCAAAATATGTTTCTCAGCTAAGACGGGTTGGAAAGGGACATGGTAAAATTATTTATACCTATTTTTATCATCTTGTTTGATTCCTGGAGAGACACCGAAACTAAGTTAATGCTGTGATTTTTTTTTGCAGGGGTCCGACATTTTGATCAATCTCTTCTTCAATGTGAGACTATAGTGCCTTTTTGAGTTGGGTGTGTACCTGGTGATCATCAGCTTCTAGGTTAACCAAGGTAATGCCACAATTTTATGTATCTTCTAAACCCGGTTTCTGCAAGTAATGCTGAAGTTTTTTGCTTAATGATGACACATTGCTAGCTTGGACTCATCAATATTTGATTGATTGAAATTTACATCTCTTAATTGATGCCTTTATGAAGCATGATATTAAATTACAGAGCGTTGACACTGCAATACAGAATTATCTTGGCCTAGTGCAAGTGTGAGCAGGTGGCTGTAGGACTGCTAAATATTGTGAACTTGTCTCATTCCTTGAATAGAATCTTTTGAAAACAAACATTACATCTTATCTTGGATTGTAGATTTACGTGAAACTAATGTTAGACATGACGGAGACAATGGTGGAGAAGGCCAAGATGCTCAGGAGGATCATGGTACGCTTGGTTGCGAGGATTCTCCATATCGGTAAGAAAGCTGAAAAAAATATCTTCGGTAATTCTCACTTTATAGATGAGTGTTTTAGTACCGATCATAAAATCTTATCAATGATTTTATCTTATATTTGAAGCCTTCACAATGTTTATTGTGATTTAGCTTTCAGATTTCGGTCACTCGACGTAGATTTATTCTTCATCACCTTGTGTAATTCAGACATATGTATATTGCTTTTTCAATCCACTGAATGTCAACTTCAAACTGATGTTTATTTTCAGAAGTTGTCTCTTTTAACTGTCAATGGTTGCACTTACTCTATTTTTTCTGCAGTTCACAAATTGCCCAGCAAGATGATGAGGAACAACTCTGTCTCATTGAAGAAGAAGAAAGGCGAGAAAGAATGCGAAAAAATATTGTAGCTGACAAGTCTCTGTAACATTGTATGACAAGATCACCGACTGCTCAATCATGGCAAGAAATCTCATTGTGTGATATTTTTGTCCACGGGGCTGAGGAATTGGTCCTTGCTCGGCGAGGAATCAACATTGCAATATTGTATGATCTCCAGATACCTGTTGCTGCAACTTGAACATGCCCATCGCAGTGCAACCAAGTGGAAGGAAGCTTCTTAGCTTTGTAGTATAGGAAAAGTTTTCTTTGGATATTTTTGGATGACATGTAAAAAGATAATTTCAATCATTCAACAGTTGATTTTATGTAATACGTTTGATATAAGCATCTTTATAGGTGGCTTGAATTTGTTGCTTATAGCATTCGACAATAATACAAAAATAGTATGGACGAATTCAGGAGTATTCTTGGTATATTGGGTTGTGGTCACAGAATAATTAGTCACCATAATGCTCATTTTTTTTACTTTGGCGACGGAAATATCCGACATAAAATACTTTATGACTGAACCATCGTCAGCACAGTCTCTAGCGACGCGAGTTTTGGAGACGGATTAAGGGCGACAGAAAAGTTGTCGCCATAGTGTTTTTAGTCACCACAAATCACTTTTCCGTCGCCACAAGTTCGTCATCCTACGTGGGTTTCCTTGTAGTGGGTGTTTATGTGGAGTTAGCGGTGTAGGTAATGTTGAGGTGAAGATGCAGAGGTGATCATGGAGACAGTAGAGAGGACGAGATGCAGGTGATGGCGCATGGAGAACGGATATGAGAAGTGGAGGAGGTTAGCTGGATAAAGAAGAAGAGGGTACATGTGGCGTTAGATCGTCCGAGATCCAACAGCTGAGAAGGTGTACACATGATGCACGTGAGGAGGCGGGAAATACATGCATGAGACGCATGTGACCGGGATGGAGTAGGCAGAGTGACTTGCGATCGTTCGAACAGGTCAGATCTGATGATCATGGTGAGGGGGTGCTGCATAATGCGACCTTTGATCGGGCCAAGGTGCGTGTTGGCGAGGCAGTGAAGTGGGTGAGTTGACGGAGACCACACGGTATGGAAATGTTTACCAAGAGAGAAAATAAGAAAATAAAAGAAGAAATAATAGGAATGGTCAAAGCAAAAAAATGATTAACATGAAAGTTGTTGGTCTTGATGAGATCTTCAACTTTCATGAAGGATCCAAACGCAAAAAGGTTATCTATATAAAATACTATTTTTATACATGTATTATTAATTTGGCAATTAATTCCATATTTTTATAATTTGTATTTTTTGTATTTTAAATTTTTTGTATATTTAAGAATTACTATATATACAATATTATTCATTTTTTAGGAATTTTTATAAGTTATAAAAAGGTGAAATAAAAATGCCAAAGATAAAATATGTATAATACATACAAAGTCGGTTTTTTTGTTTTCTTATGATTTTATGATTTTTTGGGTTTATTTCTTTACGGTAAATTAGTAAATAATTTAAAGAATATAATTGAAAAAATTAAGTAAAAAGGATAGATTTTGTCCATAAAATAATGTGCATAAGTGAGGTAGATATTATGGTTTATTTTTATACAATAATTAGCCCTAATTTCTCACACCATTAATAGAGTTAATTAAGTCAAATTAGAGGGTTTATTTAGTAAATTGTTAAGGAGATTTTGCTAAGATCATTATATAAAGTAGACGAATCATAGATTCATCACATGATAGATGATTTATTGTTATAGAGTTAACCCTGAGTACTCCCAATACTCATTCACCCTTCATACTAGAAAAACTTTGATATATGTGGAGTTCAAACCCTAGTTTGACTGTCTTCTTCAGAATAAATAAATAGATTTCTCATTTAATATTTGAACAACAATATTAATCATATACTTTCCAAAAGCATATATTAATATTTCAAATTTGTGTCTTAAGCCATAAAGAAGACACCCATGCATGAAATTCATTTTAACCCCAGATTATCTCATGAGTAAGCCCTCTCTCTGAATTCATCAATTATGAATATGTATGATGTCTTTGAGAGATCATACATCTCATATGTCTTAATACACACACACCAACAAGCATGTATATGGACCTTGGCTAGGTCACCAACCTATTGATCTGTCAGATATGCATACTAAGGCATATAGATCCATATCTCTCTTAGGTCAAAGGATATGTGCATGATCGTGATAGTTACAATTCAGGTTTTAGATTATCTCGTCCTCATCAAGTCAACTCTTTAACATGATTATTACAACGCTTCCGAATCTCTATTCCTATGCAAAGGACCTAAATCAAGAAGTCGATTGGAAATAATTCTGGATGGAAAGATTTCCATCTTTTTCTCAAACTGGAGATCTTTATTGAATATCACATGTATGAAGTACTTGAGTCCTCCTAATTGCATAAGGTAGTGGAGTTGGTGGAAGCTCTGGATATGGATCTGTCTATCATTCAAGTTCGGGATATGATGGTGGAGGAGGAGGAGGTTGTGGTGGTGAAGGTGAAGGTGGTGGAGGTGGAACGAGAGGTGGATCTGTCTATGGATCTGGATATAGCCGGGGGTAATAAAAAAGATTTAAACAAATGTTCTCTGCTATGGTGTATTATCGTAGTTTTTCTATTTCCCTCTACAAAATTTGTTGAAAGGTTATGTGCCATTGTGGTTTTTAAATAATATGCATCGCAATATATTTTAATAAAAATGTTGCATTGTCTTTATATTTAGACAATGTTTGGTTGCTTTGTTTCTTTGTGTTATGAGAACATTATGCATTTACACAAACTTGTCTTGGAAGCAATCTTAGAAATGAAAGGTTGATTTTGCAATTTTTTTCTTTTCTTCATAGAATGATCAGAAATTGTTATGTCTAATCAGTACGACCAATAAGTTAAAAGTTAATAAAGAACCAAACAATCATATATTTATCGATGATGAGTTTCAACTTTAAAAGAGACTTACAAAATGCCCAACTAAAGGGGCAACATGATAGAAAGATTAGCCACTCCGACAACTTCGTACATCACAAGATTTTTTTTTGAAAGGAAAAAGGGTGCATGATGACACGCCCGACTACTCGGGTAAAAGGTAATCAAGGGTCGTTGCGACCCAATTCACCAGGCGTGGTCAATCGAGAAAAATAGACCACCAAAATCGGACAAAAATCAAATAAGCTCAAGTAGCGGTCTCGCTATTATATTAACCTAGTATAACGACCAGGGTCGAACACAAGGAGCACGTAATGGCCTTGCGGCCTACGAAGTAGTCTAAAAAAGGAATAATATAAAAAAAGGTCTTTTTGGTGGATTTTTAATTTTTATAAACTTTTTTTGGATTTTTAATTAATGAAGAAAACAAAGAAAACAATAAAACAACCAAATACAAACAATTATTTAATCACTCTAAAATCACCCGAAAATTCAAAAAAATAAATAATTTTATGTTTTTTTTATGTTTTTTACTGTTTTTGGTTAATTTTTGGTAATTTTCTGATTTTTATTGAATTTTCTAAAAATCAAACAAGGCAAGAAAACAAGGGTACTATCCAGTCAGGTGTCAAGGGCCAATTTAAAATGCAAAATGGCCCTATTAACACCTGAAGGTAATTTTCCTGTATAGAAGAAAACACAAGGAAAATTTAGGCACCAGAATTATTATTTTTTGATTTTTCAATTAATTATTAGAATTTTTATAGGGTTTTTAGTTTTTTTTCAATTTTTATAAGTTTTATATATCCAACAATGAACAAAATTGGTCAGAAAATCAAACAAGGCAAAACAAACACTACCTAATTTTTTTTGTAATTTTTAGAGGTGTTTTGATATTTTTTTGTGATTTTTAAAGTTAGACAGTAACAAAAAAGTGTGTTTTTGAATTTTTAAAAATATCAAATGAAAACAAAAATGTCTCCAAAAATTGGAGAAAATTTTACATTATAGCAGGAGCCATGTATCCAATTTTCATCGCATTTGGAGTTGGTTTGATATTTTATTAAAAATCAAAACTAAGGTACAGTGCACAGGGACCTGTACGCAAATAGTAAGAGTTCCAGGGGGTCCGGTGCAATTTTTCCAAGAAAACACACACGAGGCACGTGACTTGGGCACTCAAGGACCTATTTGCAAAGAAATTAAGGTTTCTAGATTATTTAATAACAAGTATTAAAAGTCCAGGGGCCTCAGTGTAAATAACCCACTAATAAACGCACATGCACATTAAAACCATTCACAGGGGCATATCTGCAAATATCAAAAATATAAATGCATTCAAGAACACCCTGAAACTATGGGTCCATACATGCAAATAACCCAAACACGTGTCGATGCACGTGATCCACTACAGGCAGGGGCATACATGCAAATAAACTAAGTACGAGGTCCTACATGCAAATGTACCAAAATAAAAACAACTAAAAGCTATATTTATAGGACTAACTACGAAATAAAACAAATAGGGGGCCTAAGAGCAATTACCCCTTATTAACGATCCAAGGGCTGAGCGCGCGCCACGTGGAGATCCAACGGTCTATAATAGGGGACGCCTCGCTACTGAAACCCTTGGTGTGATCCGACGGCTGGGAAGCTGCCACGTACGTGATCCGACGGTCGGGGAAAGGTGGTGCTTCTTCGTTCGGATCGAACGGTCTGGATCGACCCTCCTCACGATCGTGCGGTGCTGGCGCTCCTGGAATGGATGGCTCGGATTGAATCTGGAGCTGGAGGACGATCCAACGGTATCTGGAGGTCGAGGAAGAACTGATGGCCGACGACCTTCGCCGGCTCGCTGCTGCGCTCCCGGCCTCCTCGCGGGCTGCTGAATATCGAAGGAGCTTCGCCTTGGCCTCCTGATGAATACTCATTCATCACTCTTTATTCTTATATTTTAGCTACAAAAACCTTTGCAAATGCATGTAGATATGTGTAAATAAAAATAATTACCAAAAGCATGCATTGTGTAAAAACCTATAATTAGCATGTTTTTGTGTAAAAATAAAATAATAAAGATTAAAAAGAAAAAGAGGGAAATATTTAGAATAAATATTGAGCAACCTAACCCAAGGGAGGGCTCAGCATGGGCCTGACCGCATAAAAGCCAAAGTAGAGGGAGATAGGGGCTCATGTGTGTAAATATATATGTAAATAAAATAAAAATATTTTCCTCACAAAAATAGATGCAAATGGGTTTGTAAATACTTGTACATATTTATAAGTATAAAAATAAGATAAAAATAGAAAAATAAAAAAGAACAAAAATATCACTTTCACATTGTACATGTAACCACCTACATATTTACTTAACCTTATAATTAAATAAAATTAATTTCCAAAATTTTTATAAATATTCTAAATTATATAATGTAAGTAAATAAAATAAAAACAATTAAAAACAAAAACAAAAATAAAAATAACAAAATTAAAAACAAAAAAATATATTGTAAATATACCATGTATATAAATGTATATATGTATTTATTTCACATATGTATATAATGAATAAAAATAAAATAAAAATGTCTTTTTATTCCTCATTTTATAATATAAATAAATAAAATATAAAATGGGAATAAAATTGTATAAAAATAATAATTAAAAATCAAAAAGTAAAAAACCTATATATTGTATATATACCTATATATGAACCTACTATGTAAATACACTATTTTTACTTTGAAAAATTAATTAAAAATCACTAAAAAATAGAAAAAAATAAAATAAAAATATTTCATGTTTTAACTTTTTGCTAAATCGGCCCCTAGCTACCCTAATTTTCACTTCTAAGATCCAGCCACGTGGCCGCTTCCTACTGGTCCTGGGAATGTTGACCGCCCGGTCAACTACCCCCCCAAGACCACTTCTCACGGGCTTAGGCGCCCGACCCGATTTCACCAATTTTTAGCGCCTAAACCCGATTGATTCCCACCTAAACCCCGGGTCAGATCCGTCCACGACATATCCGAGACCCTCGCGGGAGCTCCTGCATCGGGATCCGCGCGCCTCCACGCCCTACCCGCGCCTGTCTTCCCGGACCCTCCCAGCATATATAGCCGAGCTCCGCCTCCTCATTGCTCATCTTTGGCCATTCGATTTCGCCCCCTGTGAGCTCTAGTGTGTGCGCGAGAGTGACAGCTCGCGTCCTGTGCTGTCGAAGCGAGAAGAGGGAGCGAGACCACTGATCCGGCGAAGCTTCGCCGCCTTGCTCCGCCACCAGCAGGAGCTCGAGCCTCGGAGGGAGACGCTCCTCGAGGCGACGACCCAGAGCTGCGCAAGCTCATCCCCAGTCTCCCCGACCACCCAGGTAGTCCCTTAGGCCTTTCTTTTCCTTTGATTTTCCATTTCGCCCAAATCGCTGCTCCGCCGTCCCCCGCCGATTCCGGTCGATTCCAACCACTATCCGACCATCGGGCTTCACCATAGCCATCGCCTCCTTCCCGCGCACCTTCTCCACATCCCCATCCAACCCAGCTCGCACAGGAGATGGGATTCGAGCTCCACCGTCCCCCCTTCGCCGGAGCTCGCCCATATCGCCCCATCGTCCACCGTCACCCCGCCTAACCGGGTCGAGGCAGTTTGCCCTCGACCCGCGAGCCTCCTGGACTGTTTTGCAGGTTCAAAGAGGGCCATCTGAGGTCCTTCGACATCGATCCAGGAGCTTCGCCTCCGCCGACCTCGCCGGAGCTCCCCAGAGCTCGGCTGGGTCATCGGAGGACACCAGCAGCTGCGCAGCGCCACGCCGGAGCTTCTCCGATCTTCAGGCGCAGTAGGGGAGGTCAGGAGCGCATGCACTGGGCCGGCAAACTTCGCCGGTCACCTGTTCTTCCTCGACCTTCAGCCGCCGTCCGATCAGCCCTCCCGCTCCAGTTGTCATCTGGACCGTCCGTTCCAAGAGCCGCCTTCACCGTCAGATCTGAGGAGGACTGATCCCAGCCGCCCGATGTTCGAGGGTTAGTCGCATCGAGCCTCCACCGTTCGATCCCCCACGTGGCGACACCCCCGTCGTCGGATTCGCCCGAGTAGCGAAGCTTTGGAGCGCCACCTGATCCAGACCGTCCGCAGCACCACGTGGCGTCCATCCAGCGGCCCGCATTAATAAAAGGGTAATTTACCCTTAGACCCCCTTTGTTATTTTATTTCGCATTTAGTCTTGTAAATACCTATTGTAGTTGTTTAGTTTTTGGGATATTTGCATAGAGGACCTCGCACTTTATTTACCTTGCATTTATGCCCCTGTACGTTGTATGACACGTGCATCGACACGTGAGTTTTTGGCTTATTTGCATATCATGCCCCTTAGTTCTGACTGTTAATGATTGAATGAAAGTTTGTGTTTATTTGCATTTATACCCCCGTGCGTGAAACATTTGAGCATGTGCTTGATTTTTTTGGGTTATTTGCAGATAAGCCCCTAGGCTTTTGGTACCTGTTACCAAATCGCCCTCGGGACTTATTTTCATTACATTTGGGTCCCTGAGTGCCCCAGGCACGTGCGTAGCACGTGTTTTGCTGGGTTAATTGCACCAGACCCCCCCAGACTTTCGGGTATTTGCACTTTGGTCCCTGTGCACTGTGCCCCCTCTTTATTTTTGAATAAAATAGCAAATTACTCCAAATCCACTGAAAATTGGAAACATGGCTCCTGCCGTAGTGTAAAATTTTCGAGGATTTTTGAGGACATTTTTATTTTAATTTGATATTTTTAGAAATTCAAAAACCTCCAATTTTGCTACTGTCTAACTTTAAAAACCCCAAAAAAATATTAAATATCATTTAAAAATTCCAAAAAAATTGTCTACTGTCTATTTGATTGTGTTTGATTTTCTAGCCAATTTTGGCTATTTTTATTTGCTGAAAACCACTAAAAATTGAAAAACACTTGAAAACCTATAAAAATTCTAATAATTAAACCAAAAATCTAAAAATAATAAATTAGGTGCCTAAATTTTCCTTGTTTTATTCTCTTTACAGGAAAATTACCTTCCAGCTAATTTGGGGCCTTTAGGTATTTTATCTAGGCCCTTTTAACTCGGCTGGACAGTACCCACTGTTTTAGTCACTTTTTGATTTTTAGAAAATTAAATAACTATCAGAAAAATCCCAAAAATTCACCAAAAACACTAAAAATTATAAAACACATTAAAATATTTTTGTTAGAATTTTTGGTTGATTTTTAGTGCTGTTAATAATTTGTTGAAGTGTATAGTTCCTTAGCTTTTATTATTTTCTTAATATGCTAAAATTCCAAAAAATTTATAAAATAATTAAAAACCACCAAAAATATTTTCTTCTTTTATTTTATTTCCTTTTGACTACTTCGTAGGCCGCAAGGCCAACCCGTGCTCCTTGTGATCGACCCTGGTCGCTATACCAGGTTAAATTAATAGCATGATCGCTATCTGGTTTTTGATTGATTTTCATTTATCTTGGTGGTCTTTATTTTTCTTGAATGACCTAGCTGAGTGATTGAGGTCGCGACGACCGATTGATACCTTTACCTTGGTCATTCAGTTGGTCATCAGAATGGCGCCGTTGCCGGGGAGCACGGCTTAGTAGTTTTTATTTTATTCTCGTTTTTGTTTTCACGGCTTTTTGCGGCTCTTTCAGAGCTCGCGGCTTTTCGCGGCTTTTGTTTATATTTTTTATTTTGTTTGATTTTATTTTCTTTTGTTTTTGTTTTTGTTTTATTTTGAGTGTTTATTTTATTTTGCATTTTTGCATATATACCCTCATATCAGTTTCATTTATTTTTCTTCTTATTATTATTTGATTATTTTGGTCTGACCACTTGTCTCTGTTTCTTGCGAGGGCCCGAGGACCGCGGAGGCAACTTTCGAGGAGCCGACGCAACCGCAGGACTTATAGGCGGCTCCCTTCTGTACGGAGCCGCAGGAGAGAGCAAGAGAGAGTTGAGTGGGAGAGGTTTAGTTAGACTTTTTATTTCTATTTTTGATTATTATTGTAATAATACAGGTACTCAGACTTGGACTCTTGGACTCTTTGACTTAGCGGGTCTGTTTCGCCGAGCACCGGTGTGCTCGGGGGACCCTTAGGTGTTTTTTGCGGCTTTTTCGCGGTTTTGTTTTCTTTTCTTTTTAGCTGCCTTTTCCGGTGTTTACGCGGTTTTTCATCGAGCCCCTAGACTTAGGATTTTCTGCTTGCTTGTGCCGTAATTAGTAGGGTCCCCACACTTAATTATCTGCTTGTTCCTATAGTGCGCTTAATTAGACCTACTAATAATCAATTAATAAAAATAACTGATTCTTCTCCTTCGTAGCCTACGTGCCGCAGCCTGCCCCATAAAGCGCTTTCTCCTACCCCCGATTTGTCGGGCAGAGGAGGGGTGGGCCAAGACCGGACCCTTTGGCTTGGAGGTCGGAGACGAGTTAGACGGTTCTGCGAGTAGACTTGCTCATCTAGGACTCGGTTTTCACCGCTGCATCATTTAGGCTAGTTTATTTTCAGTCTTTAAATTCTGCGCGGATCACTTGCATGTAGAGTGCTGGAGGCAAGGTACGCATTTCTATCTCAGCATGCATCATTGATTTCATCGCGCATCGGCTTTTTCGTCTTCTCCCCCTGTTTTGGATTAAATAACCAGGAGAACCGAAAAATTCGTTAGGCCTTTGTTTTTATTGAAAAAAATTAAAAAGAAAAACAATAAAATTGGGACTGCTAAGACTATTGACCCTAAAAGACACTCACCATTAAAAATTTGTCTTGGGGAGAGCAACCCCCTCATTGTTTGGTTTGCTTGCGCGAGAGAGTGACCCGCACCCTAGGTAGAGCCCTCCGGTGCTATTTCTAGCTGACTACCGACTCTTCCGTGCGGGCCAGTCGGTTGGAGTAGCATCGGGTATCCCAACAGATCACGTAAGAGCTCTGATAGATTGATTGTTCACCTAATAAAAACTGACAAGATAATTTGACCGAGCCTTCACGGTCTTCAGCTCGTGTTGCGTTGGTGAACAGAGGGGTTTGCATTTTGATCATAGTTTTCCAGATCTCATCCGCCCTACTCGACCAGATCACGATGATGGGTAGACGCTCTCTTAGGCAGCCTCTGGCTGCACCACTTTCGGGCACGTCTACCCAATCATCTAGGTTGGCCCATGAGAGCCGAGACCAGTTCTCCGAGCTCGAGTACGATTCCGCCCTGTTCCCCCTCGACCCCCTTTCTTTCGGTTCTGAGAGATATGAGCCAGAGGAGAGACTCACAGATTTGACAGCACCTGAGTTTGGCTCGTTTGATTTTGCAGACGCCATGGCCGGCAGTTCTGAGGATCGCTCCCGTCAGCCTGAGCACTTCGTATTGGATCAGGGAGCGATCAACTCCACCCTGATCGCCTCTTTAGAGACCATCCAGCAGCAGTTGAGAGATCAGGGAGCTTTCATGCTCGACATGAGGAGAGAGATGAAGCAGATGCGAGCAGAGCGCGAGGAGCGCAGAGAGGGACCGAGGATCCCAGAGGATGCAGATGCAGCAGCTGCTGCAGCCACGACAGGAGGACCACCGAGACCGATGCGGGAGTTACACAACCCCAGATCGACGCTGACGCACCATTGGGTAGTACTTCCAGCCATCGTGGGGGACTTCAAGTTCCCCCCGAACACCTTGCAGCTACTTCCCCGCTTCCACGGGCTCGCGACTGAGGAGCCCCATCTCTACCTCCAGGAGTTTCTGATGATTTGCAGCACTGTCCACGACCGTCAGGTGGACCAGGATATGCTCAGGATGATTGCCTTCCCCTTCTCCCTAGCAGACAGAGCAGCCACCTGGCAGAAGCACTTGGAGAAGTTTGTCTACACCTGGGAGCAGCTCCGCACCGAGTACTTGAACAAGTACTATCCACTCGGGCGGACCAATGCAGCGAGGGCCCTGATCATCAACTTCTCCATGCTCCCCAACGAGAAATTCCATGAGGCATGGGAGAGATTCCGTGAGCTCACAGACCAATGCCCGCACCATGATATCTCGAAGCCGAACCTTGTGCAGAGCTTCTTCAGCGGGCTGACACCAGAGCTCCAGGGCTTGGTGAACGCTTCTTGTGGCGGGTCCTATTTTGCCAAGGATCACGATCAGGTCTGGGCCATCTACGAGGAGATGGCCGAGAACTATATGGTGATGTCCCAGACCCGGTTGTATACACAGGGCAGACCCCAGCAGCAGCCAGGACCCGTGCAGTACCAGAGGATAGCACGGGTCGATGCCGGTCCATCCAGTTCATCCGCAGTTGCAGTAGCACAGGCAGAGTCGTCCGCTGCGGATATGGTATCATCAGCGAGAAGTTGGACTGCATGGAGCTGATCGAGAAGAAGCAGTGCCAGGGCATCACACAGATGGAGCAGATGGCACAGACTCTGAGCGACATGAAGACCCAGCTCATGTGTCTCCAGGAGGCACAGACGGCTTCCCAGCCCCGTCTTCAGTCGCGAGGCGATACCGGCGGCAGCAGCAGCTCGTCCCAGCGCTCCAGCTCCTTTCAGCAGCCTAGACAGGTTCACCTTGTACAGGCGGAGCCGTACCAGCAGCAGCAACCCTCTTACCAGTGCCCACCATCTCCAGACTTGCAGATGGTGGTATACCAGCCGGATCAGCCTCTGGCAGTACTCCCGCCAGCCCAGTACGACGTAGAGCCGTTGATGGATGTCAACGGGATTTGGTATGACCATCCCCAGCCTGGGATCCGATGAGACCATCTCGGATTCAGGTGGGGGAGTGGAGGTACCCAGCCCCAGCAGCAGTCATCTGGTCAGGGAGGGCAGTATAGCCAGCAGAGAGATCACCAGCAGCAACAGCCCCCAGCCTACCAGCCACACCAGCAGTCGTCCTTCGTTCCTCGTCCCTATCAGCAGTAGGGACAGCCTTGGAGACGTGAGCAGCAGGCTCACCAGCAGCACCCGCAACAGCATCCTTCCTCTTACCCCTCTCAGCAGCAGCAACACCAGTTCCAGCAGCCTCATCACCAGAGAGGCTACTCGTCGGGCTCCCATGAGAGCCCCGCCTTGGATGACATAGCCCGCCTCCTCACAGACCAGCATGCTACTTTTCAACGGGAGATGGACGAGTTCCGCCAGGAGATGCGGGACCTGATGAGAGGGAAGGCCGCCATCCCTGCACAGATAGAGCCGAATCCAAACAGCCTGAAGAGGAAATCTGAGCAGGTAGTTTCCACTGAGCATGCCACTCCTAGTGATCCATTTGATGATATGTCTTCAGATCTGTTTGATGCTCATTTTGTTACACTTAGGAGCGGTAGAGCACCAGCAGACGGCGTCTCATCTGAGCGACGACTCGAGGATCCACCCAGGGCGCCAGATGAGGAGGAGGAGAGCGGTACTGAGGCCGCACACGATGATGATGGTGGTACTGATGCCACCAAGGATGCTGATTCCACCGGCGGTACTGAGGCCGCCGCTTCACCAGTTCGTGGAGGTGGTACTGACGCCACCAGAGTAGCCGAGCCAGCACGTGGTACTGAGGCCGCGAGACGTCTAGCAGAGCCAGCGCGAGGTGGTACTGAGGCCACCGGTGTTCATTTTGAGAGAGATGTTGTTTTACCTTCTGTTGATGTATCTCAGAACACTGTTGCGAATAAAGGAAAAGGTTTAGTTTCTTCTGGTCCCACTGTGGTGATTGATGTATGTGCGGATCCGGCCGTCGAGCCGTCTAGGCCTTTTCCTAGTCCTTCATCTGAGAAGGACCCTGTTGTCCCCTTCCCTAGAGCCCTTCAGATGGGGAAGGGGAAGAAAAGAGAAAAAGACCCAAAAAAGAGAGAGCAGGAGGAGTTCAGCCAGAGCATGATCGACAGATTTCACATACAGCTAACCCTTCAGGAGGCTTTGCAGCACATCCCCCTTCTTCAGCGATCTTTGAGAGACAGGACCACAGTCAGGAGGAGGAGGAGGAACCACCATTCAGAAATACATGTGCTGACGAAAGCCATGTGTTTCGCGATCCAGAACCGTCTGCCGGTCAAGAAGCCAGATTCAGGAGCCCCGTATGTCAGATGCCAGATTAGTGAGCAGAGGTTCGACCGTACTCTATTGGATAGCGCATCGTCTATCAACCTCCTTCCGGCAGCCCTTCTCGACCGCTTCGAGTTGGGCACTCTTCGATAGAGCAGGACAGTCCTTCAGTTTGCTGATCGATCTGTCAAGAGGCCGAAGGCGTGGACTTCGTAGTGTTGGACATGGAGATCCCATATTCAGTGGCAGATACCCCCATCATCCTCGGTCGTCCGTTCTTGGCCACAGCCAAGGCGGTAACTGATCATGATAGCGGGAAGGTATACTTTCGCGTCCAGGGCGAGAGTGTACAAATAGAGACGGTCGAGGACTATAGAGCCAGAGAGAGAGCATGCTCAGAGACCAGCACAGATACAGAGCAGCTGACAGACGCCGGGTTAGACATCCACCAGGACTGTGATTTTGTGATCATAGATGATGAGGCAGCATGGGCAGACCCTTCAGCACAGGCCATCCTCTCATTTCCAGACACCACTGATGCAGAGATGACAGCAGAGGAGAGCTTGGAGAGCACAGCCCTGGTCCAGGATACTACAGAGGCAGCAGAGCCGGTTCTCGACCGCGACACGGTTTCTAGTGATGGTGGTGCTGAGGCCACCTTGTGTGATGGTGGTACTGATGCCACCTTATTTGATGCAGATCCCTCGGATTCAGAGTCTGATTGGGCAGATTGTGATGATCAGATGCCAGACCTGAGTCCACTAGAGCCTACAGATGAGGAGGAGGTAGATGCAGAGCAGATTAGAGACAACACAGTTGAGCAGCCTCTTCCAGATCCAGTTTGCGAGAGCTCGTATTCTTTCTCCCAGGCAGATTTGGCAGATTTAGCAGCATTCACACATCTTCTTCCGAAACCAGATTTGCCAGCACCCAGCTGTCCAGAGCTGAAGCCGCTCCCTACTTCGCTGAAGTATCGGTTCCTTGCGGGTGAACCTGAGATGTACCCAGTCATCATCTCCGCCGATCTGACTGGAGAGCAGGAATCCCGTTTGATGGGGGTTCTTGAAAAGAACCGCAAGGCAATCGGATGGAGCGTAGCAGATCTCCATGGGATTAGTCCATCGGTGTGCTCCCACCATATCTATCTCAAGGAGGGGGCAAAACCGTCGCGTGAGTTCCAGCGACGACTGAACCCCAACCTGAGAGAGGTTGTGATGAAAGAAATATCAAAATGGTGGAGTGCAGATTTCATTTATCCCATTTCCGACTCCAAATGGGTCAACCCCTTGCATGTGGTGACCAAGAAGACAGGCATCACGACTGTGATCAGTGAGTCGGGAGAGGAGATTGCTACACGAGTACCCACCTCTTGGAGGGTCTGTGTTGACTACAGGAGACTCAACCAGGCCACCAAGAAGGACCATTTCCCCCTGCCTTTTATTGACCAGATCATTGAGAGACTGGCAGGGAAGAGCCATTATTGCTTCCTGGATGGGTACTCGGGCTACAACCAGGTGGTCATCGCTCCTGAGGATCAGGAGAAGACCACCTTTACCTGTCCCTTCGGTACATATGCCTTTCGACGCATGCCATTTGGGTTATGCAACGCCCCTACGACTTTTCAGAGGTGCATGCTGTCGATTTTTTCGGACATGGTAGGGGAGTGTTTGGAGGTCTTCATGGACGATTTCTCGGTCTATGGCGACGGATTCGACTCCTGTCTTGACTGCCTAGACCGAGTACTCCAGCGATGTATTGAGTACCATTTGGTTTTATCTTGGGAGAAGAGTCACTTCATGGTGACTCAAGGGACGGTGCTTGGCCATATCATCTCCAACAGGGGCATGGAGGTTGATCCGGCCAAGGTTGATGTCATTAGAAAACTCGCACCGCCGTCCAATTTGAGGCAGCTACGGTCATTCCTGGGGCACGTTGGTTTTTATCGGAGATTCATTCATGATTTCAGCAGGATTGCCCGGCCGTTGACTGACCTCTTGACGAAAGACACCGAATTCCTTGTCGATGACAAGTGTCTTTCATCCTTTGTGACTCTCCAGCAGTGTGTGAGTGAGGCTCCTGTCCTCCAGCCGCCTGATTGGTCTCTCCCATTCGAGATCATGACGGATGCCTCCGATTTTGCTGTGGGGGCCGTGTTGGGACATAGGAGGGATGGAGTCCCGTTTGCTATCCACTACGCTAGCCGCACATTGGATTCCGCGCAGCGGAATTACACGGTCACAGAGAAGGAGATGCTAGCCGTAGTGTTCGCCCTAGATAAGTTTCGATCTTATATCATTGGATCTAGAGTGACCCTGTACACAGATCACACCGCCATTAGGTACCTCATGGCAAAGAAGGATGCCAAGGCCAGACTGACTAGATGGATCCTTCTACTCCAGGAGTTCGACATTGAGATCAAGGATAAGCCTGGAGTCAAGAATGTGGTGGCGGATCACCTCTCCCGTATAGAGCAGCCTGAGGAGTCTGAGCAGATAGATCCCATTTGTGAGACCTTCCCAGATGAGGCGATCCTTGCTATCGCCTCACTCCTGTGGTATGCCGATATGGTGAACTTTCTCGTTGTTGGGAAAGTCCCACAAGATTGGCCCAGGCAGAGGCTTGAGACCTTCCTTGCGAAGGCCAAGTCCTACCACTGGGAGGATCCCATCCTTTACCATGAAAGAGGGGATAGCGTCTGGCGTCGGTGTATTCCTCAGGAGGAACACCATAGCGTCCTCACTTACTGCCACAAGCTTGAGGCAGGAGGACATCATTCTGGGAGGAGAACGACACAGAAAGTGCTCCAATCTGGCTTGTGGTGGCCTACCCTCTTCAAGGACTCTGATGAGTTCGTGAAGAGGTGTACTGACTGTCAGAGGATGGGCACTTGTGGACAGTGTGATATGATGCCGATGCAGCCCATTCAATTCTGTGAGGTTTTTGACGCATGGGTGACGAGCCCGCAAAAGCCGCGATAAGAAATCGTTTTTATCTTCGTGCGTGAAATTAATGAAGTCGTTCGTTATAGGCGGCAATCGAAGACAGTCAAGAAATAACCACAAAATAATGATTCAATTTTAATCTCGTGGTTTATGTTTATTTTACTTGGGCAAGTCCCAAGGTCGATCACAAGGAGGCAAAGGAACAACCTAGATTAATGTCTATCCAATTTAGAGCTCGGTTTTCAAGGCGGTATTTTTTTTTTGGAATTTTTCAATGTAAGATGAGATGCGAAATGCAAATGCGGCCTATTTTAGGGACTAAAATGTAAAATACGTTCAAACGGTGTCCGAAAAAATACGAAACTTGGCCGAGATGTAAAAAATGATGAAATGAGGGCACTGTAATTTTTTTGGAATTTTTAGATGCAATATGAATTTTTTACGAATTTTTAATTGCAAACAGAATGATTTTCAATATCTAATTTTAATAAATATTAAACCTACATATTTTCGAGAACTAAAATTATCTAAGATCTATCACTATGTAATGGATCTTAGAAAAATCCTAGACCTCAAAAATGTGGGGTTCAATACCTATTAAAATTCAAACATTGAAATGCACAAAATGATTTTTATAGGGCAAATGATGCATGCAAATGCAATGATTTTTGGGCACAATGTTAATCAAATTAATCTCTACGATATGTAATTTTTGGGGAATTTTCTAAGCGACGGTTAATTAACTATGAATTTCTGAGCACATATTGGGCAAAATATTCCAATTTCCACAAAATATTTATTTATTCATTAACCATCAATCAGAAAATTACCCACAACATGTCGAAATGTAGAGAATTAAGTAACAAACACAGTGCTATTTTTAAATAAATAAACCGATGCAATGTGAAGGTCTAAAATAAATGACAAAGACAGGGGTATCTATGCAATAAAAAAATGAATAAATGAACTGCAGAAGGTCCTACATGCAATTACCTACACTGGGGGGAGCCTGGATGCAATTTTTCCGAATGGTCACGTGCGCTGCACGTGACCTCTGCTGGAGGGACCTGGCGCTGAATGTGGGAGCTTCAGGGGGGCCTTTGTAATTTTCCCAACATCACGTGCAAGGCACGTGACTTGGGTAGAGTGCAGAGGAAGTTTCCCCACGCACGTGCGGAGCACGTGCGGGGGACCTCGGGCCCAACGCCCGGCGGTCGAAGGCGGCGTGGTGTGGAGGCGTTCCTGGCGGAGGATGGTGGAGAAGCGAGTGGGGCTCCGGTGGTCGGCGAGGAGCGAGCCGAGCGCCTGGCGGTGGTGGCTGATGAAGGCGGACCTCCAGGCGACGGGTGGCGAAGCGGCGTTGCGTGGTGCTCGATCGGCGGAGGCGTAGAAGCTCGCTGGAGATGGTGGCGCGAAGCTCCGGGTGCGGCGGAGGTTGTTGATGGCGACGGTCGGGGCTGAAGAACCACCGCCTCCTGCGGTGGTTGGTGGTGAAGCGAGGCGGAGTGTCGTTGGCGTGGTGGAGAAGAAGGAGCTCCAGGGCCGACACACGGCCGGCGGTCGTCGAGGAAGCGCGTGGCGGAGCTGGCGTGTCGGCCGAGGTTGTCGATGACGGTCGGAGAAGAGGATCGAAGGCGGAGGCGAGGGTGTGGCTCCGAGCGGAGCGAAGAGCTCGGAGCGGCGAGGTTGAGAGCGAGAGCGGAGGGTGGAAGGGAGAGGAAGAGAGAGATAGAGAGAGAGACAGAGAAAAGGAGAGAGAGATACCTGGGGGAGGAGGCTCTACGGCCGATCGCCGGAGCGGAGCAGCTGCTGCTGGAGGCGCTGCGACGAGGAACGGAAGGCTGCTCGGATCGCGCCGGCGAGGGTGGCTGTCACTTCACCTGGAGAACGGCGGATGATGTGGACTGGGGGCGGCGATGGTTTTAAATAGGCGAGGGATCGAGCAGGCGAGGGAGTTGCGGGGGTGGTTTGGCCGGTGCGAGATCGGCGGGGGCGTCGTTGGGGGTGAGTTGGTTGCGAGATCCGCGGAGGGGACGATCGAGAGGTAGAAGGTGATCCACGGCCGTTCGATCAGCCGAGATCGAACGGTCCCGGGGTGGCCACGTGGCTAAGAAGGTGGGAGTGCGTGGCACGTGCGGCGCACGTGCCTGTGTGGCACGTGCCACGCACGTGCGTGGTCTTTATTAATTTTTTTTCTTTTCTTTTTTTTTTTATAAAAACTAAGATTTAAAAAGGCGAAAAATAGCTGACACGTGGCGGCCTCTGGGGCTACCACGTGTCAGCTCCAGATTAATCGAAAAATAAATCATTTGTAAAATCAAAAAGAAATAGCAAATGACCTCGGATCGAAAAAGTTTCTTCACGAAAAATGCTTGTCTCGACGAGATCTACAATTTTCATGAAGACATCAAAGCCAAATTCGGTCAAATGTGAAAAGTGAATTTTTGGGGTATCCCATGTACATAGAATACCTTGATTTTTGGGTTTTCTAATTTTTTTGTCAATTTTAAACACGATAAAAATCCGGAAAAATAAGGAAAACTCAAAGATAAATAAAAGAGACCTTAATCTAATTTTTTTTGGATTTTTATTAATCAAGAAAATAAACACATAAAATACAGGTCAAAAAGCCGCGAAAATACAATGTACAAAAGAGGCCCAAAACCCAACTTTCACATACGAGCTCCGATTCATTTGAACTTGGTCTTGTTTTGAAGGTAATTGAATGTGCATTAGTTCAAAAGTGAGTAGGATCAAATCGGACACTGGATGGGGAAGATCTGTGGCTTTTAGTCCGAAAATCCTGAAACTAGGGTTTGGGTTTTTGGTCCACTTAACAGGGTTAATTATTTTTTTGTATTTTTTATTTATTCTTGTTAGTGATGTGTACACAGTGGAAGTGAGTTTGTGGTATGCGGTGTCAGCATGAAGGAGTTAAAAATAGGGGAAGTTAGGCTACTTACAGGTCAATTTTTGGCTTGGATTTTTGGCTTCTTATTTTATGCAGAAATTAATGCTAAAATGCAATTCTTATGCAATCATGCATGAATGCTAATTATGCAGAATAAATGCAGAAATGCAATTGATTTTGAGGGACTTAAGCTTTAATTAATGAGACTTAGAGTGATGAATCCGAGATTCATCATCCCCCTATACTTAAACCATGCTCGTCCCTGAGCATCAAAAAGAAATGCCATGAAGTGAAATGAGACTGGGTTCCATACCAAGATCATGAACTGAAGGTGAAAGTGAAACTAAACTCGACCTTTGGATTAATAGTGTGGCGGAACTTCTGTGAGACTTAGAATTTCAAAATCAACAGCCCTCAAGTTCTACACCTCATTGACACAGTTTCAACTCAGAAGTCATCTTAGATCAATCCTCTTCCCAAAGTATACCCTATGAATATTGAATAACCGACTCATGTGTGTGAAGGGTTTTAGCTCTTCCCATTCAGAATGCCGGACTACCATGCTCCTCTCCTCTCCAGTAACTCGTCCTCGGGGAGTCAGGTATTTCCTTCTAAGGTCTGTCGTGCTGTGTTCACAATCGAATGAGGGAGAAGATAGAAGATAGAGAAAAGAACTGGAGGGTGGCCAATGTAGTCACCTCTCCTTGTGGAGATAGCCAGTGTAGCTGAGTCTCCACCAAGATCTGCAGGTTTCTGAAGCTTGGACCTTTTTGGTCGGATTTTTATTTGGTAGAATGCTTCTATGTATTTGGAATTTTTGGTGGTTCTGCTTGGATCTTGTTGTGCCCCTACGGATATAGAATCTTTTGTTCCGTACATTTTTTGGGGTCTTAGAAAAAATTGTGCCCAGCCGTCCATCCCTTTTCCGAAGCTTTATTTCAACCCGTACTCCGGTCTTTAGATTTCCACGCTACCAGAAAAGAGACTCACACAGTCTTCCAACATCCCGTTTGGGTTGAGCTAAGTGCATAGTGAGAGAGTGCGAATTAATTCCCTATTCCAGAGTTGTACCCAGAATGAAGAGACCAGGTTAGACACTAAGAGTCAAACGCTGCACATTGTCATGTGGAACTTAAGGAATTAAGTCACAAAGACCTGAAGCTCTTAAAATCCTATTTCTCGGCGAAGTTCCTCTGAAAATTAGGTGGATTAAGGTCAAGCCCAGACCACTCTCGGATTCGGCTCATAACTCGGTTCAGAACCCAATGACTTTTCACAGATGCAAATGCATGCGGTGATGGATGAAGTGCCGGTGCGTGAAATGCAGATACTTTTTTTTTATGCAAGGGGTTTCTTATGCAGAAAGTGGAATAAGAAGCCTCTTTTTCATTTTTTTTTTCAGAAAATTAGGGCAAGTCAGTGTTCATCTTTCTTTCTTTTTCTTTTTCTTTTCTTTTTTTTTTGTTAGTACCCACCCCGTAAATACATATAGACTTACGCGAAAGTACGAGATATGGGTAAAATATATACAAAGTATATACAGACCCCCCTATACTTAGCGAGTGCTGTGTCCTCAGAGCACAAGAAGCGTGAAGAAGACATAGCTCGGGCTAAGCGTAAGAGAGTGAGAAAAAAGAAAGAAAGAAGAAAAAGAAAAAGAATGAAAAGAAAAGCGGTCAGGAAATGAGGAGAGTATATACGGGTGGATGTCGGTTCCCCCTATACTTAGGCTTTGAACAGCCTAAGTATGGAAGAAGGGTGGATATGGAGCGATTAGGAGTTAGGAGAAGAATGATATATACAGATGGCATCGGTCTCCCCCTATACTTAGGCCTTGGACTAAGTAAAGGAAGAAGCTGTATACGAAGGCCGATGTGGTCGGGAGGGAGGGAGGGAGTGGTCAGATAGATTTTCAATATCCTCGCTCTGCGTGAAATAGATGGCCTCGACTTGAACTATTTGTTCTTTGGGTGATTCAATGTATGGCTTCAGCATTTGTCCATTTACTGAGAACGGTTGTGCATTCTCTTTGAGTTCGGCAATGTCTACGCTTCCATTGGTATGCACATCGACGACAATGTAGGGACCCGTCCATTTTGATTTGAGTTTCCCATGAAAAATTTTCAAACGAGCATTAAACAACCACACTTTTTGTCCAGGGACAAAGGTCTTCTCTCGAATGTGTCTATCATGCCATCTCTTGACCTTGTCCTTATAAATTACACTGTTGTCATATGCCCGATTTCGGATTTCAATTAGCTCATTCAGATTTAAGTCTCGACATAGTTTTCCAAGGTGACAACTCCAATTCAACTTTTTGATCGCCCATTCAGATTTATGGATCAATTCTGCAGGAAGATGACATGGCTTGCCATAGATCATCCTAAAAGGTGAAGTACCGAGTGGAGTCTTATAGGCTGTCCTATAGGCCCATAGAACTTGGTCCAACAGTGTTGACCAATTCTTCCTATCGGGACGAACCAACTTCTGGAGAATGCTCTTCACCTCTCTGTTAGAAACCTCTGCCATGCCGTTAGATTGTGGATGATACGGGTTGGCTATTCTATGCTCAAATTTGTATTCCTTAGCCAAAGATCTCATCTCCCTATTCACGAAGTGGCTACCTCCATCAGAAATCAATACTTTTGGTATCCCGAACCTCGCAATGATGTTATCTTTGATAAACTTACAGACGACTTTGCTATCTGCGGTTCGGGTTGGAATAGCCTCTACCCATCTTGATAAATAATCCACCGCTAACAAGATGTACTCAAATCCATTGCTGTTGGGAAAGGGACCCATAAAATCGATCCCCCATGCATCAAAAACATCACAGAAAATTATTGGTTGCATGGGCATTTCATCTCTATATCCCATAGTCCCTCCCATTCTTTGACAAATCGGGCATGACCGTACAAATTCATTAGCATCCTGAAATAAGGTCCGCCAGTAAAATCCACATTGGAGTACCTTGTGCGCGGTTCTCTTTCCCGAATGGTGTCCTCCAGCCTCGAGAGAATGACAGTGTGTGAGGACGCTCTGATATTCCTCCTGAGGGATACATCTTCTCCAGACACAATCCGGTCCTTCATAGAAAAGGAAAGGATCGTCCCAATGGTATTTCCTCGAATCCAACTTTAATCGATCAATCATTTTTTTGGTCCAACCATAGGGAACCTTCTTGGAGACAAGATAGTTCACTATGTCGGAATACCATGGGGTTGATTCAATGACGCAAATCGATTCGTCTGGAAAAGTCTCCTTGATTGGTCTGATATCAGGATGATCGTTTTGCTCGATTCGGGAAAGGTGATCAGCAACAACATTCTTTATTCCAGGTTTATCCTTGATCTCCAAATTAAATTCCTGGATTAACAAGATCCATCTCAAAAGTCGTGCCTTAGCATCCTTCTTATCCATGAGATATCTGATTGCCGTGTGATCTGTGAAGATTGTCACCTTGGAGCCCAATATGTATGATCTGAATTTTTCCAGGGCCCAAACAACCGCGAGCATTTCCTTTTCAGTCACTGTATAGTTTCTCTGTGCCGGGTCCAATACTTTGCTCGCGTAGTGAATCGCATAAGGAATTCCATCTCTTCTTTGTCCGAGTACCGCTCCGACAGCAAAATCCGATGCATCAGTCATGATCTCGAAGGGAAGAGACCAGTCGGGAGCTTGCAATATCGGCGATTCACATATTTTCTTTTTCAGGAGCTCGAAGGCCTCTAGACATCTGTGATTTACAATAAACTCGGTGTCTTTTCCTAAGAGCTCAGTCAGTGGGCGGGCGATTTTTGAAAAATCAGGAATGAACCGTCGATAAAATCCAACATGCCCTAAGAACGACCTCACTGACTTGACGTTGGGTGGTGGCTCGAGTTTCTTGATCACATCCACCTTGGCAGGGTCTACCTCCATTCCCTTTTTGGAGATGACGTGCCCCAACACGATACCCTCAGTCACCATGAAGTGACTCTTCTCCCAGGAGAGTACCAAATTTACCTCCCTGCATCTCTGAAGGACTCGGTCCAAGTGTGCTAAGCATGTATCAAATGAATCCCCATGAACCGAGAAGTCGTCCATGAAGACTTCCAGGAAATCACCAACCATTTCGGCAAATACGGCAATCATGCACCGCTGAAATGTGCCCGGGGCATTGCAAAGCCCGAATGGCATGCGCTTGAATGCGTAAGTACCGAAGGGACATGTGAATGTGGTCTTTTCCTGGTCCTCGGGAGCGATAGCTACTTGATTGTAGCCGGAGTACCCATCAAGAAAACAGAAGAATGCTTTCCCTGCAAGTCTCTCCAATATTTGATCAATGAATGGCAGTGGAAAGTAGTCTTTCTTGGTCGCAGCATTCAGGCGCCGGTAATCGACACAGACGCGCCACGACGTGGGTACTCTGGTCACGATCTCTACCCCCTCCTCATTGGTAACCATCTGGATTCCCGACTTCTTCGGGACGACATGAAGGGGGGCTACCCACTTGGAGTCAGAAATGGGGTAAATAAATCCTGCTTTGCACCATTTCTCTATTTCTTTCTTCACCACTTCCCGAAGATTGGGGTTTAATCTTCTCTGAAATTCACGGGAAGGCCTTGCATTATCCTCAACATAAATTTGGTGCGAGCAGAGAGCGGGGTTTATTCCTACGAGATCCGACACAGTCCAACCTATGGCTTTTCGATTTCGCTCAAGGACTTCGATCAGTCTGGATTCTTGGTCCAAGGTTAATGATGAGCTAATGATCACAGGGAACTTTTCTTTGGGTCCTTTGAGGAATGCATATTTCAGCGTGGGAGGTAGTGGTTTCAGCTCTGGCAATTCTGAATCGTCGATCAAGTCTGGCTGAATGATTTTTGCTTCTGGCTCAGTATCGGTTGGCGGTGAATCACTGTGTGAGATGTTGGCTAACAATTCCAAAGAAGAGTGAGTCGGATCTCTAGAGTAGAATGGCAATTCGGCCAGAGCCGTGTCCGACTCATCATCGATTGTCTGTCCCAAAGGTGAGGTGATCGATAAATCCAAGAGGATTTCAGTGTTGTCCGGGGGTGTAGAAATCTCAGAGACTGCATGGTGGATTATTTCTTCTTCAGAGGATGTACCTTCTATCTGTATGTCTGGCAGTTGGTCCCATGGCCCAGTGGTTTTGAGGAGATTGCATTCTGATGTTTCGGCATCTTCAGTTGTGGATTCGGAGTCTGGTCTTTGCCACTTTGTTTGTTTCATCTCTAAGTCCACTTCTCCGCCTGGAGAACAGAATTTCATCATGCCAGTTCCGTAGTCGAATACGGCCTTAGCAGTTCTTAAGAAAGGTCTTCCGAGAATGATTTGCGATTCCTTCCAATGGTTCGGGGTCTCCATGTCCAGGACAGTGAAGTCTACTTTGTATTCTGTACCCTCGATGATGATGATGACATTCTTTACTTCTCCCTTAGGTCTTTTAGTGGATTTATCAGCAAATTGGAGTAAAGATGACGATTTCTTGAGAGGGCCCAACTCCAATCGATAATATAAGGCTAAGGGTAGAAGGTTTATGGAAGATCCATTGTCGAGAAGTGTGCGTGTGAATGCTATGCCGCCAATGTGACTCTCCACATAATGGGCGCCCAGATCCCTTTTTTTTCTTGGCAGATGCTGGTTTTTGACGCACTTAGTGGTGGCAACTGTCAAGATGTGAGTCTCCAGGAATTGACTTGTTCTTTTTGTACGAGTCCGGGTGGGGGTGCATTTTGCCTTCAGGTATTTCTGAAAGGCTGGGTTACCTGCCACGTATTGATCAAAGGGTACTTTGACTGTGATGTTTTGTTGGCAGAATTTTTCCATGGCTGGGTCGTCTTTGATATTTTTCTTTTGCTTTTCTTTCTTTAAGGCATGGGGGAAAGGAATGGATGCATTTGAGACAGGGGATAGAGGATCAGAATCAAAAATACGAGCATCTTTATTCGACTTGGAGTTTTTATTACAATCATAATAATCAAAATCAGGTTGCTGAAAAGGTGACAAAGGTATTTTTGCAGCAACTAGAGGCTCAAGGTCCTCTGCAGACTCCATAGATGCTTTCCCTCTATCTACTGCTGGGATCTTCAGGCGTCCTTCATCTTCCTCCTCGGAAACATCCTCCGGTTGATCTTCCGAGTCTTCATGGTCCGATTCCCTTGCCCGGTCAGGTACGACCACGGTCCTTCCGCTCCTGAGTGACATGGCATTTATTTTGTCAAACGAAAGGATCTCATGTTCAGATGTGGGAAAGTCTGGATAGTATACCTGGTTATTGTGTTGAGATGAGTTGAATTTGTTCAAGCTATTGGGGTTAGCTTGAACCTGGGCGGGAATGGTTGTGGCTGGAGCTGTCTGCTCATCCTTCCAGCGGGACAAGCGGTTGACATCAACCCGTAGATCTTCCAGTTCATGTCGGAAGTGACGAAACTCCTCAAGTAGTTGTCTCTGGATGTCGATCGGTTCTTCTGGGGGTTTGGATGACTGAGCTGATTGTCTGGGGGCTTGAGATTGCTGATGGTATTGCTGAGGTTGGCTCTGGCGATTGTAGGGTTGCTGCGGCTTCGGTTGCTGGAATGCGGCATTATAGAAAGTAGGTGGGCGCTGATAAGTCTGACGGTCTCCCATATTACTCTGTCGGGTAGTGTCTTGGGTGTACCAGATGCCATTCACTTCAAATGTCAGAGGCGGGGCTTCCTTGACTGTCTCAGTCGGTGGGGGTGGCTGTTGGGAGAATTGGGCGTGGGATTGATCGTGAGCCCATGGTTGTTGTTGCTCTGCTCCTGGTTGCTCCTGGACATGATGCACATGATATATCGGGACAGTAGGTGCACTAGGCATCCCCATCTTGGACACCTTCTCGGTGAGTTCCTCCATCTGCTTCGGGAATTGCGAAATCCTACTGTCGATATCGTTCATTCTCTTGTCCACAATTGTCAATTTATCAGAAATAAAGTGCATGCTTGGAATCAAGTCCTCAGCTATTTCTGCCACCGTCTGCTTCCCGCCTTTGGCTTGAAGGGTGTTCAGGGAATCAGTGTATGCTCGACTGGCAATTTGAGACCGGCTTGTTTCTGCCATCTGCTCCAATATTTTCCAGACGGTCTCAGCTCCACGTGATGTGTAATTCCCTCCGCAGGCAGCACTAACTAACCCTTGAGTCTCGTGGTTGAGGCCAGAGTAGAGTGATTGGACTAGGATGTTGTTGTCCAGATCATGGCAGGGACATTTTTGTAGCAGGTCCTTAAACCTATCCCATGCCTCACAAAGTGGTTCATTGGGCATCTGAGCGAAACTGGTGATGCGGGTCCTCATTTGATTGGTCCGGCTCAAGGGGTAGAATTTCTTCAGAAAGAGGTTTTTGAACCTCTCATAAGTCGTCACAGTCACCCCCAAGTTCTTCACCCAGTAGTCTGCCTTCCCTTTCAAGGCGAAAGGTAGTGCAGTGAGACGAATGTAGTCTTGGCTGACTTGTGGGTGCCTCAGATTAGAACATATCAGCTCTAGGTCCCTCAAGAATTCGTATGGCTCCTCAGTCGTATTACCATGGAATTGAGGTAATTGACTGACAAAGTGTGGCTTTAATTCATAGTGGATCTCCGGCTGTGGTGGCTGCAAATAGTTCCACACTCTGTACTGTCCAGGGTTATATGCGGCTTCCATTGGAACTTCTCCCCCAGCATTCATTTGTTCGAGCTGCTCCCTCAGCAGCTGCTGTTGCTGCTCAGATGCAGCCAGTCTTGCGAGAATCATCTTCATGGGATCTTCATTATTTTCATCTTCAGGGTCTTTTTTGGAAGGTATCTTGGGCGGCATTTCTTTATCTGGAGAATATAAAGGATTTGAGTTAATAGAATGGAAAGAATTGATGTAACAGTTATTCTCGATCTTTTGGGGTGAGAAATGGACAGGGTGGGTCTGTCCTCCGTCTAGGAGGAAGAAGGAATAGGGTTCTTGGGAAGGGTTTCCCGGAGGCCAAGCAGGTCCAGAGTAAAAGTTTCTCTGGGCTTTTGAGGTTGGAGAGTTTGTGGTAGAGAGAGATGAGCCTGAACAAAAATTACCACAATTCTCCATTCTCGGAGTCAACAAGATGTTTTATGATGTAGACACAATTGTGTGGTATTCGTTGATGTACTATTTTCTACGCACAACCAAACACAATACAAGGGTTGTTTCACCAACTCAACTCAAAGTGAAGACCTAAGGATCCAGTCAATTATCTTGTTAGTTTTAATTGGTGAGAATTCAATCTTGCAAGCCGTTTACACGAGCTGTTAGGTTTGGAGCTGGGCTCTATCCTAGTGTGCGTTTCTCTCCTCGCTGCAAGATAAATCAGACAATGACGGGGTTGCTCTCCCGCAGAAATTCTTGATTTTATGGATTTTTAGTCGGCTTTATTTAGCAGTCCCAGTTTTATTAAGGCGATCACTGTAGAATTTAGGTGAACTCAAATTCACGTCTACCGTCCAGTCCCAATTTCCTTTAGAATTATGTGATAAAACCAGAGAGAGGAATTCGGGAAAAGCCGATGCACGCGGAAAACGATGATGAATGCTCAGTTAGAAGACTTACAGTGCCTCCTCGCAATCTCCATGTGGGATGCAATACAAAATTGAAAATTTACACTAAATGCGTGCAAGCCGAAGAAAACCACACCTAAGCAGAAAGTTCTATTAGCGGGAAGAATTGAGTTAAATTTTTGGCTAAGTTGAACGATCTACGGTGCGTCTTGATTAGAGTGCAGTGTGGCTTAAGATCCTACGAGCACAAGCAAAAATAAAAAATGCTCTAAGAGCCGTATGTGCAGGTCTATCCTAATCGCCACTCAAGTCGGGCCCCACCCTCTCCGGAGAGTGAAACAGGCCACGACACACCACAAATAAAGTTCAATGTCCTTGTACACACGCGAGAGTCCAAATGGACACCGCTATAAATGAGCAGAAAATAAAAATGCGGAAATTAAAAACCTAGACTCTACTCTCTCTCACGACTCGACTCGATCTTAATTTAATTGCGGTTTCTTCGGGTGTCGGTGAAGATGCGTCGGTTCCTTGAAAAACCGCTCCACGTGCGCCGGTTACCTCGCAAGAAAAATAAGAGAGAGATTGTAAGAGAGTGACTCAAAAAATAATCAAAAATAAAATAAATGAAAGAAATGCTGAAAAATAAATACAAGAAATAAAATGGAATTTACAATGAAAAATTCGGGGGTCAGACTACCCGAATTCGGAAAACCGAACAAAAATTTTCAAAATAAAAATCTAAGCCGTTTGCCTCCCCGGCAACGGCGCCATCTGACGAGCCCGCAAAAGCCGCGATAAGAAATCGTTTTTATCTTCGTGCGTGAAATTAATGAAGTCGTTCGTTGTAGGCGGCAATCGAAGACAGTCAAGAAATAACCACAAAATAATGATTCAATTTTAATCTCGTGGTTTATGTTTATTTTACTTGGGCAAGTCCCAAGGTCGATCACAAGGAGGCAAAGGAACAACCTAGATTAATGTCTATCCAATTTAGAGCTCGGTTTTCAAGGCGGTATTTTTTTTTGAATTTTTCAATGTAAGATGAGATGCGAAATGCAAATGCGGCCTATTTTAGGGACTAAAATGTAAAATACGTTCAAACGGTGTCCGAAAAAATACGAAACTTGGCCGAGATGTAAAAAATGATGAAATGAGGGCACTGTAATTTTTTTGGAATTTTTAGATGCAATATGAATTTTTTACGAATTTTTAATTGCAAACAGAATGATTTTCAATATCTAATTTTAATAAATATTAAACCTACTTATTTTCGAGAACTAAAATTATCTAAGATCTATCACTATGTAATGGATCTTAGAAAAATCCTAGACCTCAAAAATGTGGGGTTCAATACCTATTAAAATTCAAACATTGAAATACACAAAATGATTTTTATAGGGCAAACGATGCATGTAAATGCAATGATTTTTGGGCACAATGTTAATCAAATTAATCTCTACGATATGTAATTTTTGGGGAATTTTCTAAGCGACGGTTAATTAACTATGAATTTCTGAGCACATATTGGGCAAAATATTCCAATTTCCACAAAATATTTATTTATTCATTAACCATCAATCAGAAAATTACCCACAACATGTCGAAATGTAGAGAATTAAGTAACAAACACAGTGCTATTTTTAAATAAATAAACCGATGCAATGTGAAGGTCTAAAATAAATGACAAAGACAGGGGTATCTATGCAATAAAAAAATGAATAAATGAACTGCAGAAGGTCCTATATGCAATTACCTACACTGGGGGGAGCCTGGATGCAATTTTTCCGAATGGTCACGTGCGCTGCACGTGACCTCTGCTGGAGGGACCTGGCGCTGAATGTGGGAGCTTCAGGGGGGCCTTTGTAATTTTCCCAACGTCACGTGCAAGGCACGTGACTTGGGTAGAGTGCAGAGGAAGTTTCCCCACGCACGTGCGGAGCACGTGCGGGGGACCTCGGGCCCAACGCCCGGCGGTCGAAGGCGGCGTGGTGTGGAGGCGTTCCTGGCGGAGGATGGTGGAGAAGCGAGTGGGGCTCCGGTGGTCGGCGAGGAGCGAGCCGAGCGCCTGGCGGTGGTGGCTGATGAAGCCGGACCTCCAGGCGACGGGTGGCGAAGCGGCGTTGCGTGGTGCTCGATCGGCGGAGGCGTAGAAGCTCGCTGGAGATGGTGGCGCGAAGCTCCGGGTGCGGCGGAGGTTGTTGATGGCGACGGTCGGGGCTGAAGAACCACCGCCTCCTGCGGTGGTTGGTGGTGAAGCGAGGCGGAGCGTCGTTGGCGTGGTGGAGAAGAAGGAGCTCCAGGGCCGACACACGGCCGGCGGTCGTCGAGGAAGCGCGTGGCGGAGCTGGCGTGTCGGCCGAGGTTGTCGATGACGGTCGGAGAAGAGGATCGAAGGCGGAGGCGAGGGTGTGGCTCCGAGCGGAGCGAAGAGCTCGGAGCGGCGAGGTTGAGAGCGAGAGCGGAGGGTGGAAGGGAGAGGAAGAGAGAGATAGAGAGAGAGACAGAGAAAAGGAGAGAGAGATACCTGGGGGAGGAGGCTCTACGGCCGATCGCCGGAGCGGAGCAGCTGCTGCTGGAGGCGCTGCGACGAGGAGCGGAAGGCTGCTCGGATCGCGCCGGCGAGGGTGGCTGTCACTTCACCTGGAGAACGGCGGATGCTGTGGACTGGGGGCGGCGATGGTTTTAAATAGGCGAGGGATCGAGCGGGCGAGGGAGTTGCGGGGGTGGTTTGGCCGGTGCGAGATCGGCGGGGGCGTCGTTGGGGGTGAGTTGGTTGCGAGATCCGCGGAGGGGACGATCGGGAGGTAGAAGGTGATCCACGGCCGTTCGATCAGCCGAGATCGAACGGTCCCGGGGTGGCCACGTGGCTAAGAAGGTGGGAGTGCGTGGCACGTGCGGCGCACGTGCCTGTGTGGCACGTGCCACGCACGTGCGTGGTCTTTATTAATTTTTTTTTCTTTTTTTTTTTTTTATAAAAACTAAGATTTAAAAAGGCGAAAAATAGCTGACACGTGGCGGCCTCTGGGGCTGCCACGTGTCAGCTCCAGATTAATCGAAAAATAAATCATTTGTAAAATAAAAAAGAAATAGCAAATGACCTCGGATCGAAAAAGTTTCTTCACGAAAAATGCTTGTCTCGACGAGATCTACAATTTTCATGAAGACATCAAAGCCAAATTCGGTCAAATGTGAAAAGTGAATTTTTGGGGTATCCCATGTACATAGAATACCTTGATTTTTGGGTTTTCTAATTTTTTTGTCAATTTTAAACACGATAAAAATCCGGAAAAATAAGGAAGACTCAAAGATAAATAAAAGAGACCTTAATCTAATTTTTTTTGGATTTTTATTAATAAAGAAAATAAACACATAAAATACAGGTCAAAAAGCCGCGAAAATACAATGTACAAAAGAGGCCCAAAACCCAACTTTCACATACGAGCTCCGATTCATTTGAACTTGGTCTTGTTTTGAAGGTAATTGAATGTGCATTAGTTCAAAAGTGAGTAGGATCAAATCGGACACTGGATGGGGAAGATCTGTGGCTTTTAGTCCGAAAATCCTGAAACTAGGGTTTGGGTTTTTGGTCCACTTAACAGGGTTAATTATTTTTTTGTATTTTTTATTTATTCTTGTTAGTGATGTGTACACAGTGGAAGTGAGTTTGTGGTATGCGGTGTCAGCATGAAGGAGTTAAAAATAGGGGAAGTTAGGCTACTTACAGGTCAATTTTTGGCTTGGATTTTTGGCTTCTTATTTTATGCAGAAATTAATGCTAAAATGCAATTCTTATGCAATCATGCATGAATGCTAATTATGCAGAATAAATGCAGAAATGCAATTGATTTTGAGGGACTTAAGCTTTAATTAATGAGACTTAGAGTGATGAATCCGAGATTCATCAATGGGGCATCGATTTCATGGGTCCATTCCCTAAGAGTCAGGGATTTGAGTACATTCTGTTGGCCGTAGATTATGTTAGTCGTTGGGTTGAGGCTATCCCCGCCCGAGCCGCTGATGCGAGGACAGTTTGCAGATTTTTGAGGAAGCACATCATCACGCGGTTCGGGGTTCCACGAGTTCTGATTTCTGATGGGGGGTCTCATTTCATTAACGACCAGGTGAAGGCCCTTGATAGCGAGTTCGATATAGACCATCGTGTTGCTACACCTTACCATCCATAGACGAATGGTCTAGCCGAGGTGTCGAATAGGGAGATCAAGACTATATTGCAGAAAGTCGTCCGCCCTGACCGAAAGGATTGGTCACAGCTTTTGGATTCGGTCTTATGGGCATATAGGACGTCTTTCAAGACACCATTGGGCACATCTCCCTTTTGCCTCGTTTATGGCAAGCCGTGCCATTTGCCTGTTGAGTTGAGGCACAGGTCACTATGGGCAGTTACTGATATTCTGATGGATCCAGATGGTGTAGGAGACCAGAGGAGGGCAGAGTTAGCAGCCTTGGAGGAGCTTAGAGATACATCTTTCTCAAACAGCCTACAGTATAAGGAGAGAGTGAAGGAGTGGCATGATTCTCATATCAGCCACAAACATTTTGAGATTGGACAAAAAGTATGGCTGTTTGATGCGAGGCTACGTTTATTTCCAGGGAAGCTACAAAGCAAGTGGAAGGGACCCTACTTGGTCAGAAAGGTACATGACAACGGTAGCATTGACATATCTGAGTTGTCTTCTGAGAGTACCTTTCGAGTGAACGGCCAGCGGCTCAAGCCATTTCTAGATCATGAGCCGCGGGTCGCTGATCTTGCCCCTATTCATTTTGCGTGAGATGTGGTCTTTGAATAACATCTAATGCATCTCGCGCCTGAGTTTCACTGTTCTTCCGCCTTGTATAGATCCAGATGTCTATATCACTACATTCTTTAGTCCCACATCCCTTTCTACATCTTGTGATTATGCTATATTTAGGGTGCACTTTACCCTAAGTATAGGGGGGATGTGAGACCTTCGGGTATTTCTTTTGTTTCCTTTTACCCCTGTTTTTGCTGCCTATACTTAGGGATATTTCACCCTAAGTATAGGGGGGGTAGACCCTGTACATTGTCCACTCGGTTTTCCCTTAGTATACAGCCTGCTATACTTAGGATTACTTGATCCTAAGTATAGGGGGAAAAACCCGAGACCCTCTTGACTTTTCTATTTCATTCATTCATTCTTCTTTGTATATAGCCTTCCTTTTCACTTCCCTATACCTAGCACGAGTTATGTCTTCTTCATCGCTCTTGACTCTGAGGACATCGTTCGAGCTAAGTATAGGGGGGTGTGTATATATTCCATATATACTTTAGCCATAACTCGTACTTTGTGTGAGTGTATTAATAAATAAAATGGCTAAAAACCTTAAAAATCACAAAAAAAAATTAAAAAATTTTCATGTACATAAACTTCTTTTGTTTGCACATAAATAGCTAGTGTACAAAGTATTTTTGTAAAAATGATTTCAAAAATCTTGTGTGTAAAGTTTGTATAAATATTTTCTTATCAAAATTATGTATATAGTACAAAATTTTTCCAAAATGTTTTGAAAATCAAAAGTTTGCAAAAATCTTGTGTAAATTTGTGTAAATATCTTTTTGCAAAACTTGCACTTCATGCATCCTCCATTCATGAGTTCAAAACATTTTTCAAAAATTTTGCATGTTTGTAAACTTTGTGTAAATAGCATCTTTTTGTACATATGTATATAGTTTTCCTGGATGATAGTTGACATTTAAACTAGCCTGGAATCAAATTGAGAAATGGAGCTTGATTAAGATCTTAATCTATCTAATTTCTAAGAGGAACCTTATAGGGCTTAGGTTTAAGGCTTTTCAGGTCCATGGTGACTTAATTCTTTGAGTCCACTAGGCTATGATCACATGTCATCTCAATGAGCCTAAGTAGAGCACTTAACAACAACACATGACTCATATAGATTATGGCTTCACTTGGACATCAGCACTATGCACCGAGCTCTCTACGGATGAGATGGTGAGGAGGCAGTCTTCCTTGACTTGGGGTAGCATATGAGGGTAGTACTTCTAGGCGGAACCTCTCTTCTTCTTATAGTGAAGGAAGTGCGTCTCAACTTGGTCTGGTTGCCATGAGGTCTAACGACGGGAGTTGTGGGTTGCAATAAAGCTTCAAAAGAGGGATAGTCTACTGGCTCAAGAGGAAAAACTCCTTGTATATATGCTGCACATGTATATGTTGTATAGATGCACTTGGAAAAAAAATGCAAAAAGAAAATAACTCCAAAAAAGTGGTGGGTCTGATAGAAAATGATAATCCCACCGGAGTATGTATATAGAGTGCAATAAGCAAAGCTTGGTTTCATGATCCACCTAATGTAGCTTGCAGCAGGGAGACTTGGCTACACTGGTCAAGCTCCCAAGGGTACTTGGCTACACTGGCCTTGACCCATTATCTTCTTCCTCCTCTTCTTGAGCCGGTTGAACTTGAACTTAGAAGGGAATACCCCGCTCCTCGAGGAAAGAGTGGCCAGATTGAGGTCGTAGAGTTACCTTTTTGGGGAGAGTTGTCAAGTTGCCATTTCTGAGGTGCAGAGCTTAGACCTCACTTTCACAGGACAAGAAAAGATTCATGGTGTTCAGGGTTTGTGATTGATGACTTGTTCTGATCTGGAGCATTGAGGAGTCTTGGTTATAGATTAGTGGAACTTAGAGGCTGTTGAGTTTTAGACGTAAGTCCAAATAAGGTTCCGACACATTAAAATCCAAAGATCTGATCGAGCTCCATACCTTAATTTAATGAAGGCAAGTTTAATAATCAGCCTTGATCCATGTACATCCTCTTTTTCTTTTTCTTTATTTCTTTTTCACTTCTTTTTCAAATAAGTGTTTTCTAAGGGACTAGCAAAGTTAAGTATAGGGGGGGTGATGAATACTCATTCATCACTCTTTATTCTTATATTTTAGCTACAAAAACCTTTGCAAATGCATGTAGATATGTGTAAATAAAAAAATTACCAAAAGCATGCATTGTGTAAAAACCTATAATTAGCATGTTTTTGTGCAAAAATAAAAGAATAAAGATTAAAAAGAAAAAGAGGGAAATATTTAGAATAAATATTGAGCAACCTAACCCAAGGGAGGGCTCAACATGGGCCTAACCGCATAAAAGCCAAAGTAGAGGGAGATAGGGGCTCATGTGTGTAAATATATATGTAAATAAAATAAAAATATTTTCCTCACAAAAATAGATGCAAATGGGTTTGTAAATACTTGTACATATTTATAAGTATAAAAATAAGATAAAAATAGAAAAATAAAAAAGAACAAAAATATCACTTTCACATTGTACATGGAACCACCTACATATTTACTTAGCCTTATAATTAAATAAAATTAATTTCCAAAATTTTTATAAATATTCTACATTATATAATGTAAGTAAATAAAATAAAAACAATTAAAAACAAAAACAAAATAAAAATAACAAAATTAAAAACACAAAAATATATTGTAAATATACCATGTATATAAATGTATATATGTATTTATTTCACATATGTATATAATTAATAAAAATAAAATAAAAATGTCTTTTTATTCCTCATTTTATAATATAAATCAATAAAAATGAAAATGGGAATAAAATTGTATAAAAATAGTAATTAAAAATCAAAAAGTAAAAAAAACCTATATATTGTATATATACCTATATATGAACCTACTATGTAAATACACTATTTTTAATTTGAAAAATTAATTAAAAATCACTAAAAAATAGAAAAAAAATAAAATAAAAATATTTCATGTTTTAACTTTTTGCTATATCGGCCCCTAGCTACCCTAATTTTCACTTCTAAGATCCAGCCACGTGGCCGCTTCCTACTGGTCCTGGGAATGTTGACCGCCCGGTCAACTACCCCCCCCAGGACCACTTCTCACGGGCTTAGGCGCCCGACCCGATTTCACCAATTTTTAGCGCCTAAACCCGATTGATTCCCACCTAAACCCCGGGTCAGATCCGTCCACGACATATCCGAGACCCTCGCCGGAGCTCCTGCATCGGGATCCGCGCGCCTCCACGCCCTACCCGCGCCTGTCTTCCCGGACCCTCCCAGCATATATAGCCGAGCTCCGCCTCCTCATTGCTCATCTTTGGCCATTCGATTCCGCCCCCTGTGAGCTCCAGTGTGTGCGTGAGAGTGACAGCTCGCGTCCTGTGCTGTCGAAGCGAGGAGAGGGAGCGAGACCACTGATCCGGCGCAGCTTCACCGCCTTGCTCCTCCACCAGCAGGAGCTCGAGCCTTGGAGGGAGACGCTCCTCGAGGCGACGACCCAGAGCTGCGCAAGCTCATCCCCAGTCTCCCCGACCACCCAGGTAGTCCCTTAGGCCTTTCTTTTCCTTTGATTTTCCATTTCGCCCAAATCGCTGCTCCGCCGTCCCCCGCCGATTCCGGTCGATTCCAACCACTATCCGACCATCGGGCTTCACCATAGCCATCGACTCCTTCCCGCGCACCTTCTCCACATCCCCATCCAACCCAGCTCACACAGGAGATGGGATTCGAGCTCCACCGTCCCCCCTTCGCCGGAGCTCGCCCATATCGCCCCATCGTCCACCGTCACCCCGCCTAACCGGGTCGAGGCAGTTTGCCCTCGACCCGCGAGCCTCCTGGACTGTTTTGCAGGTTCAAAGAGGGCCATCTGAGGTCCTTCGACATCGAGCCAAGAGCTTTGCCTCCGTCGACCTCGCCGGAGCTCCCCAGAGCTCGGCTGGGTCATCGGAGGACACCAGCAGCTGCGCAACGCCACGCCGGAGCTTCTCCGATCTTCAGGCGCAGCAGGGGAGGTCAGTAGCGCACGCACTGGGCCGGCGAACTTCGCCGGTCACCTGTTCTTCCTCGACCTTCAGCCGCCGTCCGATCAGCCCTCCCGCTCCAGTTGTCATCTGGACCGTCCGTTCCAAGAGACGCCTTCACCGTCAGATCTGAGGAGGACTGATCCCAGCCGCCCGATGTTCGAGGGTTAGTCGCATCGAGCCTCCACCGTTCGATCCCCCACGTGGTGACACCCCCGTCGTCGGATTCGCCCCAGTAGCGAAGCTTTGGAGCGCCACCTGATCCAGACCGTCCGCAGCACCACGTGGCGTCCATCCAGCGACCCACATTAATAAAAGGGTAATTTACCCTTAGACCCCCTTTGTTATTTTATTTCGCATTTAGTCTTGTAAATACCTATTGTAGTTGTTTAGTTTTTGGGATATTTGCATAGAGGACCTCGCACTTTATTTACCTTGCATTTATGCCCCTGTACGTTGTATGACACGTGCATCGACACGTGAGTTTTTGGCTTATTTGCATATCATGCCCCTTAGTTCTGACTGTTAATGATTGAATGAAAGTTTGTGTTTATTTGCATTTATACCCCCGTGCGTGAAACATTTGAGCATGTGCGTGATTTTTTGGGTTATTTGCAGATAAGCCCCTAGGCTTTTGGTACCTGTTACCAAATAGCCCTCGGGACTTATTTTCATTACATTTAGGCCCCTGAGTGCCCCAGGTACGTGCGTAGCACGTGTTTTGCTGGGTTAATTGCACCAGACCCCCCAAACTTTCGGGTATTTGCACTTTGGTCCCTGTACACTGTGCCCCCTCTTTATTTTTGAATAAAATAGCAACTTACCTCGAAATCCAACGAAAATTGGACACATGGCTCCTGCCATAGTGTAAAATTTCTGAGGATTTTTGAGGACATTTTTGTTTTAATTTGATATTTTTAGAAATTCAAAAACCTCCAATTTTGCTACTGTCTAACTTTAAAAACCCCCAAAAAATATTAAATATCATTTTAAAATTCCAAAAAAAAAATTGTCTACTGCCTATTTGGTTGTGTTTGATTTTCTAGCCAATTTTGGCTATTTGTCTTTAGTGAAAACCACTAAAAATTGAAAAACACTTGAAAACCTATAAAAATTCTAATAATTAAACCAAAAATCCAAAAATAATAAATTAGGTGCCCAAATTTTCCTTGTTTTATTCTCTTTACAGGAAAATTACCTCCCAGCTAATTTGGGGCCTTTAGATATTTTATCTAGGCCTTTTTAGCTCGGCTGGACAGTACCCACTATTTTAGTCACTTTTTGATTTTTAGAAAATTAAATAACTATCAGAAAAATCCCAAAAATTCACCAAAAACACTAAAAATTATAAAACACATAAAAATATTTTTGTTAGAATTTTTGGTTGATTTTTAGTGCTTTTAATAATTTGTTGAAGTGTATAGTTCCTTAGCTTTTATTATTTTCTTAATACGCTAAAAATCCAAAAAATTTATAAAATAATTAAAAACCACCAAAAATATTTTCTTCTTTTATTTTATTTCCTTTTTGACTACTTCGTAGGCCGCAAGGCCAACCCATGCTCCTTGTGATCGACCCTGGTCGCTATACCAGGTTAAATTAATAGCAGGACCGCTATCTTGTTTTTGATTGATTTTCATCTATCTTGGTGGTCTATATTTTTCTTGATTGACCTAGCTGAGTGATTGAGGTCGCGACGATCGATTGATACCTTTACCTTGGTCATTCGGTTGGTCATCACCTCCCGCGTCTGTAGGACGCCTCTGATGGAACAACGGAGCTCCGGAGAGCTCGGTCGACTCCGGCGGAGGAGAAGCTCCTGGGCTCGAGTTGGTGGACCTCAGACAGTCCTCGTCGCACCTGCAAAATGGCACCAGAAGACTCCTGGGTCGAGGGCAAAGTGCCTCGACCCCGTTAGCGGTGGTGGAGGTGATCGGTGCGGCGAGATGGTCGAGCTCTGGCGATGCGACGGCGGAGGAGCTCGAAACCCCAGCTCCTGTGCAAGCTGGGTTGAATGGATGGGCGGAGAAGATGCGCGAGGGGAAGGCGATCGTGATGGGTGATTCCGATGGTCGGGACAAAGACTAGGGTGGTCGGAATCAAAGATCATCGGCGACGACCTGATTTGGGCAAAAATCAAAATTAAAGACAAGGAAAGAAAACTACGGCTACCTGGACGGATGGGTCGACTGGGCTTGAGCTCAGGGAGCTCTGGGTCGTCGCCTCGTGGATCATCGAGGCCCGAGGCTCGAGCTCTACCTTCAGGTGGAGCACGGCGGCGCAAAGACGTCGGATCTGAGGTCCGGGCACCCTCTCCTCTCTACGACACGGCCAACAGCGAGCTGTCACCTCGAGGATGGCAATGGAGGTCCTGGGAAGGAGAATGGGGAGCCAAAAGATGAGGAACAGGGAGGCGGAGCTCGGCTTAAGTATGGGTGCAGGTCCGAAAAGAATGGATCGGGCAGGGTTCCGCAAAGCACGGATCCCCACGCGGATACGTCGGCGAGGATCTCGGATGCAAGGGGGATGATCGGAGCTCGGGGGTTGCGTATTTGGAGGTCGGGTCATGACGCGAAAAATCGGGGAAGTCGGGTCGGGCGTCACGACCCGTGGGAAGTGGTCCACAGGGGGGAGTTGACCGGGGGGGTCAACGTCCCCCGTGGACCAATGAGAATAAGCCATTTGGAAAAGATTTGAAAATTCAAAAAGAAATAATAAATGGCCGAATCATGAAAAACTTAAAACATAGAAAATGTTTATTTTATTTTTTTCTATTTTTGGTGGTTTTTAATTAATTTTTCAAAATAAAAATAGGGTATGTACACTATAGTGCTATACATAGGTATTTACACAACGTTGATTTTTGATTTTTGATTTTTAATTAGTTATTTTTATACATTTTTATCCCATTTTATATTTTATTTATTTATAGCATAAAATTAGGAATAAAGGGTATTTTTGTTTTATTTTTATTATTTATATACAAGGGTGAAATAAATAGATATATACATCTATATACATTGTATATGTACAATATTCTTTTTGTATTTTAATTTTGTTCTTTTTATTTGATTTTTGTTTTTGTAGTTTTTATTTTATTTATTTACACCATAAAAGATAGAATATGTACAAATTTTATGGAAATTAATTTATTTATTTATAAGGTGAAATAAATAGGGATAGGTGTGCTATGTACATGGTGAATAAGTGAGTTATTTTTATTTTCTTTTTAATTTTTCAATTTTTATTTGGATTTTATATTTACAAATATCTACAAATATGTACAAGCCACTTTTATTCTATTTTTGGAGGAAAATATTTTTGTGATATTTACAGGTATATTTACACACATGAGCTCCCTATCTCTCTCTACTTTGGCTTTTATGCGGTCAGGCCCATGCTGAGCCCTCCCTTGGGATTAGGTTGCTCAATATTTATTTGAAATATTTCCCTCTTTTTCTTTTTAATCTTTATTCTTTTATTTTTTGCATAAAAACATGCTAATTATTAGTTTTTACACAATGCATGCTTTTGGTAATTATTTGTATTTGCAAACATATACATCCATTTGCAAAGGTTTTTGTAGCTAAAATATAAGAATAAAGAGTGATGAATGAGTATTCATCACCCCCTATACTTAACTTTGCTAGTCCCTTAGCAAACACTTCTTTGAAAAAGAGGTGCAAAAGAGAAAGAAAAGGAAAAAGAGGAGAATGCACATGGATCAAGGTTGAATATTAAACTTGCCTTCATTAAATTGAATTATGGAGCTCGATCAGATCTTTGCATTATTAATGCGTCGGAACCTTATTTGGACTTAAGCTTAAAACTCAACAGCCTCTAAGTTCCACTAATCTATAATCAAGACTCCTCAACAATCCAGATCAGAACAAGTTATCAACCACAAACCCTGAAGACCACGAACTTTCCTTGTACTGTGAATGTGAAGTATAAGCTCTCCACCTCAGAAATGGCAACTTGACAACCCTCCCCAACAAGGTAACTCTATGACCCCAATCTGGCCACTCTTTCCTCGAGGAGCGGGGTATTCCATTCTAAGTTCAAGTTCAACCGGCTCAAGAAGAGGGGGAAGAAGAGAATGGACCATGGCCAGTGTAGCCATGTATCCTTGGGAGCTCAACCAGTGTAGCCAAGTCTCCCTGCTGCAAGCTACATAAGATGGGACATGTATCTCAAGCTTTGCTTATTGCATTATATACATACTCCGGTGGGATTATCATTTTCTATCAGACCCACCACTTTTTTGGAGTTATTTTCTTTTTGCATTTTTTTTTCAAATGCATCTATACAACATATACATGTGCATCATATATACAAGGAATTTTTCCTCTTTAGCCAGTAGACTATCCCTCTTTTGAAGCATTATTGCAATTCACAACTCCTGTCGTTAGACCTCATGGCAACCAGGCCAAGTTGAAACGCACTTCCTTCACTAAAAGAAGAAGAGAGGTTCTGCCTAGAAGTACTACCCTCATATGTTACCCCAAGTCAAGGAAGACTGCCTCCTCACCACCTCATCCGTAGAGAGCTCGGTGCAAAGTACTGGTGTCCAAGTAAAGTCATTGTCCCTATGAGTCATGTGTTGTTGTTAAGTGCTCTACTTAGGCTCATTGAGATGCCATGTGATCATAGCCTAGTGGACTCAAAGAATTAAGTCACCATGGACCTGAAAAGCCTTAAACCTAAGCCCTATAAGGTTCCTCTTATAATTTAGGTGGATTAAGATCTTAATCAAGCTCCATTTCCCAATTTAATTCCAGACTAGTTTAAATGTCAACTATCATCCAGAAAAATTGTACAAGTATATACAAAGATGCTATTTACACAATTTTACAATCATGCAAAATTTTTGAAAAATGTTTTGAAATCATGGATGGATGAATGCATGAAGTGCAAGTTTTGCAAAAGTACTTACACACATTTACACAAGATTTTTGCAAACTTTTGTTTTTCAAAATATTTTGGAAAAATTTTGTACTATATACATAATTTTGATATGAAAATATTTACACAAACTTTACACCAAAAGATTTTGAATATATTTTTACAAAAATAATTTGTACACTAGCTATGTATGTGCAATAAAAGAATGTTTATTTACAGGAAAAATTTTTAAATTTTTTGGTTTTTTGGTTTTTAGCCATTTTTATTTATTAACACACTCACACAAAGTACGAGTTATGGCTAAAGTATATATGAAATATATACACACCCCCCTATACTTAGCTCGAACGATGTCCTCAGAGTCGAGAGCGAAGAAGAAGACATAACTCGTGCTATGTATAGGGAAGTGAAAAGGAAGGCTATATACAAAGACGGATGAATGAAATAGAAAATCAAGAAGATCTCGGCTTTTCCCCCTATACTTAGGATCAAGTAATCCTAAGTATAGTAGGCTGTACACAAAAGAGAAAACCGAGTGAAGAATGTACAGGGTCTACCCCCCCTATACTTAGGGTAAAATATCCCTAAGTATAGGCAGCAAAAACAGGGGTAGAAAGAAACAAGAGAAATACCCAAAGGTCCTACATCACCCCTATACTTAGGGTAAAGTACACCCTAAGTATAGCATAATCAAAGATGACAAACGGGATGTGGGACTAAAGAATGTGATGATATGGACATCTGGATCTATACAGGTCGGAAGAACAGTGATAATCAGGCGTGAGATGCAATAGATGTGAGTCAAGAGACCACATCTCACGCAAAATGAATAGGGGCAACATCAATGACCCGCGGCTCATGATCTAGAAATGGCTTGAGCCGCTGGCCGTTCACTCGAAAGGTACTCTCAGAAGACAACTCGGATATATCAATGCTACCGTTGTCGTGTACCTTTATCACCAAGTAGGGTCCCTTCCATTTGCTCTGTAGCTTCCCTGGAAATAGACGAAGCCTAGCATCAAACAACCATACTCTCTGTCCAGGCTCAAAATGCTTGTGGCTGATGTGAGAATCATGCCACTCCTTCACTCTCTCCTTGTACTGTAGGCTGTTTGAGAAGGTGGTATCCCTAAGCTCCTCCAAGGCTGCTAACTCTGCCCTCCTCTGGTCTCCTACACTATCTGGATCAACAAGTATCTCAGTGACTGCCCAAAGTGACCTGTGTCTCAGCTCAACAGGTAAATGGCACGGCTTGCCATATATGAGGTGAAAGGGAGATGTGCCCAATGGTGTCTTGAAAGACGTCCTATATGCCCACAAGACCGAGTCTAAAAGCTGTGACCAATCCTTTCGGTCAGGGCGGACGACTTTCTGCAATATAGTCTTGATCTCCCTGTTCGACACCTCGGCTAGACCATTCGTCTGTGGATGGTATGGAGTGGCAACTCGATGGTCTATACCGAACTCACTAGCAAGGGCCTTCACCTGGTCGTTGATGAAATGAGACCCCCCATATGAAATCAATACTCGAGGTACCCCGAACTGCGTGATGATGTGCTTCCTCAAAAATCTGCAAACTATCGTAGCATCAGCGGCTCGGGCAGGGATAGCCTCAACCCAACGACTCACATAATCAACGGCAAGCAGAATGTACTCAAATCCCTGACTCTTAGGGAATGGACCCATGAAATCGATGCCCCATGCGTCAAAAACCTCACAGAAGTGAATGGGCTGCATCGGCATCATATCACGCTGTCCATAAGTGCCCATCCTCTGACAGTCAGTATACCTCTTCACGAACTCATCAGAGTCCTTGAAGAGGGTAGGCCACCACAAGCTGGATTGGAGCACTTTCTGTGCCGTTCTCCTCCCAGAATGATGTCCTCCTGCCTCAAGCTTGTGGCAGTAAGTGAGGACTCTATGGTGCTCCTCCTGAGGAATGCAGCTACGCTAGACGCTATCCCCTCCTTCGTGGTAAAGGATGGGATCCTCCCAGTGGTAGGACTTGGCCTTCGCGAGGAAGGTCTCAAGCCTCTGCCTAGGCCAACCTTGTGGGACTTTCTTAGCAACAAGAAAGTTCACAATGTCAGCATACCACGGGAGTGAGGCGATAGCAAGGATCGCCTCATCTGGGAAGGTCTCACAATTGGGATCAATCTGCTCAGAATCCTTAGGCTGCTCTAAACGGGAGAGATGATCCGCCACCACATTCTTGACTCTAGGCTTATCCTTGATCTCAATGTCGAACTCCTGGAGTAGAAGGATCCATCTAGTCAGGCTGGCCTTGGCATCCTTCTTTGCCATGAGGTATCGGATGGCGGTATGATCAGTATACAAGGTCACTCTAGATCCAATAATGTAAGATCTGAACTTATCTAGGGCGAACACTATGGCTAGCATCTCCTTTTCTGTGACTGTATAATTCCGCTGCGCGGAATCCAATGTACGGCTAGCATAGTGGATAGCAAAGGGGACTCCATCCCTCCTCTGTCCCAGCATGACCCCCACGGCAAAATCGGAGGCATCCGTCATGATCTCGAATGGGAGAGATCAATCAGGCAGCTGAAGAACAGGAGCCTCTATAACACACTGCTTGAGAGTCTCGAAGGACGAAAGACACTTGTCATCGACAAGGAACTCGGTGTCTTTCGTCAGCAGGTCAGTCAACGGTCGGGCAATCCTGCTGAAATCATGAATGAATCGTCGGTAGAAACCGACGTGCCCCAGGAATGACCGTAACTGCCGTAAATTGGACGGTGGTGCGGGTTTTCTAATGACATATACCTTGGCTAGATCAACCTCCATGCCCCTGTTGGAGATGATATGGCCAAGCACCGTCCCTTGAGTCACCATGAAGTGACTCTTCTCCCATGATAGTACCAAGTGAACCTCTATACATCGCTGGAGTACTCGGTCTAGGCAGTCAAGACAGGAGTCGAATCCGTCGTCGTAAACCGAGAAATCATCCATGAAGACCTCCAAGCACTCCCCTACTATGTCCGAAAAGATCGACAGCATGCATCTCTGAAAGGTCGCAGGGGCATTGCATAGCCCAAATGGCATGCGTCGGAAGGCGTATGTGCCGAAGGGACAGGTAAAGGTGGTCTTCTCCTGGTCCTCAGGAGCGATGGCCACCTGGTTGTAGCCCGAGTACCCATCCAGAAAACAATAATGGCTCTTCCCTGCCAGTCTCTCAATGATCTGATCAATAAAGGGCAGGGGGAAATGATCCTTCTTGGTGGCCTGGTTGAGTCTCCTGTAGTCAATGCAGACCCGCGAAGAAGTGGGTACTCGTGTAGCAATCTCCTCTCTAGACTCACTAATCACTGTAGTGATGCCCGTCTTCTTGGGCACCACATGCAAAGGGCTGACCCACTTGGAGTCAGAGATGGGGTAGATAAAATCGACGCTCCACCATTTCGATATCTCCTTCATGACAACCTCTCTCAGATTCGGGTTCAGCTGCCGCTGGAACTCACGCGACGGCTTCGCCTCATCCTCGAGATAGATATGGTGGGAGCATAGGGCCGGACTTATCCCCTGGAGATCTGCTACGCTCCATCCGATTGCTTTGCGGTTCTTTTCAAGAACCCCCATCAAACAGGATTCTTGCTCTCCAATCAGATCGGCGGAGATGATGACTGGGTACATCTCAGGTTCACCCGCAAGGAATCTGTACTTCAGCAAAGTAGGGAGCGGCTTCAGCTCTGGACAGCTGGGTGCTGGTGGATCTGGCCTATGAAAAGTCTGCGTGAACGCTGCCAAATCTGCATGGGAGAGCTGAAACTCTCTCTCAATCTCAGAAACTGGAGAAGGCTGCTCTGATGGTCTGTCTCTGCTCTGCTCGGCATCTACCTCCTCCTCAGCTGTAGGCTCAGTGGAAATCAGGTATGGCATGTCATCCTCACAATCTGCCCAATCAGACTCTGACTCCGAGGGATCTGTATCATCTAAGGTGGCATCAGTACCACCATCATCACAAAAATCTGTGTCGCGGTCGAGAACCGGCTCTGCTGCCTCTGAAGTATCCTAGACCAGAAATGTGCTCTCCAGGCTCTCCTCTACTCTCATCTCTGCATGAGCGAAATCTGAAAATGAGAGGATGGCCTGTGCTGCTGGGTCTGCCCAAACTGCCTCATCGTCTGTGATCACAAAGTCACAGTCCTGGTGGATGTCTAGCCTGGCATCTGTCATCTGCTCTGTGTCTGAAGTGGTCTCTGAGCATGATCTGTCTCTATCTCGGCTGTCCTCGACCGTCTCTATTTATACACTTTTGCCCTTGACGCGAAAGTATACCTTCTCGCTATCATGGTCAGTCACCGCCTTGGCTGTGGCCAAGAACGGACGACCAAGAATGATGGGGGTATCGGTCACTGAATCAGGGATCTCCATGTCCAACACTACGAAGTCCACTGGGAATTGCAAGCCCTGAATAGTGACGACAACGTCTCGCAACAACCCCTTCGGCCTCTTGACAGATCGATAAGCAAACTGAAGGACTGTCCTGCTCTGTCTAAGAGTGCCCAACTCGAAGCGGTCGAGAAGGGCTGCCGGAAGTAGGTTGATCGACGATCCGCTATCTAGTAGAGTACGGTCGAACCTCTGCTCTCTAATGTGGCATCTGACATAAGTGGCTCCTGAATCTGGCCTCTTGGCTGGCAGACGGTTCTGGATCGCGAAACACGTAGCTTTCGTCAGCACATGGATCTCTGAGTGGTGGTTCCTCCTCTTCCTCCTGACTGTGGTCTTGTCTCTCAGTGAACGCTGAAGAAGGGGGATGTGCTGCAAAGCCTCTTGAAGAGTCAGCTGTATGTGGAATCGATCTATCATCTCCTGGCTGAACTCTTCCCGATCTCTCTTTTTTGGATTTTCTTTTTTCTTCCCCTTCCCCATCTGAAGGGCTCTAGGGAAGGGGATCACTGGGTCCTTCTCAGATGAAGGACTAGGAAAAGGTCTAGACGGCTCGACGGCCGGATCCGCACATACATCACGCACCACAGTGGGACCAGAAAAAACCAAACCTTTTCCTTTATTCACAACAGAGTTCCGAGATACATCAGAAGTAGGAAAAACTACAGATCTCTCAGGATGAACACGGGTGGCCTCATCACCACCATCGGCTGGATCAACTGGAAGACTCGCGGCCTCAGTACCGCGCTCTGGCTCGGCATCGTGGGTGGCCTCAGTACCACCTCCTCGAATTGGTGAAACGGCGGCCTCAGCACCGCTTGTGGAATCAGCATCCTTGGTGGCATCAGTACCACCGTCATCATCTCTAGCGGCCTCAGTACTGCTCTCCTCCTCGCCTGACGCTCTGGGTGTCTCCTCATGATGTGGCTTAGGCAAGGCGCCGCCTGCTGGCATCCTACCGCTCCTAAGTATGACAAAATCAGTATCAAAAAGATATCCAGTCATATCACCAAATGCATCACTAGGAGTGGTATACTCAGTACAAGCTACCTGCTCAGATTCCGCTTCAGGCTGTTGGGGTTCGGCTCAATCTGGGCAGGGATGGCGGCCTTCCCTCTCACAATGTCCCGCATCTCCTGGCGGAACTCGTCCATCTCCCGTCGAAAAGTAGCCTGCTGATCAGTGAGAAGGCGGGCTATATCATCCAAGGCAAGGCTCTCATGGGAGCCCGACGGGTAGCCTCTCTGGTAATGAGGCTGCTGGAACTGCTGCTGGTGCTGAGAGGGGTATGGGTGATGCTGCTGCTGCTGCTGGTGAGGCTGATCTCGCCTCCAAGACTGTCCCTGCTGATAGGGACGAGGACCATACGACGACTGCTGCTGCTGCTGTGGATGTGGGTACACTGGGGGCTGTTGCTGCTGCGGCTGGTGATCTCTCTGATGGCCGTACTGGCCTCCCTGACCTGATGGCTGCTGCTGGGGTTGGGCACCTCCGGTCCCCCAACGGAATCCGGGATGGTCTCGTCGGATCCCGGGCTGAGGGCGGTCATACCAAATCCCGTTGACATCCATCAACGGCTCTTCATCGTACTGGGGTGGCGGGAGTACTGCCAGAGGCTGATCCGGCTGGTATACCACCATCTGTAAGTCTGGAGATGGTGGTGACTGGTAGGTAGGCTGCGGCTGCTGGTACGGCTCCGCCTGTACATGGTGAATATGTCTAGGCTGCTGGTGGGAGCTGGAGCGCTGGGACGAGCTGCTGCTGCTGCCGGTATCGCCTCACGACTGAAGACGGGGCTGGGAAGCCGTCTGTGCCTCCTGGAGACACATGAGCTGGGTCTTCGTGTCGCTCAGAGTCTCTGCCATCTGCTCCATCTGAGTGATGCCCTGGCACTTCTTCTTCTCAATCAACTCCATCCGGTCCAGCTTCTCGCTGATGATCCCCATGTCCGCGGTTGAGGACTCTTCCTGTGCTGCTGCTACTGCGGACGAACTGGAAAGATCGGCGTCGACCCGTGCTATCCTCTGGTACTGCACGGTCTGTGGCTGCTGGGTCTGCCCTGAGTATACAACCAGGTCTGGGACATCACCATGTAGTTCTCGGCCATCTCCTTGTAGATGGCCCAGACCTGGTCGTGATCCTTGGCGAAGTAAGACCCGCCACAAGAAGCGTTCACCAAGCCCTGAAGCTCTGGTGTCAGCCCGCTGAAAAAGCTCTGCACGAGGTTCGGCTTGGAAATGTCGTGGTGCGGGCATCTATCAGTCAGCTCTCGGAACCTCTCCCATGCCTCATGGAACTGCTCATTGGGGAGCATGGAGAAGTTGATGATCAGGGCTCTCGCAGCATTGGTCCGCCCGAGTGGATAGTACTTATGCAAGTACTCGGTGCGGAGCTGCTCCCAAGTGTAAACAAACTTCCCCAGATGCTTCAGCCAGGTGGCTGCTCTGTCTGCCAAGGAAAAGGGGAAGGCAATCATCCATATCGTGTCCTGGTCCACCTGACGATCGTGGACAGTACTGCAGATCATAAGGAACTCCTAGAGGTGGAGATGGGGCTCCTCGGTGGCGAGCCCGTGGAAGCGGGGGAGAAGCTGCAAGGTGTTCAGGGGGAACTTGAAGTCCCCCACGATGGCTGGTAGCACAACCCAGTGATGCATCCGTGTCGATCCGGGGTTGTGCAACTCCCGCATCGGTCTCGGTGCATCTCCTGCTCCTGCTGCGGCGGCGGCCGCTGCGGCTGCTGCTACTGCTGCATCATCTGGAACTCTCGGCCCGTCTCTCCGCTGCTCTCTCTCTGCTCTCATGCTCCATCTCTCTCCTCATATCTAACATGAACGCTCCCTGATCCCTCAACTGCTGTTGTACCGTCTCGAGGGAGGTGATCAGGGTGGAGTTGATCGCACCCTGGTCCAAAACAAAGTGCTCGGGCTGTGGACCTCTAGAGCGATCATCAAAACTGCCGGCCATGGTCTCTGTAAAATCAAATGATCCAAACTCAGGTGCCGATAAATCTGCTAATCTCTCCTCTGGCACTGGTCTCTCGGAATCGAAAAAAAGGGGGTCGAGGGGGAACAGGGTGGAATCATACTCGGGTTCGGAGAGCGGGTCTCGGCTCTCGCGAACCAACCTAGATGAACGGGTAGACGCGTCTGAAAGCGGTGCAGCCAGAGGCTGCCTAAGAGATCGTCTGCCCATCATCTTGATGTGGCGAGTAAGGCAGATGAGATCTGGAGAAACTATGATCACAAGCAAACCCCAAAGTTCACCAACGCAACGCGAGCTGAAGACCGTGAAGGATAGGTCAAATTATCTTGTCAAATTTTATTTTGGTGAACAATCAAGATATCAAAGCTATTACGTGACATGTTGGGATACCCGATACCTTCCCAACCAACTGTCCCGCACAGAAGAGTCGGTAATCAGTCGAGAATGGTACCGGAGGGCTCTACCTAGTGTTCGGGTCACTCTCTCGCACAATCAAACCAAGCAATGAGGGGGTTGCTCTCCCCAAGACAAGTTTTTAAGTCAAGTGTCTTTTAGTGATCAATAGTTTTAGCAATCCCAATTTTATGGTTTTTCTTTTTAATCTTTTTCAATAAAAACAAAGAGGCCTAACGAATTTTTCGGTTCTCTTGGTTATTAAGTCAAAAACAGGGGGAGAAGACGAAAAAGCCGATGCGCGATGAAATCAATGATGCATGAAAAGTAAGAAAGGCGTACCTGACTCCAGCACTCTACATACAATATGATCTGCGCAGAATGTAAAGACAGAAAAGAAACTACCTATATGGTACAGCGGGAAAAGCCGAGTCCTAAGCAGGCAACTTCTACTCGATAGATTCGTCTAGCTGGTCACCAGCCTTCGATCCAGAGAGTCCGGTCTCGATCTACCCCTCCTCCTCCCGACAAATTGGGTTCAAGAGCAGCGCTTGACAGGGCAGGCCGCGGCACGTAGGCTCGAAGGAAAATGAATCAGCTATTTTTATTAATGTTTAATTAGTAGGTCCAATTATCGATCTATAGGCACAAGCAGATAATTCGGTATGTGGATCCTACTAATTACGACACAGTCAAGCAGAAAGTCCTACGGCTAGGGGCTTGAGAAAAACCACGTAAAACCGTAAAAGGCAGCGAAAAACAAAAGCTGCGAAGAAAACCACGAAAAAGCTAAGGGTCCCCCGAGCACACCAGTGCTCGGCGAAACAGACCCAAGAAAAGCATCCAAGTCCTGCTGAGTGTCCCTTTATTATTACAATTCAAATCAAATGTGCTAAAATAAACCTAAACTACTCCTCTCTCACTCAGCTCCTCTCCCGCTCTCTCCTGCGGCTCCGTGCAGAAAGGAGCCGCCTTTGAATCCCGCGGTTGCGCCAGCTCCTCGAAAGTCGCCTCCTCGGTCCTCGGGCCCTCGCAAGAAAATATCAGAGTGTCACAGACCAAATAATATAATCAAATAAAAGCAAGGAACTAAACAGGGGTATATGTGCAAAAAGGGCAAATAAAATATACAAGCAAAATCAAATAAAAACAAAAATAATAGAAAATAAAGAAAAATAAAATAAAATAAAAATAAAAGAAAAAAAAATCCGCGAAAAGCTGCGGACTCAAAAAGAGCCGCGGAAAAGAAAATGAAACAAAAATAAAAACTACTAAGCCGTGCTCCCCGGCAACGACGCCATTCTGATGACACGCCCGACGACTCGGGTAAAAGGTAATCAAGGGTCGTTGCGACCCAAGTCACCAGGCGTGGTCAATCAAGAAAAATAGACCACCAAAATCGGACAAAAATCAAATAAGCTCAAGTAGCGGTCTCGCTAATATATTAACCTGGTATAGCGACCAGGGTCGAACATAAGGAGCACATAATGGCCTTGCAGCATACGAAGTAGTCTAAAAAAGGAATAAAATAAAACAAAGGTCTTTTTGGTGGATTTTTAATTTTTATAATTTTTTTTGGATTTCTAATTAATGAAGAAAACAAAGAAAACGATAAAACAACGAAATACAAACAATTATTTAATCACTCTACAATCACCCAAAAATTCAAATAAAAATATTTTTATGTTTTTTATGTTTTTTTACTGTTTTTGGTTACTTTTGGGTAATTTTCTGATTTTTATTGAATTATCTAAAAATCAAACAAGGCAAGAAAACAAGGGTACTGTCCAGTCAGGTGTCAAGGGCCAATTTAAAATGCAAAATGGCCCTATTAACACCTGAAGGTAATTTTCCTGTATAGAAGAAAACACAAGGAAAATTTGGGCACCAGAATTATTATTTTTTGATTTTTCAAATAATTATTAGAATTTTTATAGCGTTTTTAGTGTTTTCAATTTTTATAAGTTTTATATATCCAAAAATGACCAAAATTGGTCAGAAAATGAAACAAGGCAAAACAAACATTACCTAATTTTTTTTTGTAATTTTTAGAGGTGTTTTGATATTTTTTTGTGATTTTTAAAGTTAGACAGTAACAAAAAAGTGTGTTTTTGAATTTTTAAAAATATAAAATGAAAATAAAAATGCCTCCAAAAATTGGAGAAAATTTTACACTGGCAGGAGCCATGTGTCCAATTTTCATCACATTTGGAGTTGGTTTGATATTTTATTAAAAATTAAAACTAAGGTACAATGCACAAGGACTTGTACGCAAATAGTAAGAGTTCCAGGGGGTCCGGTGCAATTTTTCCAAGAAAACACGTGCGAGGCGTGTGACCTGGGCACTCAGGGACCTATTTGCAAAGAAACTAAGGTTTCTGGACTATTTAATAACAAGTATTAAAAGTCCAGGGGCCTCAGTGTAAATAACCCACTAATAAACGCACATGCACATTAAAACCATTCACAGGGGCATATCTGCAAATATAAAAAATATAAATACATTCAAGAACACCCTGAAACTATGGGTCCATACATGCAAATAACCCAAACAAACACGTGTCGATGCACGTGATCCACTACAGGCAGGGGCATATATGCAAATAAACTAAGTACGAGGTCCTACATGCAAATGTACTAAAATAAAAACAACTAAAAGCTATATTTACAGGACTAACTACGAAATAAAACTAACAGGGGGGCCTAAGAGCAATTACCCCTTATTAACGATCCAAGGGCTGAGCGCGCGCCACGTGGAGATCCAACGGTCCAAAATAGGGGACGCCTCGTTACTTAAACCCTTGGCGCGATCCGACGGCTGGGAAGCTGCCACGTACGTGATCCGACGGTCGGGGAAAGGTGTTGCTTCTTCGTCCGGATCGAATGGTCTGGATCGACCTCCTCACAATCGTGCGGTGCTGGCGCTCCTGGAATGGATGGCTCGGATTGAATCTGGAGCTGGAGGACGATCCAACGGTATCTGGAGGTCGAAGAAGAACTGATGGCCGACGACCTTCGCCGGCTCGCTGCGTGTGCTCCCGGCCTCCTCGCAGGCTGCTGAATATCGGAGGAGCTTCGCCTTGGCCTCCCGCGTCTGTAGGACGCCTCCGATGGAACAACGGAGCTCCGTAGAGCTCGGTCGACTCCGGCGGAGGAGAAGCTCCTAGGCTCGAGTTGGAGGACCTCAGACAGTCCTCGTCGCACCTGCAAAATGGCACCAGAAGACTCCTGGGTCGAGGGAAAAGTGCCTCGACCCCGTTAGCGGTGGTGGAGGTGATCGGTGCGGCGAGATGGTCGAGCTCCGGAGATGCGACGACGGAGGAGCTCGAAACCCCAGCTCTTGTGTGAGCTGGGTTGAATGGATGGGTGGAGAAGATGCGCGAGGGGAAGGCGATCGTGATGGGTGATTCCGATGGTCGGGACGAAGACTAGGTGGTCGGAATCAAAGGTCGTCGGCGACGACCTGATTTGGGCGAAAATCAAAATTAAAGACAAGGAAAGAAAACTACGGCTACCTGGACGGATGGGTCGACTGGGCTTGAGCTCAGGGAGCTCTGGGTCGTCGCCTCGTGGGTCATCGAGGCCCGAGGCTCGAGCTCTACCTTCAGGTGGAGCACGGCGGCGCGAAGACGTCGGATCTGAGGTCCGGGCACCCTCTCCTCTCTACGACACGGCCAACAGCGAGCTGTCACCTCGAGGATGGCATTGGAGGTCCTGGGAAGGAGGATGGGGAGCCAGAAGATGAGGAACAGGGAGGCGGAGCTCAGCTTAAGTATCGGTGCAGGTCCGAAAAGAATGGATCGGGCAGGGTTTCGCGAAGCGCGGATCCCCACGCGGATACGTCGACGAGGATCTCGGATGCAAGGGGGATGATCGGAGCTCGGGGGTTGCGGATTTGGAGGTCGGGTCGTGACGCGAAAAATCGGAGAAGTCAGGTCGGGCGTCACGACCCGTGGGAAGTGGTCCACAGGGGGGAGTTGACTGGGGGGGTCAACGTCCCCCGTGGACCAATGAGAATCAACCATTTGGAAAAGATTTGGAAATTCAAAAAGAAATAATAAATGGCCGAATCATGAAAAACATAAAACATAGAAAATGTTTATTTTATTTTTTTCTATTTTTTGGTGATTTTTAATTAATTTTTCAAAATAAAAATAGGGTATGCACACTATAGTACTATACATAGGTATTTACACAATGTTGATTTTTGATTTTTGATTTTTGATTAGTTATTTTTATACATTTTTATCCCCATTTTATATTTTATTTATTTATAGCATAAAATTAGGAATAAAAGGGTATTTTTATTTTATTTTTATTATTTATATACAAGGGTGAAATAAATAGATATATACATCTATATACATGGTATATGTACAATATTCTTTTTGGATTTTAATTTTGTTCTTTTTATTTGATTTTTGTTTTTGTAATTTTTATTTTATTTATTTACATCATAAAAGATAGAATATGTACAAATTTTATGGAAATTAATTTATTAATTTATAAGGTGAAATAGATAGGGATAGGTGTGCTATGTACATGGTGAATAAGTGAGTTATTTTTATTTTCTTTTTAATTTTTCAATTTTTATTTGGATTTTATATTTACAAATATCTACAAATATGTACAAGCCACTTTTATTCTATTTTTGGAGAAAAATATTTTTGTGATATTTACAGGTATATTTACACACATGAGCTCCCTATCTCTCTCTACTTTGGCTTTTATGCGGTCAAGCCCATGCTGAGCCCTCCCTTGGGATTAGGTTGCTCAATATTTATTCTAAATATTTCCCTCTTTTTTTTAATCTTTATTATTTTATTTTTGCACAAAAACATGCTAATTATTAGTTTTTACACAATGCATGCTTTTGGTAATTATTTGTATTTACAAACATATACATGCATTTGCAAAGGTTTTTGTAGCTAAAATATAAGAATAAAGAGTGATGAATGAGTATTCATCAGTGCACTGCCGTAGAGGCAAGCACCCAAAAAAACTTTATATTCACTGTTTAAACATCATAGTTACATAGTCCAAGAATTCCGAAGGATCTTGGCATGTTGTATTACATTTTCAACATAGTATCGCTCTCTCCTAAAATGCACCCCCATTCCTCGCAAGCCAAATCGCCCAGAGGATTGCGGCCGATTGGATTGCAGCTGTATGGCCATTTACGGAAGACTCAATTTAATGCCAAAAAGATTGACAATTCTCTGTCTAGATCCCTGTGAGGGCGATCTCCCTCCACACAAGATATCACCATATCTCCCTCCACACAAGATATCACAAGATATCACCATATCTTTAGTTCTTTAGTTCAAACTTTATCCATCAGATCCTGAGACTCCTAAACATATTAAAATACAAGATACAAATAGGGTATGAGGTTCTCATACAAATTCACTCTCGATACAATTTGAGATATGGCTTTCGATCTGATTATCTTATACTTCTATTTACTTCTTTTTAGATTTCAGACTTAATCATGTGTCCAAATAAGCTTATGATCAATCTATTTCATAGTACTCATCGACATCTTTCCGGTAGGATCTTGAACATCGAGATCCCTTATCGGATGAGCGAAATAAGGCCAATTTAATATCGTGGGTTGGTAAATAGACCCGCACCCAAACCGGATCCTGATCCATTAAGCCGAACTTGGGTACAAAAGCAAGTCTAGGTGCGGGTTTAATGCACTAGACCTCATTTTCTAGGTCCTTCGCTGGCGTTGCGCCCTAGAGCTCGCCTCTATAATACATGGCTTGGGAGCATGGAAGGAAATATCGCGATATAACGACGATATATCGCCGATATATCGATATCGGCATGGGACTGATATGGGCACCGATATGGCGATATATCCCGATTTTCAGGCATTTTCTCACAAAAGCTCGTTGATATGGGCGCTATTTCGACGATATATCATCGATATATCGTCGAAATATCGTATCGATACGATATCGAAATGATATTGATATCGATACGGTCTTTCATGCTTGGGAGTAGTTTTGGTAGAGAAGGCAGTCAGAATGTAGGGCTGGAAGTGAGTACCTTCGTCATGATGGGATTAACAATAAATGGTAGACGACGACTCCTCTTTTCCAATTATTAAGATGTGTCTTCCTATGACTCCAATTATGAAGTAAAGTCAGTGGATGAAAAGGGTAGAAAATCAAATATTTGAATGAATTTTAATCGAAATTAATAAGTATATAAATGCAATTAATCTAATGAGTTTGGATATATTTCTAACTTAATTATTTTATTATCTTTGAATAACTTAATGAGTTATTTTATTACTGCTTGTTTGTAATACCTCTGTAAAAATATAAGCAAGAATAGTTATGCACTAATTCTTAAGATTTTATAAGTAAATATGTATATTTTATTCCTGCGTACTTCTGGTGCTTTTGTTTGTATATTTTTCTATATTATTGTAAGTGTACTTTTGAGCTATTGCTTATTTTAGTTCGTCATCTTCTTCACTATTCCTTATTATGCCATATTCACATGTGATTTTCTTGGACTTTATAATTAAGGCGAGTAGAGATGACGATGGGAGGAATAGCATGTAAAAATGCATGTTCAAGATGACCTATCCTCATTAGCCTTATTCTAGTACTAAATTTCGAAGAAATAAAATGATCTTAGTTATTTTATGTAGCCCCATCTAAAAAATATTGCACAAAATAAAAGCCCAATTAGTGAGAATATAATTAGAGAAATGATGCGTAGAAAATGTGCACATATCACTTAAAAAATTACATGCTTATTTTCAAAGAACTATAGTTAAGGCATTAGCCTTGCTGCCTTTAAATAAAGTTGCATATGGTTAGTTCACTATCTCTCCTTTTGACGAGCTAAAGAAAGCACTTTTCAAGCATTTATGCCAAGTGTAAAGTAGGGATGCAATCGGATATGGATATATCTATAGCCAATCAACCATCGTATCTGTTTATACATATTTTAACTTTTGTATATATATATATGTATATGTTTTAAAATGGATATATATCTCTGTGTGTGTGTGTGTGTGTGTGGATATCACTTATCACTTTGATATCCACAAACATCCATATCTGTTTTCATATTTCAAATTTCTTGTAAAACATGCATTTCTAACATAAATCGCTGAAGGGATCGATTTCAACATTAAGAACATTAAAATTTAGCAGTCTTGACTGATGGGATAGAAGTTTTAAAATAAGCTAAATTTTGAATGACACCATGGTGATATAAAGTGATCTAAATTCCCTTAGATTTCATTTTAAGAAAGTTAACAAAACATGGAGAAAAAAGGTGGGAGCATGTAAGTTGTAAAAATATCCCCCTCACACATGTTGTAGTTTTTTAACCATATATAACATTCATCTATACCTTCTTTCACCATATTTGATATAACTATTATGATATAAGCATATGTTGTATAATTATATCATGTGTATTCCATCCAATACATGTATATTTAAGCTACTATATAGAGCATTTCTGATATAATCCATACGCAATGGGTATCCTTTTTAAAAATATGGTAATATAATTTTCATGTATGTTGATATCTACATCTGTATTCATATTTAAAATCGGATAAAGATATGATAAGACATACATACATACATACATACATACATGCATACATACATATACATATATAAATACATACATACATACATACATACATACATATATATATATGTGTGTGTATATATATATATAGGGACCCTTTCAAATGAGGTGGGGTCTCATAGTGATTATAGTGAGCCAACAATAAATACGGTTGGATTAAGATCTGATGGATGGGATCAAAACCACTATCATTATATGAAATGATTTTGATGAAATAACATTTCTATATATAGAGAATACAAACATGCGATTTTAATGGGATAGTAGAGAAAAAGACGGAACTACAAATTAGGCAAAACTACTTTCTTAATAACAGACGCCAGGACTGCTAATGTATATAGCGAATAGCAAATAGTTCAAAAAATATTACTTTTTTGGTATAGTTTATTGAATAAAACTTTAACAAGTTGCTATTATATGAGACTTTTTTGAAATAAATCCATTATAATTACAAAATTTTGTTCATATTTTGTTGGTTTAAAAAGTCAGCACATGAGGGAAAAAGACGGATCTACAAAATTGGAAAAACTAATTTATTAAAAACAGACGCAAGAACGTCTAATTTATATATTGATTGTCAACAAAATTAAAAAAAATTATTTTTTTGAGATTGTTTATTGAATAACACTTTAAGAAATTGATATTTTACGATACTTTTTTGAAATAAAGCTACTAAATTTAAAAAAAGTTGAGCATATTTAAATAAATTAGAAGGATAAAAAATTCTAATCCTTATGAAAATGATGTTTTAATACGACCAATTTGCTTTTTTGAACAATGCAAATATGTTTTGGATTGTAAAATTTATTAACAGAGTTAATATGAAAATGTTAGTTGATAATTTGAAAAAATTAACAATAATTTGAAATTGTAACGTATAATAATACAAATATTATTATGTGAAACGAAATAACATATACTACTTAAATTTAAAAATTAAGCGAATTTATTAAAAAGATGATGGCCTCAACAAAGTATACTATGCTTTTTTAAATTAATAATAAAAATATAAAAATTTGAATTTATGTACTTATTAATTATTAAATTTTCATTGGTTTTTAATAAAGTTGGTTTGAATTTTACAAATATGTGAAGATATTTTGAAATACCTTATAGTATATTACAAAAATTTCTTACATTGTAAATTACAATTCCTATTACATGTTCCGACTTTACATATATAAATTTCAAATCCATCTTAATATGGAAAGCATTGATTAACTAATTAAGATAATGTATCGACGGCTGATTATTATAATAATAAAAACATGGAAAGTAATAAATTACTTCCGTAAAGGGAGCTCTCATTCTGCTCCGACATTTCCGCCCAAAAAAACGAGAGACGGTTATGGCTGGAGGAGGCCAAACATCGATTAGGTCTGTCGACGAATAAGACGAAAGAGGATGAGCAGAAGGAAGGATACGACTGCGGCGGTGAGTCAAGAGGGGAAGGATTCTGCCTCTCGTGTTGCTGGTAGGAGGATGATGCTGAGAAGGTAATGATTTAAACTTTGTACAGTACATTGGATTTTTTAATTTTTAGGGTTACAGTATGGTTTCGTAATAAAAAATTTGGGGGAAACATGATTTATGAAGGTATTATAGTAGTTTACATGGTATATCTCATTATAATGGCATCTATAAGTTGATTTTAACTAAATAATTAGCAATGTAATATCTTTGTATTGTCTTACAGTACGATGAAACAGTAATAATTTGATAACTTGGAATATTATGATGGAAGAATTTTGATTGTTGATTTCTGGGAAGCGTTAAGAATGAATGTAAAAGAAAAATGCATGTTAAATATAAATACATGCAACATATAAATTTAGATAGAATTATAGGTATGTTAAGAATAAAATATTAATCGTTTTGATGCAGGTTAGAGATGTCTTCGTCTGAATCCGACTATGAGGATTTTGACATAGGATCAAATGCTGAGTTACCTATATCCACTAGATCACCTGAAGGAAAAAATATTCAAGATCATTCTTTGAAGAAACAGAGAGGTACATAAAGAACAGAAACATTAGATTTATTCGATTTCCTATTGAACTTTTTTATTTTAAAGAATTGAAACTTGTTACTGTTATAATTAAATTTCAGAGATGAAACACACACGAGATGAATTGAATGTCAAGACCACACAAGACTCCAAGCAGTGTAGAGAAGAAGACATGTTTCAGAAATACGGATGTATGGATTAAATTCTAGAATATTTATTTTGAATTTGAATAATATATTAGTTATAATATAATACATATTTGAAGATAAACTTTTTAATTCAGGCAAAGGCTACGTGCAACATAGATGTTTCATAGAACACTTCGTCCATTACATAGATGGGCACATACCTACTCCAAAACAACAATCTCTTATATCAAAGATGGCTTTTTCAAGACTTATCAACATAGGAAATATTGATATAGAGAGGAAAAATTTGCAATGGCTGGTGGAGAAATACCAAGGAGGGAGGGATTTCCGATTTGGAAATAAGGTTGTGACATTCATCGATGATGATGTTGGTATCATACTTGGTTTACCAAGTACAGGATTTCCAGTTACATTTAGGGGGAAGCATATGCCTTGGAAAAGTTTGATATCAACTGAGCTATTTGATAATGGCATGGTTTTCAACAGGAGGGAGCTGATTCACGTGTTGATTGAGTACTATGATCGGGATGATGATAACTCTGTGACCATATATGTTGCATGTTTGATTTTGTTCATGTTTGCCACGTTCCTTTTTTCAGATTGTGCGTATTCTTTTCCAAAGGAATTGCTTCACTATGTTGAGTCATTAGAGGACACAAGATACTTCAACTTGTCACATGCTGTTGCTAGGATGATATTGTCAAATATGGACGTTGTCTTTCATAGGATTCAACAACGAAGAAATGGAGCAGCACACATAACACTAGGATATCTAACAGGATGCGTAGCTTGTTTATACGTAAGATATTTCTTAGATTTACATTATAAAAAATTTTATTATATATTGTTCAAAGATTGAATTATTTTCAGGTGTGGATTTGAATTATTTTCAGGTGTGGATGCTTGAATACTGTTGCAAAGAGCTAGTTGTGAGTTGATGACCGAAATTTCCCGAGCGACTAAGGTAAAGGTACTAAAAGGTCGTCGCGACCTCAATCACTCGGACTCGATCAATCAAGAAAAATAGACCACCAATATCAAATAAAATCAACTAAAGATCAATAGCGGTCTTGCTATTAGTTTAACCTGGTGTAGCGACCAGGGTCGAACACAAGGAGCACGAATTGGCCTCGCGGCCTACGAAGTAGTCAAAAAGAAAATAAAAAGAAATAAAGAGGTATTTTTGGTGGTTTTTAAGTCTTTTATATTTTTTTTTGGATTTTTAGTGAATTAAGAAAATGATAAAAACAAGGAAACAAGACACTTCAACAATTTATTAAATACACTAAAAATCAACCAAAAATTCAAATAAAAATATTTTTGTGTGTTTAATAATTTTTACTGTTTTTAATGAATTTTTGGGATTTTTCTGATGTTTATTTAATTTTCTAAAAATCAAACAGTGAATGAAAAAGAAGGTACTGTCCAGCCGAGCTTAAGAGACTCAGATAAAATATCTAAGAGCCCTTAATAAGCCTGGAGGTATTTTTCCTATGTAGACAAGGAAACAAGGAAAATTTGAGCACCTAAATTATTATTTTTAGGTTTTTAGTTTATTTATTAGATTTTTTATAAAATTTTAAGTGTTTTTCAATTTTTAGGTGTTTTACGTAATGAAAAATAGCCAAAATTGGTTAGAAAATCAAACACAACAAAATAAACAGTAGGTAATTTTTTGTGATTTTTAAATGAGTTTTAATATTTTTTTGTGATTTTTAAACTCAAACAGTAATAAAAAAAGATGTTTTTGAATTTTTAAAATATCAAAACAAAATTGTCCCCAAAAATTCCAGAAAATTTCACACTATGGCAGGAGCCATGTCTCCAATTTTCATTAGATTTGGAGTATATTTGATATTTTATTAAAAATAAAAATAAAGCAACAGTGCACAGGGACCTATCTGCAATTATAACAAAGTTTTGGGTCCCTGGAATAACGACCCTGGAAAGTGTAGGGTAAAGAACGCAAATTACCCCCCGGGCCACGCACGATACACGTGACTCAGGCCTGGAGGGACCTGATTGCAATTCCTATTAATAAAAATTCAAAACGTAACAAGGGAAAAAGGTAGGGCCAATAATGCAAATACACCAAAATACCACGTGTCGATGTACGTGTCTACAACTGGCAAGGGTATAAATGCAAATATGATAAAAAGAAGGGTCCACAGTGCAATTTTCACAAAAATAAAAGTACACTACGTATTTACAGGACTAAAAACTAAATGCATAAAGTAGAGGGGCCTAAGTGCAAATACCCCTTATTAAACGTCGAAGGCCGGATGTGCGCCACGTGGTTGATCCAACGGATGAGAACGAAGGCGCCTTAACCCTTAGAACGCTTGGCCTGATCGAACATCTGAGGGCCCTCCACGTGGAGATCGGACGGTCCTGGTGCTCTGGAGTCTAAACCCTCAAATAACCAATGGTTGCGATCGATCCTCCGAAGATCTGGCGGTGGCTGCAGCTCCACGAACGGACGGACGTGATGTGATCTGGAGTGACGAGGTCGATCTGACGGTGGACGAAAATCCTGGAAGAACTGGCGGCCGGCGAACTTCGCCGGCCCACTGCGCGCACGATGGACCTCGCATGTTGCTCCTGAGGTGCGGGGAAGCTCCGCCGTGAAGCTCCGCACCTGATGCGCTGCTTCGATGAAAGCGGGGAACTCCGGAGAGCTCCAGCGACGTGGAAGAACAGGAGCTCCTGTGCTCTGGAGTCTCGACCTCCAGATGAAGTCGAATAGGCCCGATACCTGCACAAGAAGAGAGCTGGGTCGAGGGCAAACTGCCTTGACCCGTCAGAGCGAGAAATGGGTGGAAGATGGGGCGATATGGAAGCTCTCCGGCGAGCGGCGGAGGGTGAGAGCCGATACCCTGCTCCGGGGCGAGCCAGGGGGAATGGAGGGTCGGAGAAGGTGGAGAGGAGTCTGGTGGACGTGGTGGTGGTGTCGGAGGGTGGAATGGATGGCCGGAGACGACAGATGAAGGTGGCGGAGCTACTCTACTGAAATCGGAAAAAGCTAAATCTACGCTAATCTACGGGCTAAGAAGTTACCTGGCAGGTGCTGTCGACTGGGCTGGAGCTCGGGAAGCTCCTGGGTCGTTGCCTGCAAGGGGTCGTCGTCTGCCCGAGGCTGAGCGTGCTCGCGGCGGCGCACGGCGGCTGAACCACCGGATCAGTGGCCTCCTGGGTACTCGTGCCTCGCTTCCACTACAGAGGACTCGGCTGTCACTCAGGCACTCCGGAGGAGCTCCTTGGCGGTGAGCAAGGGGTCCAAAGATGGAAGAATAGGTCGCCGGTGACGACATTTTATATGCTCAGGGATCCGAGAAGGAAGAGATCGGGCAAGTCGCTCGAGCCTCGGATCCTTAAGATCCACCCCGGGCGAAGGTCCTGGATGTTCATCGGTCAATCGGAGCCCGGGGTTAAGTGAGATGGTTGCCGGATCGGGTGGGGAATAAATGGAGAAATCGGGTCATTCACCCAGATCCGCGGGGAAGAGGGTCCGCGGGGGAAGTTGACCGGGGTCAACAAACCCCCGTGGACCAATCAGAAGCCGCCAAGCTTATTTTATTTGTTTATTTATTTTAAGATAGAAAATGATCAAATTAATAAAAACTTAAAACATGAAAAATATTTATTTTATTTTTTTCTATTTTTTGTGATTTTTAATTAGTTTTTCAAAATAAAAATAAGGTATTTACATTATATAGCTATATATAGGTATATGTACATTATAGGGTATTTAATTTTTGATTTTTAATTTGTTATTTTTATACAATTTTATTCCCATTTTATATTTTATTTATTTATATCATAAAATAAGGAATAAAAAGATATTTTTATTTTATTTTTATTATTTATATACATAGGTGAAATAAATACATATGTACACATATATACATGGTATATTTACAATAGTATTTTTGATTTTTAATTTTGTTCTTTTTATTTCGTTTTTGTTTTAATTCATTTTATTTATTTACACCATATCATATATAATATTTATAAAATTTTTGGAAATTAATTTTATTTATTTATAAGGCTAAATAAATAGGGATGAGTGGACTATATACATGGTGAAAGTGATGTTTTTGTTTTCTTTTTAATTTTTCTATTTTATCTTATTTTTATATTTATAAATATATACAAATATTTACAAACATATTTTAATCTATTTTTGTGAGGAAAATATTTTATTTTATTCACATAAATATTTACACACATGAGCCCCTATCTCCCTCTACTTTGGCTTTTATGCGGTTAGGCCCATGCTGAGCCCTCCCTTGGGTTAGGTTGCTCAATATTTATTCTAAATATTTCCCTCTTTTTCTTTTTAATCTTTATTCTTTTATTTTTCCACAAAAACATGCTAATTATAGATTTTTACACAATGCATGCTTTTGGTAATTATTTCTATTTACAACTATATACATGCATTTGCAAAGGTTTTTGTAGCTAAAATATAAGAATAAAGAGTGATGAATGAGTATTCATCATGAGTCGTGATTTGAGACCAAGAATTAGGAAGTGGAGTGGAACAATAAAGGGACTGTCAAGGAGATTGGTTTCATTAAGCAATGACCAGGTATTTATATTACATAAAATTATTTGGTCATATTGTAAAGAGATAAATGAAAAATTCTAATAAATGAATTCATATGTAGATACCATGCAATGCTTTAGAATAAATTGTTTAATGAACTGTTAATAAACTATACTTTATTGATTTAAACCAGATCTTGCCCAACATTCATCCAACAAAGAATGAGATAGTGAAGATAACACCTGATGAGTATGTCTTCCCTTATGAGAAGTTCCTCTTAAGTGGCTTTTCTGTGAGGAGACCAGAAATAATAATTGAAGAGGTCATCCCAGTTCTATTAGATGGTCCACTTAGGAGAGGACGTTTCAAGAAGGGTGTGTTTCATGCAATCGTGAGTGATGATGGGAAAGAAACTGAGGTTGAAAAGAAAATTTCAACAAAAAATGCTGTCAGTGTGAATATTTGAAAATAGAAGTAACAAAGTTAAGAAATTTGATTGTGCATCTTAGAGGGGATTCAAACAACACAGACAATGATGGTAGGATTGTTCGGTATGAAACTGAGATCATGAATTTGAAGATGGAAAATAAAGAGCTTAAAGAAGAAATCCTGAAGTTGGTAAATCATATAGAATCAACACTTAGTGAACCATTGATAGAAAATGTAAAAAAGCATATTTCAAGCATTACAGTTACTGAAAGCATGGTTGAGACATGCGATCAACAAGGTAGGGATGATAAGGATACTTGTGAAAGAAACACAGAAAAAGATATGCTTGAAAAAGAACAAGCTGACATATCTTTTGAAGGAAAAGATGGAGATGAGGAAAAAATTGGAACTAATAAAATGGTTGAGGAAAGATTGGAGATGGTTCACGGAGAGTTGCCGAACAATGATGTTGTGAACACAATGGATACCTTCATTTGAACTTGAGTTTAATGAAGAAAGGAAAACATCATGTTCACTGATTAGTGAAACACCAACCAAAAGGAAGAGGGAAAAGACACAAGTAAATCCAAGCTCATTAGCAAAAAGAGTCAAGGAAAGGAGAGAGGCAACAAGAACAAGAATAGAAACTGCATACAAGGATCAAATGAAGAACAATGATCTGAAGAATAAATCGACAAAGAAGTCATCAAAGAATGCATCAAAGACGTCAGAACTTCATGATCATGCTGACTCGGAATCAGAGGTAAGAAAATAACTAAGAAACTATATAATATATTTATATAACGATAAAAATTATTCTGTGCAGTATCGTTGCGACGCTCCGACAGATTTCATAGGATATGAATTCATAACATCTGAAGAGAAGGAAATAATTCAGAGATTCCTGAGAGATCCAGCTGACAAGTACATTTCTTTTATTATCTTACTACTGCTTCAATGATTAATAGATATTAATAAACTATTGGTTAACCATATAATTGTAGGTTAAATGCAACTTATCATTCGCCGTACAAGAGTTATTGCAAAGGGAGGGAAATACATAACTTCTTGTACGAGAAAATGATGGAGGACTCGGTATGTTTATAGCTGTGTTCTATTACAAATAAGGATATAATGAACAACTGTAATTATGAGTAAGACAACTATTTAAAAAAATGTCTGAACCTTTGTAGATAATCGAGATGTATATGGAAATTATTTGTCATAACCACCGTAAGGACGAAGGCATAATTCCATTCATATTCACTTCGATTTACAAAATGGTAAGTCAGTGAAAAACTTTATATATACAGGTATAAACAAATATGATGCTAACTAACATATTACATCTAAAACTGCACAGCAATTCTTCATCAACTATGTTGAAGCTGGAACAGACGAAGAGTTCAACAACTTGGAGAAATTATATGATGACCCTGATGATCTTATTGGCTTATCAAAAGTATTCACGGTCATTCATACAAGGAATCATTGGCACTTGCATGTTACAGATCAAAGAATTTTTACTTTTACAACTCAATGAAAGGCAACAAATTCCACAAGAAAGATCTTTACAAATAGGTATTGAAAATTTAAATAGATCTTAAATTTATATTATATCATTCTATTAAATTTACTTATCTAACTACAATCTTATTTTCAGATGGGATGGATCAAAGAATACTTCAGCACAACACACTTGGGAGATAGCATTTTCAATTGGGGTCTAATATTTGTTGAAGACTGCCCTCAGCAACTCGCACAAAGCTTGGACTGTGGAATCTATGTCATGAAGATGGTCGAGTACTTATGCGAAGGAAAAGCATTAAACTTCAGTTACGACGACATCCCGCGATTCAGAGCAGAAATTGCTTGCCAACTGTTGCGCACTAGGAGGGTGGAAAATTCGAGTTTCAAATGATGCAGAACCTTAACTTAGTTTTTTATGATACATTAGCTATGTGTTATCAGTAGTTGGACAATGGATAGAAACAATGTTACTCTATATATTTTTGATTCTAAACTTAGCATGTAGAACTGATTGTATATTTTGGGCCATTTTTTACCTTTATGATGAAAATGGTTATTGGTTTCTGCACTTTTAATGAATTTGAGATTGAGGGAACTGACAAGGTTTGTAATCTGAAGAAGTATATATCTTTATGATATATTACAATGTTAAATAATTGTGAATTATAAAATGTTCAGATAACAATACATCTATATGTTATTCGTTTTATAAAGTAAATCAGTGGAAGGACCACTAAGTTCAGGTGATTAAATGCTATTGATAATGTCATTGTGCAATATTTAAGTTATATATGAATGTTGAAATGATTCATACAGTAATGTTATATCATTGTGAAATATAACCTTTTAAAATAACCATAGATCTATATGTTATTCTTTTCTAAAAGTAAATCATTGGAAGGACAAATAATTTCAGTCGAAGAGGTGCTGTTGAAAATTTATGGCAACGATTATAATTCCTGAGTAAAATATTAAAATTTGATATTGCTTTTTTACAATTAAGAAAGAAATATTACATACACGATATTAATGGCATCATGAATCTGTTTATGGGTTATAACTGGTATATTGAAAGGTTTACGTTTGGAATTTGTAATATTAAACTTATATATGAAAGTTGATATGATTCATTCAGTAATCACTGGTAAGACAACCATATATTAAAAGAATTTGGAATTTAAACTACAATGAATGATATACATTGATTGGAAAAACAAGCACATGTACAGAATATATAGAAAACATTTGAATGCGAACAAAACAAACATTAAAAACTAAACACTGTTTTATACAATAAAAGTTCGAAATTTGAATACATTGTTTTTATTATAAACATTGGAAATGTCTTATAAAAACAATCTGTGTTTGCTCATTGTAGCTGAATATAGTTGCAGTTTGCTGATAACAGTATCTTCCTGGAATTTGATGAATCCTCTTGAGTATTTTAAGCAATTCCTGAAAAAAAACAATAACAATTCTATGAGAATAACATCAAATCTGACCAAGAATACTTTTGAAAATATAAATGAAATGATAAAATAATATATAATACAAAGTACCTTATTAGATTCCTGTCAAAAAACCAATACACTGAAAATATAATTTTAGGAATCACTGTCTCCGGAGCTCATTGATGAATCACTGAGAAGAATATCATTAAACATATAAATCAACTTATTAATGAAGATTATATTAAATAAATACTAACCAATTGAAACATATAGATAATCACCTGTTAGAAGTTTGCAACTTGTTTGAAGGGCAGTTGCGAGAGTCGTGCCCAACATTGTACTTGCCACATGATTTGCATTGCCTCCCTTTGTTTCTCATGAGTTCATTGGTTGGCCTTTGCCGACTACCACTGCCCTTAGGTCTTCCACCACGACCACTTCCATTCGTTCTCGCAGTGTTGGGTTCACGTATAATTGGGGCATTGGCAATAGAATTTATCTGGCTAGAGTTGTTATCATTCAAATTATTTTGCTGTGATAAGCTAATATTTTGGAGCTGTGAAATAAGACTTTTAAGTTTCTTTTGAGTAAGATCGAATGAAGAAGAATCATCAACTGACAAAGCAACAACATTGGAGCATAATCTATTCAACTCACCAGCCCTTTCAATTTGAACATTCCGATTGTAAAGTGGATAATTTCCAGATTTCTTACACTCTTTGTCCATCTTTTTAATATGTATCCACTGTCCAGAATCTCAAAATTTCTTGTCTTAAAAACAACAAACAAGTGTCGACAAGGTATACCTTCGTATTCCATCTTGCCACAAGAACAAACAAATAGATTTGAGTCTGTATAGAATGAAACCTCCCTGCTTTTTTCAGATTGACCAATCTTGTTGACATTATAGATTATTCTGCAGCTGGAGCTCTCAGATATTATAACATTCATCTCAATACCTTTCTTTAGCTGCTTACGAACGACATAGAACATAGTCTTTGTATATACCTGCCATAATTGATCTTCCATCTTCCATGTGGTGTCCGTAATTGGTCTCTTCTGATCTGAATCATTATCCAAGTCGTTGTCGCGTTCTCTAAGCCTCTGAAGTGAAGTCTGAAATCTGAAGATGAATTCAAGTAGTGAATTTTGCTTAGTTATGTGGCTTTGGAGAAAAGCATTCATACTCTCGCTGCGTTGGGTGCTCCGCATTCCTGCAAAAAATTTATCCCTCATGTATATATCAAGCCACTTATGTCTTATGCTGAACTTTTCGGCCAACCATCCATTATCTGATAAACCAAATTGATCAATTGCATCTACCCATCCATTTTCAAAAAGCTCAATAAAATGAGTACGCCAGACAAGGTCAGAAAAAGTTTTTAATGCTTTATCTATATCCTGTATACGACCAAGCTTTGTCTTTAACTTTGACATTATGTGCCAGGCACATAGCTTGTGAATAGTATTTGGAAAGGATACTAGAATAGCAACGTCTATAGAAGGGTCTTCATCAGTAACAATAGATATAGGGTGTTTTCCCATTGCCTCGATGAATTTGTCAAATAACCAAACAAAAGATTCCGTATTTTCTCTATGTAAAAATGCATTTCTAAAAAATATGGTCCTGTTATGATGATTGACACCACAAAATGATCCAAAAACAAGCTTGTATTCGTTAGTCCTGTAGGTGGTGTCAAATGTAATTGCATCGCCAAAAAGTTTGTAGTCAGCAATAGACTCGGAATCAATCCAGATGCAATGAGTAAGCATGTTTTCCTCATCTGTTTTGTAGGAATATAAGAACTCAGGAGTCTTCCTTTGACAATTGCGTAAGTGTTCAAGTAGCAGATGAGCATCCAAACCATCTTTGTTTTTCTTTTCAGTCCTATTTAGATTGTATATATCACGAACAATACCACCAGCTTGACTATTAGTGATAAAACCATTGTCGATGAAAGCTGATTGCTTGGATGTAGAAATATTAACATCAGTCATTGATTTCACAAGCAACTTCGTAGCCCTTGAAAACCTTCTATTCGGTCTCAAATAACGTCGTTTAGAGAGCGTTACAAGGTTGTGGTTATGATCTTCACTGAATTTAACAACAATCCAGTCACCTTTTTCACGCCTATGACGAATAGCAAGCATTGCATTGCATCCAGTTCTAACTAAACCAACTCTACGTTCTTCATGATAAAATTCAATATCATCACTGTAATCGCTATCCACTGAAACACGTACTTTCCGATTGCTCTTAAGAGTAGAGAAACCTTGTTTCCAGCAAACAAATTTCTTAAAAATAACCATCTTTTTCTTTGTTACTCTGTTAACACCGTGACGAGTACTACTCTTTCTAACATTAAATCCAACAATAGTAGCATAAGACTCATATAACTAGTATGCTTGTTCAATAGATCCAAAAGTTATTCCAATGATTGGAGTATATGGATTTTCATATTCAGTGGACCTTTGTGGTGTAGGGCAGTCTTCTGTAAATAAAAACTAATTATAAACAATATTATTGACTTTATAACCTTTACTGGAATTTATATAATGTGATATGATTTAATGTAATTCGAATTATATATTACAGCTCACCTGCAATTGATAACGTAATAAAGTATTGGAGATGTTCAGTACTTATTATTATAATGATCTAAAATTTAAACATTCTGTACGAACCTTCGAATTCATGATCTCCATTACTTCGTTCAGAAGGACCATCAAGTAGACGGTGCGCCTGTTAAGAACATAAACAAATCAAACAAATTATTTAAAAACAAACATGGAAGAACCTGATACATATTTAAAAAATATAAACCTGGTGCTGGACGAGATTCGGATCATGGTATTCAACTAAAGTATCAGATGAACCGAGAAGAAGAAGTTGCTGAAATTTGAATGATATTTTACACATCATGTGTTTATAATAATATTGAATAAAGAGATTTGAGTACATAGAAAAACTAAGATGAAAAGATGAAATAAGTACCTGGAAAACACCATGAAAAGATGAAATAAGTACCTGGAAAACACCAACGTTTAAATTTTCTAAAGACATCGACAGAATGAACAGCTCTAAAACTGGAGACGATATTCGAGAACATAGAACAATGAGATAAGCTGGAATGAGAAATATAACATAATAGGAATGTTTACCTAATTAAATCGAGGCAATAAAATTGATGATAATTAATATTTCCAAATCGAACATAAAAGTCGGAATTGTAGTTAATATGTTAAGATTTTCCATAAAAAGAGGATGGAAGGCGGTTTAGATGGTGGTTTTCTATTGGAAAACCGGATTTAATCATGAGCATCAATACATATCAAACGACTGTAAATTGTGGCTCATCATATTCACAATGAGACCCCGTCTCATTTGAAGTTTCTCCTATATATATATATATGAGGTTAATGGGGCTGCCCCCGTGCCATTTTCGGCTTTTTTTATATTTTTTTTCAAAAAATATCGCCATGTTATTCATCCCTATATTCCTCCTATATGCCATTCGAATTTCGTCAGAAACAGAGACTCCTACGGCCTCCATCTGGACAGTCATTTTTTAACGGTAACAAGATTTTTTAAATCGACACCATCTCGATAGAGGCCGTAGGAGTCTCTGTTTCTGACGAAATTCGAATGACATATAGTATGGATATAGGGATGAATATACATGGTGATATTTTTTGAAAAAAATAAAAAAATGTCGAAATAAGGGGGCGGGGCAGCCCCATTAAATCCTATATATAGGGAAAAGGGAAGCTACACCGGGGGTGTAGCGAACTAGCTACACCCGAGTATTTTTCTCATTAGTTTTTGATTTTTTTGAAGGAAATCTATGGGGATTTACTTAGCTTATTGAGTGGAATGTCTTTCAAATTTCATGCAAAACAAACATTCCTAACATGCCCATCTAGATAGGGTCAATTTCATAATTCTGAGATCGTTAAAATGTGATAGTCTTGATGGAGATGATAGAAGTGTCGAATTTAATTGAAATTGGTATGATATCATGGTGATATGTGGTGATTTAAATCCCTCCTAGGTTTCATTTCAAAAATACAAAAAACCAATGAAAAAAATGGCCGGGTGCAGCTAGTTAGCTACACCCCCGGGTGCAGCTTCCCGAGCCCCTATATATATATAGGGTAAAATGGGGCGACCCCCATGGGGGGAGCTAACGTAGCTCCCCCGTCCCATTTCGCCCGATTTTTTATTTTTATTTTGAAAAATTCTTTCGTGGATTTTCATCAATATATCCCTATATTATGTCATTCAAATTTTGTGCGAAACAAAGACTCCTACGGCCTCCATCAAGACGGGGTCGTTTTCAGCAATCCTGTTACCGCTAAAAAATGATTGTCTAGATGAAGGTCGTAGGAGTTTCTGTTTCGCACGAAATTTTAATGACATAATATAGGGATATAGTGATGAAATTTCACGGAAGAAAATATCAAAAAAATATAGAAAAATCGGACAAAACGGGGATGGAGGAGCCAAGTTAGCTCCCCTAGGGGCAACCCCAAGAGCGAAAATATGTGAGCATGAGAGCATGCATTCTGGATCACCTGATTCATCCAGGACAGTGAAGATCAGTAGAGAGAAGACATAATCATGTGGTCCATAATGCATGCTCTCATGCTCTCACAGGTTTTAGCTCTCATAAGATCACTCATATACATACATACATACACACGCATATATCATTATCCGTCCTATTGCATCGCTAGTGAGAAGTCTTATTAATTTTAGACCTATGCCAAAATTGAAGAACAAATAAAATAAGTCTTATAAAAAATAGAAATTTTACTAAATGCAACACGTTATGTGACATGGTGGCAACACATGCACTCAACAATAAGTAATCAAATTGAAATTAATTAGTGATACGTATATTATTATTGAATAATTTTATATTTGAAACGATACCTGTCTTACACATCTAAAGCACTCAAATTTATTGAATTGTTTTGGTCAAATATAAAGATAATAAACCACCACACCATTCTCTTGCTTGATGTTATTAAAAAAAATCAAATACAATCTCTGAATAGGTTGACATGGTGGCCTTCATCTAACGTGATTAATAAAAAAATCAAATACAATCTCTGAATAGGTTGACATGGTGGTCTTCATCTAACGGGATTAATAAAAAAATCAGGAACTCCTCGACCACCATTACCATGCCATTCGAACTTCCATGGTTATATATAGACTCTAATAACACTGCATTTGCATACTTCATTCATCTAAGGGAGATGGCAACATCTAAGATAGTTGCTATCTCCTTTCTTGTACTCCTCCTCGTAAGTATGACCTCAGCTGTTAGAGTTCTCACTCAATATTCCGGTGGCGGTGGAGGAGGTGGAGGAGGAGGGGGAGGTGCTAATGGCGGGTTCGGATCTGGTTATGGCTCTGGTGGAGGGTATGGTACAGGTGGAGGTGGTGGCGGGGGTGGTGGAGGAGGAGGTGGAGGTGGTGGAGTAGGTGGTGGTGTTGGTTATGGATCAGGATATGGATATGGTCAAGGTGGAGGACGAGGGGGAGGAGGCGGTGGCGGAGGTGGCGGTGGAGGTGGAGGTGCGGGACTGGGTGGAGGCTCTGGTAGTGGTTATGGGAGTGGATATGGATCTGGATATGGACGTGGTCGTGGTGGTGGTGGTGAAGGTGGAGGTGGAGGAGGAGGAGGTGGTGGTGGAGGTGGAGGCAATGGAAGCGGCTCAGGATATGGTGCAGGATATGGTTTGGGTGGTGGGAGAGGTGGTGGAAGTGGTGGTGGAGGAGGTGGTGGGGGTGGAGGTGGTGGCGGTGGAGTTGGTGGTGGTGCGGGTTATGGATCAGGATATGGATATGGTCAAGGTTCAGGAAGAGGGGGTGGAGGAGGTGGAGGAGGTGGTGGTGGAGGAGGAGGTGGTGGATTAGGTGGAGGATCTGGTAGTGGTTCCGGAAGTGGATACGGCTCTGGATATGGTCGGGGTCGTGGTGGCGGCGGCGGTGGTGGAGGTGGCGGAGGAGGTGGAGGCGGAGGCATTGGTGGTGGTTCAGGATATAGATCTGGTTATGGTGCAGGATCTGGGTTTGGTGGTGGGAGAGGTGGTAAAGGAGGTGGTGGCGGAGGAGGAGGTGGTGGAGGTAGTGGAGTTGGCGGAGGTTCTGGATCTGGATCTGGATATGGTTCAGGTTCCGGATATGGTGGTGGTCGAGGAGGAGGTGGTGGCGGCGGCGGCGGCGGTGGTGGAGGTGGAACAGGAGGTGGATCTGGCTATGGATCTGGTTATGGATCTGGATATGGTCGAGGGTGATAAAAAAAGATTTGCGCAAATGTTCTCTGACGTGTGCATTATCGTGGTTTTTCTATTTCCCTTTGCATAATCTGCTCAAAGTTTGTATGTTATTGTGATTTTTGAATAAAATGTACCACAGTATATTGTTATAAAAATGTTGCATTTCTTCTATATTAAATAATTGGCATGGATTGTTTCTTTGCATCATGAGAACATTATGCAAACTTCAGTACAATTATCAGGATTTTGTATCACATAGCAAGGAAAGGTTGATTTTGCATATTCTTCTTTTTATTGATAAAATTACCAAGACTTATAAATCTAAACATATTCAATATTAGTAAAGAAACAAAACAACCACATATCATGCGATGATGGATTGCAACATCGAAACGAAGGCCTACAAAATGCCCAACTAGAGGGTGAGCATGAATGGACAGTCAAAGGCGAATTCCAACAGAGATCAACTATGCCAACAACATCAAGCATGGCAAGATATTAACGTATGTTTAGTTCTTTGATCGGAGATCCTTCCAAACAAACCATCAAAATGATACCACCTTCATATTTTTCTATTAGGATAACTCATTTTCGTGTCTTCCCTTGAGTTTATCGAATAAATTGTTGAAAGAAGGAAGAAGAATGGGAGTAGTTAAAGCGTTCAAGATCTCTTTAATAATCTAGACATTCATAGAATATATGATCAACATACTTAGAGTCTCTTGGCACAACAAACATCAATTTACTAAGGTTATGTTTAATTTGTATCTCGAGTTGGATGATTGTTCTGTTTCTACAACCACAGAAAGTATTAAATATGGGGATGAAATAATATATATGAGAAAAATTTTTTTATCAAAAGAAGAGTTTTGATCATCATTTTCGAGAAAGGTTGTATACTTTTTTGTTCATAGAGATGCAACTCCCACAATTTTCCTCGTGGGAAAGGTGGATTGTTAAGTCCCTTGAATGAGATTCAAATTCTACAACCGTTGCTCCGAAGTTGTTAATACACTTGCATGAGATGATGTAGCCCTTCAACCCAAGACTTGATACCTATTTTTTTTGAGTATAAGGTGGAGATTGCTTCTTGAATCAATTGTTTATTGTACCATGCCAACATTCATACCAGTAGAAGTACAACAGGCCACGGTTGAATAAGGCTAAAAATCTCAATTACCCTGTCAAGTCCAAAGTTGCAAGGAAGACGTCAGAGTAAAATATCATGGTTTAAAATCATTTTTTATGAAAAAGAGGGTGATCTCCCGAGTTGGGAGTCACCGCACAGTTTTATATTATATCATGGTTTAAAATCATGGGCCATGATGAAACATCATGGCCAAACATTATAATCCACGGTGTATTATTGTCGCCTAAAATAATAATCCATAGTAGCTTATTGTGGCCTAACACTTTATGTCATCGAAATCTTTTCATGAGTTAAACGTATTTATAATGGTAAGTTATTGTGGCATAAAACTATAAGTAGTGACACTTTATCATGCTATATCTAATGGAAATGGTATATTTCCATGGCCTAAACTATGTGCCCCAAATCATTATTGTGGCGAAAAATTATTGACCACGAAAATTATTTGTCAAAAAGCATTGGGAAGTAAGAAAATAGCATTCCATAGATATCAATCTTCTTAATTGATGCCTCAATACGAAATCATTTGAACATTCGACATACATATGGTCATTTACTATTCTTATAGACAACATACATTACTTTCAAATACCAACATCAACATAAATATAAGACACATTCATTAGTAGAAAACAACAGTATGATTGATCTTTCAATGTAAAACTTGATAAACATCAATAAATTTCATTATCCAGCAAACATCATCATAGAAAATTGAAAACATTAAAACTAATAAACAGTAAAAAATACTACTCATCTAATGTAAAGTCATCCAACTCCATATCATCGTCTTCCATATTATATGTCCCATCTTCTCTTCACTCTTTTCTGCCAATGTAGAGAACTCTCTATCTGATCGACTCATTGTTCCATATGAGAAAGTCCATATGCTTAACTCAATCTCTCCACAGCTCCATCACCTTTTTTAGCTCTGCTAACATGTCCTCTAAGCTCTTCATCCAATTATGTAATTCATGATCAGGTAATTGGCTTGCATGTCCATAAACCTTTGATGACGTTAAGACCTCCACCAAATCCTCTCGCAAGTCATGGTTGTTTAGGTCCAATTAATGTTAGATAAGTTATGTCCCTAGGGATTCTGAGAGATCCATCTGAAGGATGTTGAAAATTTCTCATATGGTCTTTGAAAACAATAACTCTTTATCAATCCATGCCCTTTGACCATATTTTCCTTCTCTAGTCTTCGAATATACAAAAAATTGCATCGATCAGTGCATCCATTTCTCCTCCTGAAATAAATGGTATACACACATAATAAGGTATGAACTAAAAATATTAGATTTAAATAAAATTCAATTATTATCAGTTCATGTCCTAATTGTCTCATGCTTTCTCATCCCATGAAATGTGAGGAATCATTTAATTTTTCTCAATTATTCTTGTTTGATGGAGCTGCATAGTATAAGATAGTTCAAAGTTTACATTAGCACATGCAAATGAATTATAGAAATTCCTCACGCATCACGATAGATGTAAAATATATATTTATATTTTATACCTTATTTTCCTTGGACATCCAATAATCAATCAATGTCCTTCAATTTCTATCATTATACCTTCAGGAACATTATCAAGGAACTATAACATTAGAATTTTCTCATTTAATTCAAGTAAACATAGATAATAAAAATCTAGTATAAATTCAAATTTTAATTATAATGTTGAACATATAATACTAAAAGCAAATGATGTTTCTTTTTACATCTTTCTTAATTTTAAATGTCTAATTAAATGTAACTCAAACGTCAGAGAAAGAATTAGCCTCTCCAAACCAGCACAATTTTCCTATGAAAATTATTCCTATAATAAAATCATAACTAGAAGTTCAATAAAAGCTACTATTGAAGATTTGCTTAAGACGAAAAATATATTCTTGATAATTTAAAAAGAAAATCACGCATCTCATGTGCAATATCCTTTCCAAAATATTGATAGTTATTGGGATAATAGTATATGCCAATATGTGTTATTGATTCTGAGAAAAATACTAGTAATGCCAACATCATCTCAACCCGCAAAATCTACAAGAAAATAATCTCTTGATAAAAAATGACCAAGAGATACCCCTTCAGTTCCTCGTCAAACTCATGGTCATTAGGACTTTTGGGTACTTAGAGTCACTACATTCTCCTCAATCCAATTAACAAAATATGAGGATGGTCTTGAAGGTGGAGTAGGTGAACTCTTTATCTCTAATGTACTATGGTGTTGTACTCTACATTGATATTTGGACCGTAAGCCATTATGCATTAAACCACTTGAAGATTAGCAAACATATATATATATATATATATATAAGTAACAAATAATCAAAATATGTACATGAAGTCTTATTTTAGAAGTTTATATTGATTCAAATAATTCTTCTTGATATGCTACAACTATAGTCACATTTATTTGTTTTCTTGTAGTGCTACCGCTACTCACGCTAATGCTTTCATTGTTAACTCTCATAGAAACATGGTGAATAATTTTTTTTATCTATAAAGTCAACTCGAATTCCTTTGGAATTTTGTTTCATTCAACAATTACACATTACGGCTGAAGAGGGGCTTGAAGAGGGAGATGTCCTGCCTGATGTTGCCGAGGCAGGGTCAGGCAGGGGTGGGGATGGTGAGTCGAGGGCCACCGACATAGAGGGAGATGTAATCATGGCTGATGGTGAGTCCGATAGGGGAGTCTCTTGGACTACGGTGGTTTCACGGAGGGAGCGTAAGAAGAAGGTTTCAAGTTTGGTGCGATGCTTTCACTGTGGAGAATCCAGCCACTTTGCAAAGTCTTGCACTGGGGATCTCTTGTGCTTTCGGTGCAACAAGGCAGGGCATCGGAGAAGGGACTGCTCACGAAAAGGTGTCTGGAGGCTGAAGGCTGAGCCGGTTGCTACGTTTCCAAAGGTCCCTAGAGAGGGAGTTCTGGTTTCGGAAGCTTACGCAGGTGACAACATTTTGGCGTGTAACGACCTATGGTTCTTGTTCGGTTCAAATTTTGCTGGAGACGTGGTATCATTTGATGGGGGCTTGACGTGTGTTCGTGGGCTTTCGGGCGACCAAGAGGAGCTGCTATTGAAGGGCGAAATCAGACCTTCCCGGATTCGACCATGGCGTAGGACTCGATTCCGGGATGGTGCAGCGATGGACGTGGTGCGGAGGAGCTTACATATAACAGGGATTCCTTTACGGTGTAGAAAGTTTGAGATCATTCATGAGGTGCTGATGCCTTTTGGAGAGCTTGTTGTTCTTCTCTGTGATGGCCTGAAACCAAGTGGAGATAAAGATGTTCTGGCAGAGATCAGTGGCCCTCCGTGCAAGATACCCAATGCAACGATTTTTGGGTTGGGCGCACAAGCTTTTACTTTGGCCTTCAAATGATCGAAGATCTGCCCCAATCTTCTTCCGACGAGAAATCAGACATCCCCGTAGTAGAATTGGTGGCTCCGTCGTGTGCGGCGGCGACGGTTGAGAAGGGAAAGAATTCAACCGACACATCTTTTGCGGAATTTTCAAATACCACGGCGAATTCAAAGGAATTAATTGGGGAGCCCACGTTCTCCAATCTTAATGGCATCCATGCAAACAACGTAAATGGTGGGACTCCTAATCAGGAATTTATTCAAAGTTTGAATTGGAGGCCTCATGATGGTGATCCAATTGAACCGGTCATGGGTCACTTACCTTTTTCGAAAGGGGTGTTCTTCGAACGGCAGCACTCTCCTTGGGTTACAAGTCAAAATGGTATTCTGAACTCTGCATTCAGAGTTTTTGGGACTCGGCTTGAAGCGGTGGGTGCCTCTGTGCAGAAAGCTCCTAGTTCATCAGCGTTCTTGGCCGCATCCTCGGGCTCTCAGGACATAGAAGGAGGAGGATTAAAGCTGGTGGTGGACCTCCGTCCATCCTTTGGGAGTTTGGCGGTGGACGATGGAGGAGTCGAAGGGAGGCAGTTCGCCTTTTGAAGCGGCGTAGAGGTGGGGCACGTCCATCGTCGAAGGCATTGGAGGGGGGAAAAGAAGGGAGGTGGGAGGATGGTTGAGGAGAAGAGGAGCTCTAGGTCTCCGTTGGGGAAGCCGCATGTGGAAGACCGGGGACCTCTTTGCAGAAAAAGGCGTAGGGTTGAGGTGGGGGAGGGGCTGGAGAGAGATGGTTTCGTCTCTGAAGAAGGGGATCCAGAATGTTTGAGGTTGGATTCGAACGTGATAAATGCGTCAGCGGTGGTTTGTCAGGGGCTGCCAACATCTGGTGCGGGGGTGCCCTCCACTGAAGAGGATATACAAGGTCGGGGATCTCTAAAAGAGAGGATAGCCAGATGTGTAGGTGTGGAATTGACGGGGGCGCCCCCCTTTCTTTCTTAATGAAGGTTGTTTCTTGGAATGTTCAGGGGCTCGGACAACCGGAGAAAAGAAGAGTTGTAGGGTCACTCCTTAGCAAATGGCATGCAGATATAGTTTTCCTGCAGGAAACAAAGATAGAGGTATGGGACACAATTATATGGAGAATGGTCTCTGGGAGCAGATTTTCTGATTTTAGAGCGGTCCCATCAACCGGAGCTTCCAGGGGCATCTTGGTAGGGTGGAATGGTGACTTACTGGAGGTGGTTGACATGGTTGAGGCGCACTATTCCTTGTCCGTCGTGCTTCAGCGTAGGATTGACAATGCTCAATTTTTGCTCTCAGCAGTGTATGGCCCCACTGGTGCAGGTGTTGGCTCACCTCTTTGGATGGAGCTCGCTTCGACGAGGTCTTCGAACCCTGACCTTCCCTGGCTCATTGGCGGTGACTTCAATGTCACTCTTTTAGCGGCGGAGCAGGCCTCGTGAGAGGGGGGGGGGGGGTTTGGACCCGGGCTCCCAGGACTTTCTTGAATTCGTGAATGGCTCTGCACTGGAGGTTCTGGATGCGTCGAACTCTCTCTACACGTGGAGGAACACCTCTTCTCGCTCTCGCCTAGATCGCTTCCTCGGTTCGGTGGAGCTTTTGGACTTATTCCCATTTGCTTCGGTGACCTCGCTGCCGCGCTCGCATTCAGATCACACTCCTATTTGCTTGAACTCTGGAGAGGCTAGCCGTCCCCGTAGCATATTTCGGTTTGAGCAGGCTTGGCTTTTGGAGGAGGGGTTTCGGGATCGAGTTATCAATTGTTGGCTGGAGGTCCCGACTACTGGTTGTGCATCTCGGGACATGGCATCTCGCCTCAAAGCCCTGAGGTGTATGCTGATGTCTTTCCGTCAGGAGGTTCGGATACTTCGGGAGGAGAGGAGGACCTCAGCCCAGGCGGAGGTGGTAAGATTAGATGCACTGGAGGACTCTCGTGAATTATTGGCTGAGGAGAGATGTTTAAGGGAAGTAAACCAGAAGATTTTGATGGAGGAAGATCACAAACGGGAGGTGGAATGGAGGCAGAGATCAAGGTAAACGTGGTTGAGGGAAGGAGACGCGAATACGTGCTTCTTTCATGATGTTGCTAGTGGAAGGAGGCGGCGTAACCTTATTAGAGCTATTGAGGTGGGAGGCATTCAGGTAGAAGGGGAGCACGCAATTGGGTCTGCCGTGGTTGACCACTTTCGTGAGAGAAGTAGGAGAATTTAAAATGGTGGCATGCGATGGGTTGATAGGGATATTCCTGTTCTTTCTGACGTCCAGTCTGCCAGTTTAGTTCGCACATTTACACTTGCGGAGGTTCGAGCTGCTACTTTTGATCTTAATGCAGATGGTTCACTGATGACACAAAAACCCGAGCAACTAAGGTAAAGGTACTGAATCGATGGTCGTTGCGACCTCAATCACTCGGATGTGTCGATCAAGAAAAATGAACGACTAAATGAAAATAAAATCAATCAAACACTGGTAGCGGTCCTGCTATGTGTTTAACCTGGTATAGCACCCCGGGTCGAACTCAAGGAGCACGGGTTGGCTGAAGGCCTACGAAGGAGTAAAAATGAATAAAATAAAAGTGGAAAATGTTTTTAGTGGTTTTTAATTATTTTTATATTTTTTTTGGATTTTTAATATGTGACGAAAATAAAAGAAACACAAATAAGCACACTTCAACAATTTATTTAATGCAACAAAAATCAACCAAAAATTAAAACAAAAATATTTTTATGTGTTTTATAATTTTTTTATGTTTTTGGTGAATTTTTGGAATTTTTCTGATCTTTATTTTAATTTCTAAAAATCAAACAGTGACAGAAACAAGGGGTACTGTCCAGCTAAGCCTAAAGTCCCTAGATAAAATACTTAAGGACCTCAAAAAGGCCTGGAGGTAATTTTCCTATAAAATAGATGAAATGAGGAAAATTTAGGTACCAGATTTATTGTTTTTGTATTTTTACTGTATTTATTAGAATGTTTATGGGTTTTTGAGTGTTTTTTAGTTTTTAAGGTTTTTAAGCAATGGAAAATAGCCAAAATTGGCTCGAAAATAAAGGAACACAAACTAAACAGTGGCTAATTTTTATAGAATTTTTAGGGGAGTTTTTATATTTTTTTGTGATTTTTAAACCTAGACAGTAACAAAAATGATGGTTTTTGAATTTTTAAAAATAACAAACGAAATCAAAAATGTCCTCAAAAATTCACAAAAATCCTACAACATGGCACGGGCCATGTGTCAAATTTTCGTCGAATTTGGAGGTGATTTGATATTTTATTCAAAAATAAAGAAAAGCAACAGCTCATAGGGACCTTTCTGCAAATAAAGCAAAGTTCTGGACCCCTGGGACAACAAGCTTGGAAAGCTTAGGGCTGGAAATGCAAATTACCCCCCGGGCCACGCACGATACGTGTGACTCAGGCCTGGGGGGACCTAATTGCAAATCCTATTTCTATAAATGCAAAACGTAACCAGCCAGAACCACAGGGTCAAAAACGCAAATGTACCAAAATACCACGTGACGATGCACGTGTCCACAATAAACAGGGGTATAAATGCAAATCACATAAAAGTTAAGGTCCTCAGTGCAATTTTCACAAAAACAAAAGAACTACACTAAATATTTACAGGATTAAAAACTAAATGTAAAAAGTAAAGGGGCCTAAGACAAATTACCCCTTTTATTAATGTCGAGGGTCGGATGCACGACGTGTGGCAGGTTGGATGGCTGGGATGGTGCGCCGCACACCAGAGCAACCCCTCGAGTCGATCCGACGGCTGGTATGTGTCCACGTGGATGATCGGACGGAGATGCTGCAACGTGGGTTTCCGAAGAATCCGGGCTCGGATCGGATGGACGAGGTGCAGCCACGTACTTGATCGGATGGCTGGGAGGCATCGTGGCTTAACCTCGCTGCTCAACGGTGATGATCGACCCCAGGGAGATCTGGCGGTGGATGCTGCTCCGAGGATGGATGGACACGATCTAATATTGAGCACCGAAGTCGATCTGACAGCGGACGAGGATGCTGCAAGAACTAGTCGCCGGCGAGCTTCGCCGGCCCTCCGTGCGCGCGATGGTCCTCGTCTGATGCTCCTGAGGTGCGGGAAAGCTTCGCCGTGAAGCCCCGCACCCGATGCTCTGCTCTGATGGAGGCGAGGAGCTCCAAAGAGCTCCGGCGGCGTGAAAGGGCTGGAGCTGCTGTGCCCAGAAGTTTCGACCTCCAGATGAGGTCGATTGGCCTCGAAACCTGCACTGGAAAGAAGCTGGGTCGAGGGCAAAGTGCCTCGACCTGTCAGAGCGGGCGGAAGGTGGACGGTGCGTCGATATGGAGGGTCTCCGGCGAGTGGCGGAGGTGAAGACCCAATGTCCTGCTCCGGGGCGAGACAGGGGGAGTGAAGGGGCGGAGAAGGTGGATAGGAGTTAGGCGAAGGTGATGGCGTGGTCGGATGGTCAAATGGGTGGACGGAGACGGAAGATGGAGGTGGCGGAGCAAAACTACCAGAAAATGAAAAATCGAAACCTAAGCTAATCTACGGCCTAACTAAGCTACCTGATGGGCGCATTCGACTAGGCTGGAGCTGGTGGAGCTCCCGGTCGTTGCCTCAAGGGGCCGTCGAGTTCCCCGAGGCTCAACGCGCTCGCGGCGGCGCACAGCGGCAAGAACCACCGGATCAGTGACTCCCGGCTGCCCGGGCCTCGCTGCAACTCCAAGGGGCCACGGCTGTCACTCAGGGACGCTGGAGGAGCTCACATGAACCGAGGGGAAGATCAAAGATGAAAGAATTAGGTCGCCGGAGACGACGCTATATATGGTGCTGGATCCGAGAAGATGATGGTCGGGCGAGATGCTCGGGCTTCAGATCCGTCAAACCCACCCCGGGCGAGGATCCTAGATGATCAGATGATAATCGGAGCCCGGGGTTAAGGTGAATGGCGATCAGGTCGACCGTGAAGAAATTGGAGAAAACGGGTCGGGCGAGGAGGACCCGGCTCTGGTGGTCCTGGGGGGAGAGTTGACCGGGGGTCAACAATCCCCCGTGGACCAATCAGAGCCCGCCAAGCTTATTATTTTTGACTAATTTATTTGGGCTAGAAAATGATCGAATTTCTAAAAACATAAAACACAAAAAAATATTTATTTTATTTTTCTCTATTTTTTTGTGATTTTTAATTAATTTTTGGAAATAAAAATAAGGTATTAACATTATATAGCTATATATAGGTATATATACAATATGTAGGTTTTTGATTTTTGATTTTTAATTATTATTTTTGTACAATTTTATCCTTATTTTATATTTTATTTATTTATAGAATAAAATAAGGAATAAAAGGGTGTTTTTATTTTATTTTTATTATTTATATACATAGGTAAAATAAATAGTTATGTACAACTATATACATGGTATATGTACAATGTATTTTGGTAATTTTAATTTTGTTATTTTTATTTGATTGTTGTTTTGATTCTTTTTATTTTATTTATTTACAATATATAGCATAGAATATTTACAAAAAGTTTGGAAAATAACTTTATTTATTTACAAGGTCAAATAAATACATAGATGTGATATATGTACATGATGAAGGGGTCTTTTTAATCTTTTTGATTTTTAACTTTTTGTTTTTGTTTTTATCTTTTATAAATATATACAAGTATTTACAAACATATTTTTGGGTGAGGGAGGCATTTTTATTTTATTTACATAAATATATACACATGAGCCCCTATCTCTCTCTACTTGGCTTTTATGCGGTCAGGCCCATGCTGAGCCCTCCCTTGGGTTAGGTTGCTCAATATTTATTCTAAATATTTCCCTCTTTTTCTTTTTAATCTTTATTCTTTTATTTTTGCACAAAAACATGCTAATTATAGATTTTTACACAATGCATGCTTTTGCTAATTATTCCTATTTACACATATCTACATGCATTTGCAAAGGTTTTTGTAGCTAAAATATAAGAATAAAGAGTGATGAATGGGTATTCATCACCCCCCTATACTTAACTTTGCTAGTCCCTTAGCAAACACTTATTTGAAAAAGAAGTGAAAAAGAAAGAAAGAAAAAGAAAAAGAGGATGCACATGGATCAAGGTTGATTATTAAACTTGCCTTCATTAAATTGGGGTATGGAGCTACAGATCTTTGGATTATTAATGTGTCGGAACCTTATTTAGACTTAAGCTTAAAACTCAACAACCTCTAAGTTCCACTAATCTATAACCAAGACTCCTCAATGCTCCAGATCAGAACAAGTCATTGATGAATACCCATTCATCACTCTTTATTCTTATATTTTAGCTACAAAAACCTATGCAAATGCATGTAGATATGTGTAAATAGGAAAAGTTAGCAAAAGCATGCATGTTTGTAACTATAGATAATTAGCATGTTTTTGTGCAAAAATAAAAGAATAAAGAAGAAAAAGAAAAAGAGGGAAATATTTAGAATAAATATTGAGCAACCTAACCCAAGGGAGGGCTCAGCATGGGCCTGACCGCATAAAAGCCAAGTAGAGGGAGATAGGGGCTCACATATGTACATATTTGTAAATAAATAAATAATATTTTCCTCATCCAAAAATATGTTGTAAATATGTGTATATATCTTGTACATAAGTTATTAAAAACAAAACAAAAAGATAAAAATCAAAAATCCAAAAACATCTCTTCACCATGTACATAGACCACCTTCTTTATTTATTTCACCTTGTAAATAACCTAATTTATTTTCAAACCTTTTTGTAAATATCCCTTTTTATGTTTTGTAAATAAAATAAATAAAAAGAAACAAGACAAAAATCAAATAAAAATCACAAAATTAAAATACAAAAATATATTGTATATATACCATGTACATATATGTATATAACTAATTATTTAACCTATGTATATAAATAATAAAAATAAAATAAAAATAGTCTTTTATTCCTCATTTTATCCTATAAATAAATAAAATACAAAATAGGAATAAAAATGTATAAAAATAACTAATTAAAAATCAAAAATTAAAAATCAATATAGTGTATATATACCTATGTATAGCTATTATGTAAATACCTTATTTTGATTTCCAAAAATTAATTAAAAATCACAAAAAAATAGAAAAAATTAAAACAAAAATATTTTGTGTTTTAAGTTTTTGAAAATTCGGCCATTTAAAGGCCCAAAAAAATAAAATAAAAATTTCAGCCTTGGCGGGCTCTGATTGGTCCACGGGGGATTGTTGACCCCCGGTCAACACCTCCCCCAGGACCACCAGAGCCGCGGATCTGCTTTTGGACCCGATTTCTTGATTTTATCCCCACTAGATCCGACCTCCGAATCCGCTAACCCCGGGCTCTAATCCGAGCCTGATCTTCCCTGATCCACGCCCGGGGTGGGTACTTGGGATCCGCGCTCCAAGCTTCTCGCCCGACTCCGATTTAGCCGGACCCCTAGCACTATATATCCCGAGCTCCGCCGCACTCCACTGTCATCTTTGGCTCGCCACCTTCATTCCAGTGACCTCCATTGTACCCACCGAGGTGACAGCTCGCGTTGGCCCTTGTTGCAGAGAGGAAAGGGTGCCCGACCATCGATCCGGCTGCTTCTTGCCGCCGTGCTCCGACGTCCGACCGGAGCTCGAGCCTCAGGCCTTGACGCCCTTCGAGGCGAAGACCATGAGCTAGCTAAGCTCCAGCATAGTCTCCCGCATTGCCTAGGTAACCTTCGAACCTTCTTGTTTAGTCTAATTTTGAGTTACCCCCAAATCGATTCTCCGACGAGTTCCCCTGATTCCGGCCACCTCGCGTATTATCTCGATCATCGGAACCCGCACCCACCTTCGCCATCCTCCGACGCACGTTCTTCGCACTTTCATCCAACCCAGCTCGCCCCGGAGCTGGGAGTCGAGCTCCTCCATCCCCCGCTCGCCGGAGCTCCTTCGCGCCGACCCACAAGCCACCTTCACCCCGCTTCTTTGGGTCGAGGCACTTTGCCCTCGACCCGCGAAGCTCTTGGTTCACTTTGCAGGTCCAACGGGAGTCATCTGAGACCCCCATACGTTCAGACCAGGAGCTCTCAGCCGTCGACCTCGCCGGAGCCCCTCCAGGTCTCGGCCGGGCCATCGGACACCTTCACCAGCTGCGGGACGACTCCGTGGACCTGTTCCGATACTTAGCAGCAACTGAGGAGGACTGCAGCTCACGCACGAGGCTGGCAAAGTTCGCCGGCGTCGTGTTCTTCCTCCATCCTCCAGCGCCGTCCGATGTCTCCTCCGCTCCAGACTTGATCCCAGCCATCCATCTTCCGAGGAGCAGCTACCGTCGATCTCGTTGAGGAGCTCATCTGGACCGTTAGCAGCAGAGGAGAGAGGCACCTGAGCCCCACCCCGTCTGATCTTCTACGTGTCCTCGCCTCCACCGTCGATCCGGCCCGAGAGCTGAAGAAGGAGAGCGCCACCATTCAGAGCCGTCAGATCCTCCACGTGGCGCGAATCCGGCCGTCGACGAATAAAGGGGTAAATTACTTAGGCCCCCTCGTAGTTTGTGTCTTTTATTTTTAGTCCTATAAATATTTTAGTAACTTTATTTACGTAGGGTAATTTGCATTCCGGACCTGGTGCTTGTTTGTATTTGCATGTATGCCCCTGTGTGTATGAGACCACGTGCGTCGTCACGTGTAGTTTAGGGTTATTTGCATTTATTTCCCTGAAGTTCTGTTGGGTTATTGAATGACAAGAAACTTTTTGGTATTTGCAGTTGTGCCCCTGTGAGCATTTTTATTTCTACATGTGCGTGTATTAGTGGGTAAATTGCAAACGAGTCCCTGGGTTTTTGGTACGAGTTATCAAAAGCCCCTGGAACTTGGTTTTTCTTACCAAAAGGCCCCTGAGTGCCCCAGCCACGCGCCACGCGCGTGACTTGCTGGGATTTTTGCACCTTGGCCCTCAGAACTTTGGGTATTTGCACTTACGTCCCTGTGCACAGTGCCCCCTCTTTGATTTTTGAATAAATATCAAACCACCTCCAAATTCGATGAAAATTTGACACATGGCTCCTGCCATGTTGTTAGATTTTTGAGAATTTTTGAGGACATTTTTTATTTGATTTAGTATTTTTAAAAATTCAAAAACCTTCCTTTTAGCTACTGTCTAGGTTTAAAAATACCAAAAAAATATAAAAACACCTCCAAAAATTCTAAAACTTTTAGTTACTGTTTCTTGTGTGTTGTTTGATTTTCCAGCCAACTTTGGCTATTTTTCATTAAGTACAACCCCTAAAAATTGAAAAACCCCTAAAAACTCATAAAAATTATAATAAATAATTTAAAAATCCAAAAACAATAATTAGGGTGCCTAAATTTTCCTTATTCTTTCTAGATTACAGGAAAATTATCTCCAGGGCTTTTTGAGATCCTTAAATATTTTATTTTTTGGTCTTAAGCCTTGCTGGACAGTACCTTTCATTTTTCGCACTGTTTGATTTTTAGAAAATAAATTACCCATTAGAAAAATATCAAAAATTCACCAAAAACACTTAAAAACTTAAAAAACATAAAAACAATTTTTCCTTGATTTTTGGTGTGTTAAATAATTTGCCCAAGTGTGTTGATATTTGTTTTCTTATATTTTCTTTATCTTTTAAAAATCTGAAAAAATATAAAAATTATTAAAAACCACTAAAAAACACTTTTCTTTTATTTTATCTTATTTTTACTACTTCGTAGGCCCTAGGCCAATCCGTGCTCCTTGTGTTCGACCCTGGGAGCTATACCAGGTTAATCACATAGCTAGGACCGCTTGATTTGTTTTGTTTTATTTTCGATTCGTTTCGCGGTTCGATATTTTTCTTGATTGAGTGACCCCGAGTGTTAGAGGTCGCAACGACCTGTCTAGTACCTTTACCTCGTTCGCTCGGGTCGCTCATCAGAATGGCGCCGTTGCCGGGGAGCACGGCTTAGTAGTTGTTTTTGACTTTCTTTTCATTTTTGTTTTCGCGGCTTTTCGCGGCTCTTCGGAGCTCGCGGCTTTTCGCGGCTTTTGTTCATAGTTCCTCTTTGATTTATTTTGTTTTGTTTTGATTTTCTTTTCTTTTTATCTTTGTTTTATTCTGAGTGATTATTTTGTTTCCATTTTTGCATATATACCCTTGTTTTTACTTTCATTTATTATTTGATTATTGTTTATTAGTCTGACCACTCTTCTGTCTTTCTTGCGAGGGCCCGAGGACCGCGGAGGCAACTTTCGAGGAGCCGGTGCAGCCGCAAGACTCGGAGGCGGCTTCCTTCTCTACGAAGCCGCAGGAGAGAGCGAGAGGAGAGAGTTGAGTGGGTGAGGTAGTAGGATAGTTTTTATTCATTATTATTTGTAATAATACAGGGACTTGAACTTTTGGACTCTTTGTGGACCTTAGACCGTAGCGGGTCTGTTTCGCCGAGCACCGGCGTGCTCGGGGGACCCATTAGGACCTGCGGGTTTTTCACGGTTTTCTCGCGGCTTTTCTTTTTATTTCTTACTGTCATTTTCCGGGTTTTTCGCGGTTTTTGCTCGAGCCCCTAGACATAGGATTTTTGTTGGTTGTGACGTAAGATTTCTAAGGCCCAACACTTAATAGAATATCTGTTCCTATAGAACGTAATTGGACCTTACTAAAATTCACTAAAAAAAAGTTAGTTTAATTGGATTTGAGACCACGTACCGTTAGGAGTCACATACAGCGCTGGCAGGACCCGTTGTGGCGGGCACCGAGTGACTCCCAAGATCGGACTCCGGACTCGATTCGGTTAACTAACTATTGTTCTTCACGATCAATAGAAGTTGCTTGTCTTAGGACTCGGCTTTTTACCGTTGCATCATATAGCTTAGTTTACTTTTCTGTCTTTATTTTATGCGCGGATCACTTTGCATGTAGAGAGCTGGAGGCAGGTACGCATTTCTGACTCTGCATGCATCATTGATTTTTCGTGCATCGGCTTTTTCGTCTTCTCCCCCCGATTTTGGACTTAATAACCAGGAGAAACCGAAAAATTCGTTAGGCGTTTTGTTTGATTTGAAAAATACCTAAAAAAAGTGTAACCATAAAATTGGGACTGCTAAGACTATTGACCTTAAAACACGCTCACCCTTAAAATTCTGTCTTGGGGAGAGCAACCCCCTCATTGTTTGGTTTGCTTGAGCGAGAGAGTGACCCGCACACTAGGATAGAGCCACGCCTGAACTTCCGTTAGACTACTAGTCTTAGAGTTAGTCATTCTCCAGTGAGGATCTCTCCGGTACCCGGTAAAGCGGGCCGTGACATCCTTAACAGAGCAGGTTGATCGGGTAGCCGGTAAACGGTCCGCAACTTGTACTGGCTGGGAAAGATCTAGCTTTAGGATTGGGCCAGTCTCTTGAGAGCATCGGGTTCCCAACAGGTCACGTAATCGCTCTGATATCTTGAGTGTTCACCAAAATAAAATCAACAAGATAATTTGACCGAACTTTCACGGTCTTCAGCTCGCGTTGTGTTGGTGAACCGGGGGTTTGTTTTTCGATCATAGTTTTTCCAGATCTCATCCGCCCTACTCGCCAGATCGAGATGATGGGTAGACGATCTCTTAGGCAGCCTTTGGCTGCACCGCTTTCGGGCGCGTCTACCTCATCATCTAGGTTGGCTCGCGAGAGCTCAGACCCGCTCTCCGAACCCGAGTACGACTCCACCCTGTTCCCCCTCGACCCCCTTTCTGATCTACCCGAGAGACCTGAGCCCGAGGAGAGACTTATTCATTTGATAGCACCTGAGTTGGGCTCCTTCGATTTTGCAGACGTCGAGATGGCAGGCGCAGGCAGTTCTGACGATCACTCCCGTCCCGAGCACTTTGTACTGGACCAGGGAGCGATCAACTCCACCCTGATCGCACAGTTAGAGACAGTCCAGCAGCAGCTCCGCGATCAGGGAGCTTTTATGATAGAGATGAGGCGTGAGATGGAGAGGCTCAGAGCAGAGAGAGATGCACAGAGCGAGCCCGAGGACCCCGATGAGGCACAGGCACGAGCAGCAGCAGCAGCAGCAGCCGCGGCCGTCGCCGCAGTGGCAGCAGCCGTAGGAGGAGCAGGACTACCTAGACCGATGCGGGAGTTGCACAACCCCGGATCTACCTTGATGCACCATTGGGTTGTGGTTCCAGCCATTGTGGGGGACTTCAAGTTCCCCCCGAACACCTTGCAGATGCTCCCGCGGTTCCATGGACTGGCTACAGAGGAGCCCCATCTCCACCTACAGGAGTTTCTCATGATTTGCAGTACTGTCCACGACAGACATGTGGACCAGGATACCATACGGATGATTGCCTTCCCCTTCTCACTGGCAGATAGAGCAGCCACCTGGCTGAAACATTTGGGGAGATTCGTGTACACATGGGAGCAGATCCGCACCGAGTACTTGAACAAGTACTATCCACTCGGGCGGACGAATGCAGCGAGGGCCCTGATCAGCAACTTCTCCATGTTCCCTAACGAGCAGTTCCATGAGGCTTGGGAGAGGTTCAGAGAGCTTTTGGACAGATGCCCACACCACGATATCATGAAGCCGAACCTAGTTCAGAGCTTCTTCAGTGGGTTGTCACCAGAGCTACAGGGCCTGGTGAACGCTTCTTGTGGCGGGTCCTACTTCGCCAAGGACCACGACCAGGTCTGGGCTATTTTTGAGGAGATGGCAGAGAACTATATGGTCATGTCCCATACCCGGCTCTACACTCAGAAGACCCAGCCACATCAGCCAGGACCCGTGCAGTACCAGAGGATAGCACGGGTAGATGCAGGTCCTTCCAGTTCGTCCGCAGCAGCCACAGCAGCAGCACAGTTAGAGTCGTCAGCTGCGGACATGGGCATCATCAGCGAGAAGCTGGACCGCATGGAGCTGATAGAGAAGAAGCAGTGCCAGAGCATAGCACAGATGGATCAGATGGCACAGGTCTTGAGCGACCTGAAGACACAGCTCATGTGTCTCCAGGAGACACAGACGGCTTCTCAGCCCCGTCTTCGGTCGCGAGGCGACGCCGGCAGCAGTAGCAGCTCGTCCCAGCGCTCCAGCACCCTAGTGCAGCCTAGACAGGTTCACCTTGTACAGGCGGAGCCGTACCAGCAGCCGCAGCCCACCTTGCAGTCACCACCATCTCCAGAGATGCAGATGGTGGTCTACCAGCCGGATCAGCCGTTGGCAGTACTACCCCCAGCCCCCTTTGATGCAGAGCCGTTGATGGATGTCAACGGGATCTGGTACGACTGTCCCCAGCCTGGGATCCGACGAGATCATCCCGGATTCAGGTGGGGGAGTGGTGGTAACCAGCCCCAGCAGCAGCCGTCAGCACAGGGAGGGCAGTACTCTCAGCCGAGAGACCCTCACCAGCCGCAGCAGCAGCCCCCAGTCTACCAGCAGCAGTCGTCCTACGTTCCTCGTCCCTATCAGCAGCAGGGACAGCCTTGGAGACATGAGCAGCAGGCTCACCAGGGATACCAGCACCAGCAGCACCCTCCTTCTTATCCCTCTCACCCATACCAGCAGCCGCAACCTCACTCACAGAGAGGCCACCCGTCGGGCTCCCATGAGAGCCCCGCTTTGGATGATATCGCCCGCCTCCTCACGGACCAGCAGGCCACATTCAGACGGGAGATGGATGAGTTCCGCCATGAGATGCGGGACCTGATGAGAGGGAAGGCCGCCATACCCGCCCAGATAGAGCCGAACCCGAACAATCTCAAGCGGAAGTCTGAGCAGGTAGTACATACTGAGTTAGCCACTCCTAGCGATCCATTTGATGATACTTCTTCAGATCTTTTTGATGTTGATTTTGCCACGCTTAGGAGCGGTAGGACCCCAGCCGGCGGCGACGCCTCAGCTGAGCACCATCCCGAGGCGCCACAGGAGGAGGAGGAGAGCGGTACTGAGGCCGCTCCAGATGATGACGGTGGTACTGAGGCCACCAAGGATGCTGATCCCACAGGCGGTACTGAGGCCGCCACTTCACCAGATCTAGGAGGTGGTACTGATGCCACCCATGCAGCCGAGCCAGCACGCGGTACTGATGCCGCGAGACGTCTACCTTCAGCAGCAGCAGCAGAGCAGCCCGCCCATGGTGGTACTGAGGCCACCGGTGTTTGTACAGATAGTGGTGTTGTTTTTCCTCGTGGTCATGTATCTCGGAACTCTGCTATGAATAAAGGAAAAGGTTTATTTTCTTCTGGTCCCACTGTGGTGCGTGATGTATGTGTGGATCCGGTCCTTGAACCGCTTAGACCGTTTCCTAGTCCTTCATCTGAGAAGGACCCAGTGATCCCCTTCCCTAGAGCCCTTCAGATGGGGAAGAGGAAGAAAATTGACCCAAAAAAGAGAGAGCTTGAGGAGTTCAGCCAGAGCATGATTGATCGATTCCATATCCAGCTGACCCTCCAGGAGGCTTTGCAGCACATCCCCCTTCTCCAGAGATCTTTGAGGGAGAGGACTACAGTCAGGAGGAGGAGGAGGAACCACACTTCAGAGATCCACGTGCTGACCAAAGCCACGTGCTTTGCGATCCAGAACCGACTGCCAGCCAAGAGGCCAGATTCAGGGGCCCCGTATGTCAGATGCCAGATTAGTGAGCAGTGGTTCGACCGTACTCTTCTAGATAGCGGATCGTCGATTAACCTTCTTCCGGCAGCCCTTCTCGACCGCTTCGAGTTGGGCACTCTTCGACAGAGCATGACAGTCCTTCAGTTCGCTGATCGATCTGTCAAGAGGCCGAAGGGGCTATTACGAGACGTTATCGTCACGATTCAGGGTCTGCAATTCCCCGTGGACTTCGTAGTGTTGGACATGGAGATCCCTGAGTCAGTGACCGATACCCCCATCATCCTTGGTCGTCCGTTCTTGGCCACAGCCAAGGCGGTGACTGATCATGATAGCGGGAAGGTGTACTTTCGCGTCCAGGGCGAGAGTATACAAATAGAGACGGTCGAGGACTATAGAGCCAGATTCAGATCCCGCTCAGATGCGAGTACCGATACAGAGCAGCTGACAGACGCAGAGCCAGACATCCACCAGGACTGTGATTTTGTGATCACAGATGATGAGGCAGCTTGGGCAGACCTTGAGACACAGACCACCCTCTCACTTTCAGACACAGATGATGCAGAGATGACAGCAGAGGAGAGTCTGGAGAGCACAGACCTGGTTCAGGATACCTTAGCGGCAGCAGAGCCGGTCCTTGATCGCAGCACGATGATTGGTGATGGTGGTGCTGAGGCCACCTTGCTTTCCGGTGGTACTGATACCACCGTTTCTGATGCAGATCCCTCGGATTCAGAGTCTGATTGGGCCGATTGCTATGATCAGATGCCAGACTCGAGTCCAGTTGAGCCTATTGAGGAGGAGGAGGTAGATGCAGAGCAGAGCAGAGACAGTGCAGATGAGCAGCCTTCTCCCGACCCAGTTTGCGAGAGTATGCTTTTACTTTCCCAGGCAGATTTGGCCGACCTTGCAGCATTCACTCAGTTTCTTCCACAGCCAGATTTGCCGGCACCCAGCATTCCAGAGCTGAAGCCGCTCCCTACTTCGCTGAAGTATCGATTCCTTGCGGGCGATCCTGAGATGTACCCAGTCATCATCTCCGCCGAGTTGACTGGAGAGTAGGAATCCCGTTTGATGGGGGTTCTTGAAAAGAACCGCAAGGCGATCAGATGGAGCGTAGCAGATCTCCATGGGATTAGTCCATCAGTGTGCTCCCACCACATCTATCTCGAGGATGGGGCGAAGCCGTCGCGTGAGTTCCAGCGGCGTCTGAACCCCAACCTAAGAGAGGTTGTCATGAAGGAAATATCGAAGTGGTGGGGTGCAGGTTTTATTTATCCCATTTCCGACTCCAAGTGGGTCAGCCCCTTGCATGTGGTGCCCAAGAAGACGGGCATCACGACTGTGATCAGTGAGTCGGGAGAGGAGATTGCTACACGAGTACCCACCTCTTGGAGGGTTTGTGTTGACTACAGGAGACTCAACCAAGCCACCAAGAAGGACCATTTCCCCCTGCCTTTTATTGACCAGATCATTGAGAGACTGGCAGGGAAGAGCCATTATTGCTTCCTGGATGGGTACTCGGGCTACAACCAAGTGGCCATCGCTCCTGAGGATCAGGAGAAGACCACCTTTACCTGTCCCTTCGGCACATACGCTTTTCGACGCATGCCATTTGGGCTATGCAACGCCCCTGCGACTTTTCAGAGGTGCATGCTGTCGATCTTCTCGGACATGGTAGGGGAGTGCCTAGAGGTCTTCATGGATGATTTCTCGATCTACGGCGACGGATTTGATTCTTGTCTTGACTGCCTAGATCGAGTACTTCAGCGATGTATCGAGTATCACTTGGTGCTATCTTGGGAGAAGAGTCACTTTATGGTGACTCAAGGGACGGTGCTTGGCCACATCATCTCCAACAGGGGCATGGAGGTTGATCCGGCCAAGGTCGATGTCATTAGGAAACTCACACCGCCGTCCAATCTGAGGCAGTTACGGTCATTTCTGGGGCACGTTGGATTTTACAGGAGATTCATTCATGATTTTAGCAGGATTGCCCGACCGTTGACCGACCTCTTGACGAAAGACACCGAGTTCCTTGTCGATGACAAGTGTCTTTCGTCGTTTGCTACTCTCCAGCAGTGCGTGATTGAGGCTCCTGTCCTCCAGCCACCTGATTGGTCTCTCCCATTCGAGATCATGACGGACGCCTCCGATTTTGCCGTAGGGGCAGTGCTGGGACAGAGGAGGGATGGAGTACCATTTGCTATACACTATGCTAGCCGCACATTGGATTCCGCCCAGCGGAATTATACGGTCACAGAGAAGGAGATGCTAGCAGTAGTGTTTGCCCTGGATAAGTTCAGATCATATATCATTGGATCCAGAGTGACTTTGTTTACAGATCACACCGCCATCAGGTACCTCATGGCAAAGAAGGATGCCAAGGCCAGACTGACTAGATGGATCCTTCTACTCCAGGAGTTCGACATTGAGATCAAGGATAAGCCTGGAGTCAAGAATGTGGTGGCGGATCACCTATCCCGATTAGAGCAGCCTGAGGAGACTGAGCAGATTGATCCTATCCGAGATACCTTCCCAGATGAGGCGATCCTTGCTATCGCCTCACTCCCATGGTACGCCGATATTGTGAACTTTCTCGTTGCGGGGAAAGTCCCACAAGATTGGCCCAGGCAGAGGCTTGAGACCTTCCTCGCGAAGGCCAAGTCTTACCATTGGGAGGATCCCATCCTTTACCACGAGGGAGGGGATAGCGTCTGGCGTCGGTGTATTCCTCAGGAGGAACACCATAGCGTCCTCACTTACTGCCACAAGCTTGAGGCAGGAGGACATCATTCTGGGAGGAGAACGGCACAGAAAGTGCTCCAATCCGGCTTGTGGTGGCCTACCCTCTTCAAGGACTCAGATGAGTTCGTGAAGAGGTGTACTGACTGTCAGAGGATGGGCACTTGTGGACAGCGTGATATGATGCCGATGCAGCCCATTCACTTCTGTGAGGTTTTTGACGCATGGGGCATCGATTTCATGGGTCCATTCCCTAAGAGTCAGGGATTTGAGTACATTCTGTTGGCCGTAGATTATGTGAGTCGTTGGGTGGAGGCTATCCCCGCCCGATCCGCTGATGCGAGGACAGTTTGCAGATTTTTGAGGAAGCATATCATCACGCGGTTCGGGGTTCCACGAGTTCTTATTTCTGATGGGGGATCTCACTTCATCAACGACCTGGTGAAGGCACTTGCTAGCGAGTTCGGCATAGACCATCGAGTTGCTACACCATACCATCCACAGACGAATGGTCTAGCCGAAGTGTCGAATAGGGAGATCAAGACTATTCTGCAGAAAGTCGTCCGCCCTGACCGAAAGGATTGGTCACAGCTATTGGACTCGGTCTTGTGGGCATATAGGACGTCTTTCAAGACACCTTTGGGCACATCTCCCTTTCGCCTCGTGTATGGCAAGCCCTGTCACCTACCAGTTGAGCTGAGGCACAAGTCACTTTGGGCAGTCACAGATATCTTGATGGATCCAGATGGTATAGGAGACCAGAGGAGGGCAGAGCTAGCTGCCCTGGAGGAGCTTAGAGATTCAGCTTTCTCAAGCAGCCTACATTATAAGGAGAGAGTCAAGGAGTGGCATGATTCTCATATCAGCCACAAGCATTTTGAGATTGGACAGAGAGTATGGCTGTTTGATGCGAGGCTTAGATTATTTCCAGGGAAGCTACAGAGCAAATGGAAAGGACCTTATCTGGTTCGGAAGGTACACGACAACGGTAGCATCGACATATCTGAGTTGTCTTCTGAGAGTACCTTCCGAGTGAACGGCCAGCGGCTCAAACCATTTCTAGATCATGAGCCGCGGGTCGTTGATATTGCCCCGATTCATTTTGCGTGAGATGTGGTCTTTGACTCACATCTAATGCATCTCACGCCTGAGCTTTACTGATACTCCGCTGTACATAGATCCAGATGTCCATATCATCACATTCCTTAGTCCCACATCCCTTTCTTCATCTTGTGATTATGCTATACTTAGGGTGCACTTTACCCTAAGTATAGGGGGGATGTGAGACCCTTTAGGTATTCCTTTTGTTTCTATCTACCCCTGTTTTGCTGCCTATACTTAGGGATATCTTATCCTAAGTATAGGGGGGGTAGACCCTGTACATTCTCCACTCGGTTTTCCCTTAGTATACAGCCTGCTATACTTAGGATTACTTGATCCTAAGTATAGGGGGAAGACCCGAGTCCCTCTTGACTTCTTATTCTTCTTTTGTAGAGCCTTCCTTTTCACTTCCCTATACATAGCACGAGTTATGTCTTCTTCATCGCTCTTGACTCTGAGGACATCGTTCGAGCTAAGTATAGGGGGGTGTGTATATATTTCATATATACTTTAGCCATAACTCGTACTTTGTGTGAGTGTGTTAATAAATAAAAATGGCTAAAAACCACAAAATTAAAAAAATTTTCATGTACATAATCTTCTTTTATTTGCACATACATAGCTAGTGTACAAATTATTTTTGTAAAAATGATTTCAAAAATCTTTTGTGTAAAGCTTGTGTAAATATTTTCTGTATCAAAATTATGTATATGGTACAAAATTTTTCCAAAATGTTTTGAAAATCAAAAGTTTGCAAAAATCTTGTGTAAATGTGTGTAAATATCTTTTTGCAAAACTTGCACTTCATGCATCATCATTCATGATTTCAAAACATTTTTCAAAAATTTTGCATGATTGTAAAATTTGTGTAAATATGCATCTTTTTGTACATATGTATATAGTTTTTCTGGATGATAGTTGACATTTAAACTAAGCCTGGAATCAAATTGAGAAATGGAGCTTGATTAAGATCTTAATCCACCTAATTTCTAAGAGGAACCTTATAGGGCTTAGGTTTAAGGCTTTTCAGGTCCATGGTGACTTAATTCTTTGAGTCCACTAGGCTATGATCACATGTCATCTCAATGAGCCTAAGTAGAGCACTTAACAACAACACATGACTCATATAGATTATGGCTTTACTTGGACACCCGCACTATGCACCGAGCTCTCTACGGATGAGGTGGTGAGGAGGCAGTCTTCCTTGGCTTGGGGTAGCATATGAGGGTAGTACTTCTAGGAGGAACCTCTCTTCTTCATTTAGTGAAGGAAGTGCGTCTCAACTTGGTCTGGTTGCCATGAGGTCTAACGACGGGAGTTGTGGGTTGCAATAAAGCTTCAAAAGAGGGATAGTCTACTGGCTCAAGAGGAAAAACTCCTTGTATATATGCTGCACATGTACATGTTGTGTAGATGCACTCGAAAAAAAAATGCAAAAAGAAAAGAACTCCAAAAAAATGGTGGGTCTGAGAGAAAATGATAATCCCACCGGAGTATGTATATAAGTGCAATAAGCAAAGCTTGGTTTCATGATCCACCTGTTGTAGCTTGCAGCAGGGAGACTTGGCTACACTGGTCAAGCTCCCAAGGGTACTTGGCTACACTGGCCTTGACCCATTCTCTTCTTCCCCCTCTTCTTGAGCCGGTTGTACTTGAACTTAGAAGGGAATACCCCGCTCCTCGAGGAAAGAGTGGCCAGATTGAGGTCATAGAGTTACCTTGTTGGGGAGGGTTGTCAAGTTGCCATTTCTGAGGTGGAGAGCTTAGACCTCACTTTCACAGGACAAGAAAAGATTCATGGTCTTCAGGGTTTGTGATTGATGACTTGTTCTGATCTGGAGCATTGAGGAGTCTTGGTTATAGAGTAGTGGAACTTAGAGGCTGTTAGGTTTTAAGCTTAAGTCTGAATAAGGTTCCGACACATTAATAATCCAAAGATCTGATTAAGCTCCATACCTCAATTTAATGAAGGCAAGTTTAATAATCAACCTTGATCCATGTACATTCTCTTTTTCTTTTTCTTTTTCTTTCTTTTTCACTTCTTTTTCAAATAAGTGTTTGCTAAGGGACTAGCAAAGTATAGTATAGGGGGGTGATGAATACCCATTCATCACTCTTTATTCTTATATTTTAGCTACAAAAACCTATGCAAATGCATGTAGATATGTGTAAATAGGAAAAGTTAGCAAAAGCATGCATGTTTGTAACTATAGATAATTAGCATGTTTTTGTGCAAAAATAAAAGAATAAAGAAGAAAAAGAAAAAGAGGGAAATATTTAGAATAAATATTGAGCAACCTAACCCAAGGGAGGGCTCAGCATGGGCCTGATCGCATAAAAGCCAAGTAGAGGGAGATAGGGGCTCACATATGTACATATTTGTAAATAAATAAATAATATTTTCCTCATCCAAAAATATGTTGTAAATATGTGTATATATCTTGTACATAAGTTATTAAAAACAAAACAAAAAGATAAAAATCAAAAATCCAAAAACATCTCTTCACCATGTACATAGACCACCTTCTTTATTTATTTCACCTTGTAAATAACCTAATTTATTTTCAAACCTTTTTGTAAATATCCCTTTTTTATGTTTTGTAAATAAAATAAATAAAAAGAAACAAGACAAAAATCAAATAAAAATCACAAAATTAAAATACAAAAATATATTGTATATATACCATGTACATATATGTATATAACTAATTATTTAACCTATGTATATAAATAATAAAAATAAAATAAAAATAGTCTTTTATTCCTCATTTTATCCTATAAATAAATAAAATACAAAATAGGAATAAAAATGTATAAAAATAACTAATTAAAAATCAAAAATTAAAAATCAATATAGTGTATATATACCTATGTATAGCTATTATGTAAATACCTTATTTTGATTTCCAAAAATTAATTAAAAATCACAAAAAAATAGAAAAAATTAAAACAAAAATATTTTGTGTTTTAAGTTTTTGAAAATTCGGCCATTTAAAGGCCCAAAAAAATAAAATAAAAATTTCAGCCTTGGCGGGCTCTGATTGGTCCACGGGGGATTGTTGACCCCCGGTCAACACCTCCCCCAGGACCACCAGAGCCGCGGATCTGCTTTTGGACCCGATTTCTTGATTTTATCCCCACCAGATCCGACCTCCGAATCCGCTAACCCCGGGCTCTAATCCGAGCCTGATCTTCCCTGATCCACGCCCGGGGTGGGTACTTGGGATCCGCGCTCCAAGCTTCTCGCCCGACTCCGATTTAGCCGGACCCCTAGCACTATATATCCCGAGCTCCGCCGCACTCCACTGTCATCTTTGGCTCGCCACCTTCATTCCAGTGACCTCCATTGTACCCACCGAGGTGACAGCTCGCGTTGGCCCTTGTTGCAGAGAGGAAAGGGTGCCCGACCATCGATCCGGCTGCTTCTTGCCGCCGTGCTCCGACGTCCGACCGGAGCTCGAGCCTCAGGCCTTGACGCCCTTCGAGGTGAAGACCAGGAGCTAGCTAAGCTCCAGCATAGTCTCCCGCATCGCCCAGGTAACCTTCGAACCTTCTTGTTTAGTCTAATTTTGAGTTACCCCCAAATCGATTCTCCGACGAGTTCCCCTGATTCCGGCCACCTCGCGTATTATCTCGATCATCGGAACCCGCACCCACCTTCGCCATCCTCCGACGCACGTTCTTCGCACTTTCATCCAACCCAGCTCGCCCCGGAGCTGGGAGTCGAGCTCCTCCATCCCCCGCTCGCCGGAGCTCCTTCGCGCCGACCCACAAGCCACCTTCACCCCGCTTCTTTGGGTCGAGGCACTTTGCCCTCGACCCGCGAAGCTCTTGGTTCACTTTGTAGGTCCAACGGGAGTCATCTGAGACCCCCATACGTTCAGACCAGGAGCTCTCAGCCGTCGACCTCGCCGGAGCCCCTCCAGGGCTCGGCCGGGCCATCGGACACCTTCACCAGCTGCGGGACGACTCCGTGGACCTGTTCCGATACTTAGCAGCAGCTGAGGAGGACTGCAGCTCACGCACGAGGCTGGCGAAGTTCGCCGGCGTCGTGTTCTTCCTCCATCCTCCAGCGCCGTCCGATGTCTCCTCCGCTCCAGACTTGATCCCAGCCATCCATCTTCCGAGGAGCAGCTACCGTCGATCTCGTTGAGGAGCTCATCTGGACCGTTAGCAGCAGAGGAGAGAGGCACCTGAGCCCCACCCCGTCTGATCTTCTACGTGTCCTCGCCTCCACCGTCGATCCGGCCCGAGAGCTGAAGAAGGAGAGCGCCACCATTCAGAGCCGTCAGATCCTCCACGTGGCGCGAATCCGGCCGTCGACGAATAAAGGGGTAAATTACTTAGGCCCCCTCGTAGTTTGTGTCTTTTATTTTTAGTCCTGTAAATATTTTAGTAACTTTATTTACGTAGGGTAATTTGCATTCCGGACCTGGTGCTTGTTTGTATTTGCATGTATGCCCCTGTGTGTATGAGACCACGTGCGTCGTCACGTGTAGTTTAGGGTTATTTGCATTTATTTCCCTGAAGTTCTGTTGGGTTATTGAATGACAAGAAACTTTTTGGTATTTGCAGTTGTGCCCCTGTGAGCATTTTTATTTCTACATGTGCGTGTATTAGTGGGTAAATTGCAAACGAGTCCCTGGGTTTTTGGTACGAGTTATCAAAAGCCCCTGGAACTTGGTTTTTCTTACCAAAAGGCCCCTGAGTGCCCCAGCCACGCGCCACGCGCGTGACTTGCTGGGATTTTTGCACCTTGGCCCTCAGAACTTTGGGTATTTGCACTTACGTCCCTATGCACAGTGCCCCTCTTTGATTTTTGAATAAATATCAAACCACCTCCAAATTCGATGAAAATTTGACACATGGCTCCTGCCATGTTGTTAGATTTTTGAGAATTTTTGAGGACATTTTTGATTTGATTTAGTATTTTTAAAAATTCAAAAACCTTCCTTTTAGCTACTGTCTAGGTTTAAAAATACCAAAAAAATATAAAAACACCTCCAAAAATTCTAAAAATTTTAGTTACTGTTTCTTGTGTGTTGTTTGATTTTCCAGCCAACTTTGGCTATTTTTCATTAAGTAAAACCCCTAAAAATAGAAAAACCCCTAAAAACTCATAAAAATTATAATAAATAATTTAAAAATCCAAAAACAATAATTAGGGTGCCTAAATTTTCCTTATTCTTTCTAGATTACAGGAAAATTACCTCCAGGGCTTTTTGAGATCCTTAAATATTTTATTTTTGGGTCTTAAGCCTTGCTGGACAGTACCTTTCATTTTTCGCACTGTTTGATTTTTAGAAAATAAATTACCCATTAGAAAAATATCAAAAATTCACCAAAAACACTTAAAAACTTAAAAAACATAAAAACAATTTTTCCTTGATTTTTGCTTGATTTTTGGTGTGTTAAATAATTTGCCCAAGTGTGTTGATATTTGTTTTCTTATATTTTCTTTATCTTTTAAAAATCTGAAAAAATATAAAAATTATTAAAAACCACTAAAAAACACTTTTCTTTTATTTTATCTTATTTTTACTACTTCGTAGGCCCTAGGCCAATCCGTGCTCCTTGTGTTCGACCCTGGGAGCTATACCAGGTTAATCACATAGCTAGGACCGCTTGATTTGTTTTGTTTTATTTTCGATTCGTTTCGCGGTTCGATATTTTTCTTGATTGAGTGACCCCGAGTGTTAGAGGTCGCAACGACCTGTCTAGTACCTTTACCTCGTTCGCTCGGGTCGCTCATCAGTCATCAATCACAAACCCTGAAGACCATGAATCTTTTCTTGTCCTGTGAATGTGAAGTCTAAGCTCTCCACCTCAGAAATGGCAACTTGACAACCCTCCTCAACAAGGTAACTCTATGACCTCAATCTGGCCACTCTTTCCTCGAGGAGCAGGGTATTCCCTTCTAAGTTCAAGTACAACCGGCTCAAGAAGAGGGGGAAGAAGAGAATGGGTCAAGGCCAGTGTAGCCAAGTACCCTTGGAAGCTTGACCAGTGTGGCCAAGTCTCCCTGCTGCAAGCTACAACAGGTGGATCATGAAACCAAGCTTTGCTTATTGCACGTCTATATACATACTCCGGTGGGATTATCATTTTCTCTCAGACCCACCACTTTTTTGGAGTTCTTTTCTTTTTGCACATTTTTTTTTCAAGTGCATCTGTACAACATATACATGTGCAGCATATATACAAGGAGTTTTTCCTCTTGAGCCAGTAGACTATCCCTCTTTTGAAGCTTTATTGCAACCCACAACTCCCGTCGTTAGACCTCATGGCAACCAGACCAAGTTGAGACGCACTTCCTTCACTATAAGAAGAAGAGAGGTTCCGCCTAGAAGTACTACCCTCATATGCTACCCCAAGCCAAGGAAGACTGCCTCCTCACCACCTCATCCGTAGAGAGCTCGGTGCATAGTGCGGGTGTCCAAGTAAAGCCATAATCTATATGAGTCATGTGTTGTTGTTAAGTGCTCTACTTAGGCTCATTGAGATGACATGTGATCATAGCCTAGTGAACTCAAAGAATTAAGTCACCATGGACCTGAAAAGCCTTAAACCTAAGCCCTATAAGGTTCCTCTTAAAAATTAGGTGGATTAAGATCTTAATCAAGCTCCATTTCTCAATTTGATTCCAGGCTAGTTTAAATGTCAACTATCATCCAGAAAAACTATATACATATGTACAGAAAGATGCTTATTTACACAAAGTTTTACAATCATGCAAAATTTTTGAAAAATGTTTTGAAATCATGAGTGAATGATGCATGAAGTGCAAGTTTTGCAAAAAGATATTTACACTCATTTACACAAGATTTTTGCAAACTTTTGATTTTCAAAATATTTTGGAAAAATTTTGTACTATATACATAATTTTGATACAAAAATATTTACACAAGCTTTACACAAAAGATTTTTGAAATCATTTTTACAAAAATAATTTGTACACTAGCTATTTATGTGCAAATAAAAGAAGATTATGTACATGAAAAATTTTTAATTTTTGTGATTTTTAGCCATTTTTATTTATAAACACACTCACACGAAGTACGAGTTATGGCTAAAGTATATATGAAATATATACACCCCCCCTATACTTAGCTCGAACGATGTCCTCAGAGTCAAGAGCGATGAAGAATACATAACTCGTGCTAGGTAAAGGGAAGTGAAAAGGAAAGCTATACAAAAAGAAGAATGAAAAGTCAAGAGGGACTCAGGTCTCCCCCCTATACTTAGGATCAAGTAATCCTAAGTATAGCAGGCTGTATACTAAGGGAAAACCTGAGTGCAGAATGTACAGGGTCTACCCCCCCTATACTTAGGGTGAAATATCCCTAAGTATAGGCAGCAAAAACAGGGGTAGCAAGACACGAAGAAAATCACGACTATATACAAGAAGGAGGACATCACTCCCCCTATACTTAAGGTGGAGAATCTTAAGTATAGGCAACAACAGGAGTGATGGAACAGAACGAAGAACAACTCGGTGTTTTCACCCCCCTATACTTAGGATGAGCAGTTTCCTAAATATAGCAAAGATAATCCTAAGCGAGACCTGGGGTGAAAACAAGAACGGAAGAAAGAAGGATCAAACTAAGACGAAACACGTATATACAAAAGAATACAATGTTGAGGTGCCTCTCAACAAGCGCTAGGTTTTACGCCCCTAGCTGGGCGCAAAGGCTAGGACAACGCAGTATCAAGGTTCAGGACGGCATCGGTAAGGCGAATGCCGTACTGTCGCCGCAGTCTCGGTGTGAGAACAACGACGAACTCAACAGTGTAAAATAAGACACCCAGGTATGCAATCAGGCGGGTGTCTGCTACCGGCCAAAGATATGGGAAGAAGTGATCAGGGTCCGGTAGCACAAAAGAAATCATCAGCTCTGGTTTAGACTGGAGTGAGAGTATAGAGCTGAAGAAATCAAACGTGGAGAAGGATGGATCAGTAATAGAATCCTCCACGTCAATCAATGTCTCAAGCAGGTGTGGACAATCAAGATCAGGAGACTCTCTAAACAAACTGATATCCGATGCATGAGATAGAATCATATCAGGCAAATCATCGAACATCTCCAGAATGGGCTCATCCTCGCGAGGGTCATCGAGGTGAGAAGACTCAGAATCAGAATGATCTAAAGACTCAGGTCCGTATTCCGCCAGATCGGAAACACTCTCAGTAGGTGAAACCGAGTGCTCATCGAGTGCGGCATCCTCCCGCAGATAACCCTCGGGGAGAGATGCAGGATCAGAAGTGAGAAGAAGAGGATCAGGATCTAGATGGGCATCTGCGCTGCTATCAAGTATCCACTCAGTGCACCAGGCTGCATCATCATCTGAAGTGTAAGTCTCGGCAATCTGGAAGCAGGAGAAGGTACTAGTCAACACCGCGGAAGCTGGCAAAGTGTCTGCAGCTGATCCTCGCTCTGCGGCTATGCTGGCTGCCAACTGGTCCTCAGGAAATGTATCTATCTCAACAAAGTGGAGGACAAAAGGCTCGAAAACGGGACTCTCTGTGTCTGTACTCTCAAAGTGGTACCCCTCCTCAAGCTGTGGCTGCTGGGCTGAGTCCTGGTGACTGTATGCATCCGAGAAGTGTCTCTGCAGGAAGAAAACTGACTCCTTCGGGACTGGAAACTGAAGTGTCTGAATGAATGGCTGCAAAAGCGGGGGCTCCTCCGGCTCTTGGAGTATCAGAAGATCTGATATCCAAGACTCGTCGACTGGGAATTCTGGAACTGACTCGAACTCCGACTGGAAGGCCAACGGGTACTCAAGTAGACTCTGGGTCCGAACCTCTGCTATCACAGTCATCTCCTCTGTCAATGGTGCGACATCATCCAAATCCTCGGGCTGGTGTGTAGAAGCTGAATCACCATGTAAAGTGACACACCGTACTGGTACAGCGTTGTCCACATGTGTTGTCCCGACCAAGGCATCTCGTGTAGAAGAACTCTGTGAAAGTAACCTCGAGATGGTATCCAGGAGGTGAATGTCGGAACTGCGGTGTGAACCGCCACATGTGGTAATCACCAGTGCTATCTGCTCTGCGGTCATCCCCCGCATGGATATCTCAATCAAATCTGTCAGTGGAAGTCCATGGTCTGGAAATCTCCTCAAGAGGTCAAGAAACCTCGGCCATGCCTCGTGCAACGGCTCCTGGGGGTCAACTGAAAAGTCCATGATCAAAGACCGCATAAACTCTGCTCTACGTGGAGGGAAGTATCTCTGTAGAAACTCTCGGCGTAGCTCTCCCCACGTCTCGAATGTCCTTCCCAATCGTCGGTGCCATCTCATGGCTCTGTCGTGAAGCGTGAATGGGAAGGTCCTGCTCATCAGCTCCTCTGCAGTGACGTCTGAATATCTCTGTGCTCTGCAAAACTCCTCGAAAGCTGACAGGTGAAGATAAGGCTCCTCGTGCGCCTCTCCTGAAAATGTCGGCAGTCGCTGAATGTAGTCCAAATCCAAGACGAATGGACCTAGTGTAGAAGCTGACTGAGCTCCATGTGCTATCTGTTCCTCCATCCTTCTGGAATAGGATATGTCTGCTGATCTCCACTGCTCTCTCGGGTCACCAACGGAGTGCGCTCTTAACTCAGCAACGGCATCGTCCGGGTCTTGCATCTGCTCTATCGGGTATCCTCGGACGTCTCGCACAGCATGCCCAGAGTGATGAGATGAACGGGAGGGAGGGAGCGGGAGGTTGGTCGGAGATCCGACCTCCCTAGAAGGTGGACTGGACTGATGGTCAGAAGATGGAGAAGAAGCCGTAAGAGTCGGCTCGAAGTGAGGGGGATCCATCATCCAGGGATAAAGACGAAGAATAAATGAAGGGAGGTGAGGGAGGGTGATGAGAAAGGATCGAAGGGATCTGGCAATCAAACAAGATGAACAAGCAAACCCCCAATTCACCTACAGACACAGAGCTGAAGACCGAAGGGATCGGTCAATTATCTTGTCAATTTTATTTTAGGTGATCATCCAGTCTATCAGAGCGATTACGTGAGATCAATAGGTATCCAGATCTTTCTCAACCGACTGTCCCGTACTGCAAGCCGGTAATCAGTCAAGAAAGGATCGGAGGCTCTATCCTAATGTGTGGATCACTCTCTCGCTCATCCAAACCAGACAAGGAGGGGGTTGCTCTCCCCAAGACAGATTTTTCGTGAGGTGTTTTTTTAGGTCAAGTATGATTAGCAGTCCCGATTTTATTGTTTTTGTTTTTTAGATATTTTTTTTAATAAAAAGAAACGACTAACGAATTTTTCGATTCTCCTGGTTTATTAAGTCCAAAACAGGGGGGAGAAGACGAAAAAGCCGATGCGCGATAAATCAATGATGCATGCTGAGTAAGAAATGCATACCTGTCTCCAGCACTCTACATGCAATATGATCCGCGCATAAAAGTGAAGACTGAAAAGAAACTAATCTAAATGATGCAGCAGTAAAGCCGAGTCCTAGATGAGCAATTCTAGCGATGAACCGTCTAACCGGTCACCGACCTCCAAGCCAAAGAGTCCGGTCTTGGCCCGTCCCTCCTCTATCCGACAAATCGGGGGTAGGAGTAAGCGCTTTACAATACGGGCTGCGGCACGTAGGCTACGAAGGTAAGTGAATCGGTTATTTTTATTAATGATTTTTAAGTAGGTCCAATTAACGATCTATAGGAACAGATAAGCAGTTAGGTGTGTCGATCCTACTAAGTACGGCACAGTCACCAGAAATTCCTAAGTCTAGGGGCTCGAGCAAAAACCGCAAAAAACCGGAAAAGACAGAAATAAAAGAAAAAGAAAACCGCGTGAAAACCGCGAAAAACCACGAAGGTCCTAAGGGTCCCCCGAGCACACCGGTGCTCGGCGAAACAGACCCGCTACGGTAGAAGAGTCCAAGTCCAGAGAATGGTCCTGTATTATTACAATAATAATGGAACTGAAATAAAAAACCTCGCCCACTCAACTCTCTCTCACTCTCTCCTGCGGCTCCACGAAGAAAGGAGCCGCCTCCGAATCCCGCGGTTGCGCCGGCTTCTCGAAATCAGCCGCCTTGGTCATCGGGCCCTCGCAAGAGAAACAGAGTGGTCAGAACCAATAATCAAATAATAAAGGAAAAAGAAATGAGAATAAAAATAACAGGGTATATATGCAAAAATGTAAAATAAAATAAACAAACAAAAGAAAACAAAAATAAAAAAAAGAAAATAAAGCAAAATAAAACAAAAAGAAAATATAAACAAAAGCCGCGAAAAGCCGCGAGCTCTGAAAGAGCCGCGAAAAGCCGCGAAAATCAAAATGAAACGAAAAGAAAAACTACTAAGCCGTGCTCCCCGGCAACGGCGCCATTCTGATGACACAAAAACCCGAGCAACTAAGGTAAAGGTACTGAATCGATGGTCGTTGCGACCTTAATCACTCGGATGTGTCGATCAAGAAAAATGAACCACTAAATGAAAATAAAATCAATCAAACACTGGTAGCGGTCCTGCTATGTGTTTAACCTGGTATAGCACCCAAGGTCGAACTCAAGGAGCACGGGTTGGCCGAAGGCCTACGAAGTAGTAGAAATAAATAAAATAAAAGAGGAAAATGTTTTTAGTGGTTTTTAATTATTTTTATATTTTTTTTGGATTTTTAATATGTGACGAAAATAAAAGAAACACAAATAAGCACACTTCAACAATTTATTTAATGCAACAAAAATCAACCAAAAATTAAAACAAAAATATTTTTATGTGTTTTATAATTTTTTTATGTTTTTGGTGAATTTTTGGAATTTTTCTGATCTTTATTTTAATTTCTAAAAATCAAAAAGTGACAGAAACAAGGGGTACTGTCCAGCCAAGCCTAAAGTCCCTAGATAAAATACCTAAGGACCTCAAAAAGGCCTAGAGGTAATTTTCCTATAAAATAGATAAAATGAGGAAAATTTAGGTACCAGATTTATTGTTTTTGGATTTTTACTGTATTTATTAGAATTTTTATGGGTTTTTGAGTGTTTTTTAGTTTTTAAGGTTTTTAGGCAATGAAAAATAGCCAAAATTGGCTCGGAAATAAAGGCACACAAACTAAACAGTGGCTAATTTTTATAGAATTTTTAGGGGCGTTTTTATATTTTTTTGTGATTTTTAAACCTAGACAGTAACAAAAATGATGGTTTTTGAATTTTTAAAAATAACAAACGAAATCAAAAATGTCCTCAAAAATTCACAAAAATCCTACAACATGGCAGGAGCCATGTTTCAAATTTTCGTCGAATTTGGAGGTGATTTGATATTTTATTCAAAAATAAAGAAAAGCAACAGCTCATAGGGACCTTTCGGCAAATAAAGCAAAGTTCTGGACCCCTGGGACAACAAGCTTGGAAAGCTTAGGGCTGGAAATGCAAATTACCCCCCGGGCCATGCACGATACGTGTGACTCAGGCCTGGGGGGACCTAATTGCAAATCCTATTTCTATAAATACAAAACGTAACCAGCCAGAACCACAGGGTCAAAAACGCAAATGTACCAAAATACCACGTGACGATGCACGTGTCCACAATAAACAGGGGTATAAATGCAAATCACATAAAAGTTAAGGTCCTCAGTGCAATTTTCACAAAAACAAAAGAACTACACTAAATATTTACAGGATTAAAAACTAAATGCAAAAAGTAAAGGGGCCTAAGACAAATTACCCCTTTTATTAATGTCGAGGGTCGGATGCACGACGCGTGGCAGGTTGGATGGCTGGGATGGTGCGCCGCACACCAGAGCAACCCCTCGAGTCGATCCGACGGCTGGTATGTGTCCACGTGGATGATCGGACGGAGATGCTGCAACGTGGGTTTCCGAAGAAGTCCGGGCTCGGATCGGATGGACGAGGTGCAGCCACGTACTTGATCGGATGGCTGGGAGGCGTCGTGGCTTAACCTCGCTGCTCAACGGTGATGATCGACCCCAGGGAGATCTGGCGGTGGATGCTGCTCCGAGGATGGATGGACACGATCTAATCTGGAGCACCGAAGTCGATCTGATGGCGGACGAGGATGCTGCAAGAACTAGTCGCCGACGAGCTTCGCCGGCCCTCCGTGCGCGCGATGGTCCTCGTCTGATGCTCCTGAGGTGCGGGAAAGCTTCGCCGTGAAGCCCCGCACCCGATGCTCTGCTCCGATGGAGGTGAGGAGCTCCAGAGAGCTCCGGCGGCGTGAAAGGACTGGAGCTGCTGTGCCCAGAAGTTTCGACCTCCAGATGAGGTCGATTGGCCTCGAAACCTACACAGGAAAGAAGCTGGGTCGAGGGCAAAGTGCCTCGACCCGTCAGAGCAGGCGGAAGGTGGACGGTGCGTCGATATGGAGGGTCTCCGGCGAGTGGCGGAGGTGAAGACCCAATGTCCTGCTCCGGGGCGAGACAGGGGGAGTGAAGGGGCGGAGAAGGTGGATAGGAGTTAGGCGAAGGTGATGGCGTGGTCGGATGGTCAAATGGGTGGACGGAGACGGAAGATGGAGGTGGCGGAGCTAAACTACCAGAAAATGAAAAATCGAAACCTAAGCTAATCTACGGCCTAACTAAGCTACCTGATGGGCGCATTCGACTAGGCTGGAGCTGGTGGAGCTCCCGGTCGTTGCCTCAAGGGGCCGTCGAGTTCCCTGAGGCTCAGCGCGCTCGCGGCGGCGCACGGCGGCAAGAACCACCGGATCAGTGACTCCCGGCTGCCCGGGCCTCGCTGCAACTCCAAGGGGCCACGGCTGTCACTCAGGGACGCTGGAAGAGCTCACAGGAACCGAGGGGAAGATCAAAGATGAAAGAATTAGGTCGCCGGAGACGACGTTATATATGGTGCTGGATCCGAGAAGATGATGGTCGGGCGAGATGCTCGGGCTTCAGATCCGTCAAACCCACCCCGGGCGAGGATCCTAGATGATCAGATGATAATCGGAGCCCGGGGTTAAGGTGAATGGCGATCGGGTCGACCGTGAAGAAATTGGAGAAAACGGGTCGGGCGAGGAGGACCCGGCTCTGGTGGTCCTGGGGGGAGAGTTGACCGGGGGTCAACAATCCCCTGTGGACCAATCAGAGCCCGCCAAGCTTATTATTTTTGACTAATTTATTTGGGCTAGAAAATGATCAAATTTTTAAAAACTTAAAACACAAAAAAATATTTATTTTATTTTTCTCTATTTTTTTGTGATTTTTAATTAATTTTTGGAAATAAAAATAAGGTATTTACATTATATAGCTATATATAGGTATATATACAATATGTAGGTTTTTGATTTTTGATTTTTAATTATTATTTTTGTACAATTTTATCCTTATTTTATATTTTATTTATTTATAGAATAAAATAAGGAATAAAAGGGTGTTTTTATTTTATTTTTATTATTTATATACATAGGTAAAATAAATAGTTATGTACAACTATATACATGGTATATGTACAATGTATTTTGGTAATTTTAATTTTGTTATTTTTATTTGATTGTTGTTTTGATTCTTTTTATTTTATTTATTTACAATATATAGCATAGAATATTTACAAAAAGTTTGGAAAATAACTTTATTTATTTACAAGGTCAAATAAATACATAGATGTGACATATGTACATGATGAAGGGGTCTTTTTAATCTTTTTGATTTTTAACTTTTTGTTTTGTTTTTATCTTTTATAAATATATACAAGTATTTACAAACATATTTTTGGGTGAGGGAAGCATTTTTATTTTATTTACATAAATATATACACATGAGCCCCTATCTCTCTCTACTTGGCTTTTATGCGGTCAGGCCCATGCTGAGCCCTCCCTTGGGTTAGGTTGCTCAATATTTATTCTAAATATTTCCCTCTTTTTCTTTTTAATCTTTATTCTTTTATTTTTGCACAAAAACATGCTAATTATAGATTTTTACACAATGCATGCTTTTGCTAATTATTCCTATTTACACATATCTACATGCATTTGCAAAGGTTTTTGTAGCTAAAATATAAGAATAAAGAGTGATGAATGGGTATTCATCATTCACCAGGACCATATGGTTTTCCAATCTTCTTTTTCCGTGAGTTTTGGGATCTGGTAGGGCAAGATGTGTTGGCTGTGGTGGAGGAACTAAGGAGGGAGAACGTGGGTTTTGAGCGGTTGAATCGTTCACTTATCTTTCTGCTTCCAAAGAGGGATGTAGCTTGTTCTATAGAGGATTTTCGACCAATTGCCCTATCAAATGCCATTTATCTCATAGTGGCTAAGGTACTCGCTAATAGACTACGTGAGGTGCTGGTTTCAATCATTGCGAATTCACAAACTGCTTTCATTCCTGGAAGGTATATGATGGATGGGATAGTCACTGCTTCGGAGATTATTGCAGATTGGAAGCGGAAGAAGAGAAAGGGGATGCTTTGGAAAGTTGACTTCTCCAAGGCTTATGATTGTGTCAGTTGGAAGTTCATCTGGTCATCTCTTTCGAGGCGGAGATTCTCAGATGAATGGACTAAATGAATGAAAAGATGCGTTATTACTAGCTCCTTCTCAGTCTTGGTGAATGGGCAGCAGGAGGGTGGTTTCTTACAACCTCAAAGAGGAGTCAGGCAGGGGTGCCCTCTTGCTCCCTTACTCTTTGTATTAGTGGCTGATGCACTGTCACGGATGGTGTCTAAAGCAGTGGATGGGAACTTCTGTGCAGGGTATCAATTGGATGGCATTTCGATACCGATCCTTCAGTATGAAGACGATACAATTTTCTTTGTGGAGGGGGCTGCTCGAGAGGCTAAGGGGATCGCTACTGTGTTGAATCTATTTGGTGAAATCTCAGGCCTCAGGATAATGGTGAAAAGTATGTTTTCGTCCCTTTTAATATGGCAGAGGAGGAGGTAGTGGAGTGTGGACTTTCATTGCAGTCCCAGCATGGGGCACTTCCTATCAACTATCTGGGCTTACCGTTGGTGTATGGACGACTTCAGCAATCTGATTGGATGCCCTTGGTGGAGCGAATGGAGCGAAAACTTGCTGGATGGCGTGCCTCTTGCCTTTCGAGGGGGGGCGTCTGGTCCTTTTGAAGGCAGTCTTATCTGCCGTCCCAGTCTTCTTCATGTCATCTAGGCTCCTTCCGGTGGGGATTCGCAAGTGTTTGGAGTCTTTGATGCGTCGCTTCTTCTGGGCAGGAACTGGAGATTCCAAGGGAGTACCCCTGGTTACATGGAAGGCAGTGGTCCATTCTAAGGACGATGGTGTTCTAGGTGTTCTTGATCTTGAACCGATGAACATGGCTCTTCTTTCGAAATGGGTGGTTCGTATTTGGGGCAGTGACTCGGACCTCCTTTGCTCTTTGTTGCGGAAAATATATGGGGTTAGAGGTGCCCTTTCATGGAGACCTAACCATGTATCGATGCCTTCTAATTTTTGGCGGGGGATTGGCTCCATCCTTCCTCGGATTTCTTCGTCGATGCGACTATGTCTAGGTAATGGCGAAGCTTTTCTCTTTTGGACAGATGATTGGTCAGGCCTCGGGACTCTTTGTGATCTTTTTCCAAGGTTGTATGGGGTGTCTCAAAATCGAAGATTACGGGTGTGTGAGGCTTGGATTGGGAATACTTGGTCACCTCCTTTCCGTTCAGAATTATCAAATGAGAGTCTTTCAGATTTACAGTGTTTGAGAGAAATGCTTTCTCAGGCGAAAATTCCATCTGGTGGACGTGACCATTGGGCTTGGTCCGATGGTCGATTCTTGGTTAGGAAAGCATATAAAGTTTTATACACATCCTTTGTTTTTGATCCAGGGATTTCTATGCAAACTTTGAGACATATTTGGAGATGGAGGATCCCGCGACGAGTCAAAATCTTCATGTGGTTGATGGGAAGAGAGAGACTGCTGACTTGTGCTAGGAGAGCCAGATTGTTCCAGGGTTCTAATGTACTATGCCAACGTTGTTCTGAAGCTGTGGAGGATATTGACCATCTTTTCTTTGGATGTCCAATGTCAATAGAAGTTTGGAGGGAGTTAACTCTCAGGGGAGTCGCAACGACAAATGTTCAGTCTTTCTGGACTTCTGTTGAGACGTCGGGAAATGAACAAACACCAGTAAATGTTCTAAAGGCCGCAACACTCTGGGAAACACTCTGGGCGATATGGCTAGCGAGGAATGGGGCATTATTTAGGAGAGAGAGATTTTATGTAGAGAATGTTGTACATCATGCCAAAATCCTTCGGGATTCTTGGTCTTTGTATTTATGACCTTTAACCAGTGAATATAAAGTTTTTTTGGGTGCTTGCCTCTACGGCTTTGCACCCTTTTTCCTTTCAATAAAAACAATTACACATTACAATGGAGAATAAATTTGAATATTTATTACCTGACATCTATAGAATATCCTTTCTTGAAATTCAATCTAAGATGTGTCATTTCCTTATCTGAGATTATTTAAAAAATCCACCCACATATACGACAAACTACCTAACTTAGGAGAAAAGATTGTAGAGAGAACTATAGAGACCTTTGAGATCTCTTTTAATTGTATTGAGTCTTCTTTGAATCCTATTTCTTCTCATTATAATTGTAATGCTGGCATAGTAATTTCTTATATATTGACGTCGATATTGTTATGCCACAGTTATAAATTGCTCTAGTCCTTTGCCATCATAGATTAGGGATCCTTTGCTTCAGATATAGCTTCTTTGAAGATGACGCTTATGCTGACATTCACCTTATACATCTCATTGTCCCTCATTCTCATAAGAGGGGTTACCTGGGCATCTTCTGATACCATTTTGATTCCATTATTCTAGTTTATCTATCTTTTGAAATTTGATTCATTCATTTTATTCATTTTTTGGTTAACTTTACCTTTTCACTTTTTCTTCGATTTAATGATGGTCACAAGAACATAGTCAAATTTAAGTACGTGGAGTATCAACATTGCTTATAAATAAGTACATGAATAAAAGGTATTTATTACGTATTAGATACTGAAAGATGAGTAGAATTTTGATTTATTAACCAAAATGAAAAAATACTCTTATATTTGTTATGTATGCAATTATAATTTTTTTTATAAAATGACAAAAAAGTTGATAGATATACATAAAAAAAATATATATAAAAAGTCCAGAACATAAAAACTCATTGAAATGTGAATGTCAATTGAAAATTCTTCATATAAACATTCATTTTTCATTTTTTATGACATGCATATTTTGCTGAGTTCTCAAATATATTTTTTGTGACTTAATTATATTTAAGTTTAGGAATTTTCTTGAAATAAAATATAGTTTTATTTGAGACATGACTTCTTGAGATTAAGAATCATGGCATGTATGCATGAATTTCACAATGGTCCAAATCCATTGTCCCATAGAAACATGGTGCTTCATTAGACTATGCCCCGACAAATCAACGGGCCAATTTCACTAGTTTAGAGATAAAAGTTGCCCTCCCTAAGTACGCTCGTCTTTAGTTCCTCCAGTCCTTCTCCATTTTCTCTCGACCACCTTCCTACTCCTTTTCGAGTCTTCTCCTCACCAGGCATTACATGAACGCCTTCTAATCTTTGCCATACATTCAGTTTCTTGTCCATGTTGTTGAACCTAGTCATATATCTTCTTCTATATATATACACCCCGCTCACAGGATTTGAAAATATCTTCGCGCCACTTTCTCCTCGTTCGAGGAAGCTCCTCAAGGATCTAGGTATGTCGTCGACTTATTGCTTCAAGAGATAACGATATGGTGGGGATGGGATTTAGGTGGTAGGAAAAGGGACTCTCAGTAAGTGAGGATGGAATGAGATGCGATGATCCATTCCACCTCCCGATGGAGGTATATAAGGGTGCATACCATCGCATCTTCTGCTCCATTCCCACGCCTTGTCAGTTAGGGTCTCAACGAGACTTGTCCCTTGCGTAAACACTGTCAACGGTTTTGACCACTCGATCATATTGTGAAACTTGTAATAACATCTTCCACTTGACCGTAGTGGTCAAAGCTTTTGCACTCCCACTATTCATGTAGTGTATATAGATGTCAGTAGTGAGGTTTATTATTCATTAAGACCTCTTCCTTGATTATGCATTACTGAGTCTCATTAAACCAACATGTTTAATATAGGTGCTAGCTGCTATTCTCTCGTTTAGAGAATCGACTAACATATCACTTATACGTATATATGTTACAGTAATTTCTTTTTTTGTCACTATATCTTGTATATAGTGATATTGGATTTCGATGTGCCTTTCTTTAGAACGGCTGGACCCACTATTGATCAAGCTTATTGCAGTCTGATTATCATAATACACTTCAATTGGACATTAAACCAATTAAAGGTTTAAGTTTTCTAGAAAGCATTTAATCCAAACCGCATGAGTGATGATCATGCTGCATGAGGTGCCAGCTACTATTCTCTCGGTTACAGAATCAACTAACATATCACTTGTAAGTATATATGTTACAGTAATTTCTTTTTTTTCCACTATATCTTGTATACAGTGACATTGGATTTCGATGTGACTTTCTTTAGAACGGATAGCCCCACTATTGATCAAGCTTATTGCAGCTTGATTATCATAATACACTTCAATTGGACATTAAACCAATTAAAGATTTAAGTTTTCTAGAAAGTGTTTAATCCAAACCTTATGAGTGGTGACCATGCTACATGTATTGTATTGTGCCTCATGTGTAAGTAGATACACATCCTTGTTCCTTGTTACACTAAGAAATGGTTGCTCCACCAAACAAGAAAAGGTAACCAAATGTAGATTTCCTATCATCTACTTCTCCTCCAAATTCTGCATCGGAGTATCCTACTACTTCAAGTGATTCAACTTGATATACCACTTTCAGATGTACAATCCCTTTTAGATATCGAAAATCCTCTTTACAACTTCCAATATACTGGTTTGGGATTACTTTGATATCTACTAACTATTCTAACTAGATAAGTCAAGTCAGGTCGAGTGCACATCATTGCATACATCAAACTTCCCATCGCTTCTGCATATGGAACTTTTAAATATTTTTGCGTCTATTCAGTTCAAGTCTATTCCAAGCACGATCAGTGTAAGAGCTTGATGAATCTAAGATTCTCATTCTTTATTCTTTTATCTTAGCTCTTTCTTTTAGCAAAACCATCTGTAAATACTTGTAATTACAATGAATTAACAATTTGCATGCTTGTGTTAATATCTCATAATTAGCACATATTTTGAAAAAATAAAAGAATAAAGAGAAAAGAAAAACAAGAATGTATTTAGACTAAATACAAAGTGACCTAAATCCCAAGAGAAGGTCAATCCTTGACCTGATCGCAAAGAAAATAAGTAGAGAAAGATAAAGGTAAACAATGTATTGTACATATCACCTATACTTGTACAAAATATTTATTTATCTTTGACAAAATAAAATTATTTTATTCTTTTTACATACTTGAATGAAGCTGTAAAAATAATAAAAAAATAAAATAAAAAATCATAAAAACAAAATAAAAATAAAAACAGCAATTCCTTGTACAAAAGACACATGTACATAACATAATATTTATTTATTTTGTAGACATAACTAATTCATAAAAATCAAATAAGAATAATTTTGCATTCCAAAAATTTCTATGTAAATAAATAAAATATAAAATAAAACGAATTTTTGTAAAAATAATAAAATAAAAATACTTATACAAAATACATAGGTATATTATACCTGTATATAATAATATATACTGTATATACTTTATTTTATTTTTCATAAAATAATTAAAAATCATAGGAAAATAGCTTATAAGATAATAAACAATTTTTATTTTATACACTTTTCATTTTAAAATCTTTTACTATTTTATATTTATTACTCTTTCATTTTTTGTAAATCATGAATTTCTATTGGGCCATGCAGGATTGTTGACCTTGGTCAACGTCTCCTGCTAACTAGGTCGGGTCCTCCCTTACGTCACTAGAGCTCCTTCTCGAATTTCTTCTGATCAGATCTGACCTCGGATTGCTTCGATTCCTACGCCCGATTAAAGTTCTAATATCCACGATCCTCATGGATCCCTAGGCGCAACCGGATCGCCCTAGATTCCGCTCCACGCTCCGATCTTCTTGGACCCTTGAGCATCTTATAAATACACTCTTCCGCTCCTCCAGCTCTTCATCTCATCCCTCGCACCACCCAAGACCCCTAGCCACCTTCAGTGGAGTGAGAGCTACCTGGAGCACATCTTAAGACCCTTCAGAGACGCTTGGAGGCTTGTAGCGCGGAGGCGGTCGGAGCTCCACCGCGTGAAGCCTCCCACCCAACCGCATATCGGTTGAGGCCAAAACCAAACCATCCACCTTCTCCTGGAGCTTCTGAGTTCATTGGTAGCCTAGGTATCGCTCCTTTCATCCATATTTTCTTGTTTTGATCCATCTTCCATTTCATCACCGTCGCACGCTTTCCTGCTCCGACAAGCTGGTCTGAGCCCCTCTACCTACATCCATCGACACAGATCGACTCCCCAACCCATCACTCACCTTATAACACTACTTGATCACTCTTAGGCTCGTTGATCCTAGAGAGATTTAGGTCGGGTCTCCTCCCCACCCCGTTCTCCGGAGACCCAACATTCCATTCCCCATTGCTTCCCTTTATTTCCAAAGCAATAAATAGGATCAGAGCATCGCCTCTAAGTCCGACTACCCTATACAGGTACAAGTATGTGCTTCGAGTACCATTTGAACCCCCGGCTGCTCAGGAGGAGCAACTGCAGGTGGAGGACCAATGTACGCCTAATCCACCTATCCATCTTCCCACTAAGCGCAGAGCAAATGCACGACACTGCTGGACCCCTCAGAGCTTTCATCTGAGCGACGGATCTCCTCCCTCGCTCACTTGAAGTTCACCCTGAGCGAGTTCTTCCAGCCACCTTCTCCACCGTTCGATCGTTGTACTCATCCCAGATCTGATCCGAGCCCTTCATCTGCACCTCATCTTGATGTTCAGATTAGATTTGGGTCCCGCCATATGAACCACCCGACAAAAGGGGTGCTCAGACCGTTAGATCATATCTGACTTGTCAGATCTGACCGTACGTCTGTGACAAGCCCTGGTCCGTCAGATCCCTCTGCAACAACCATTAGGGTCGTACGTCAGAGTCTGCTTCCGCGTGTGCCACGTGTCCCCATTGGGTATATTTCACTTTCATCCTTGCATGTTTCCCTATTTCACCTTAGTCCAGTAAATAAAATGTTTAGTTGAAGACATTTGCAGTTGAACCCTCATACTTTTCGTATTTGCATTTCAGTCTTGTCAAGTGTGAGTTACATGTGTCCCCACGTTCTTTTTGGGTTATTTACAACTTTTCTCATGCACTTTTATGTTGTTAATGATTGAATGTTATGTTTTGAAATTTGCATTTATGCCCCTGTGAGTTTGGATCACGTGTGACACATGCTTGGAGTGGATTAATTGCAGATTTGTCCCCTATGATTTTATAACGTGTTATTGATTGGTCTCGAAACTTAGAGTATTTGCTATTTAGTCCCTGTGAACTGTTTCTAACTTGCATGTTTGTGTATGATGCAATAAATATCAAATTAACCTTAAAATTTGTATAAATATTACAAGTAGCTCCTGCTAGTGTGTAATAATTGTGGTGATTTTTGTGGGTTAATTTGCTTGCATTTTACATTATTAAAAATTAAAAACTACTAAAAAGAACCCAGTTTGACTTATAAAAAATATAAAAATTGAAGAATGTTTTGAAAATCTCACAAAAATTTCTGTATTTGTCTTTTATTGTGTTTTAACTCCAATATTAATTTTGTTTGAAAAATCTTTATAAAAACCCTAAAAATCACAAAACAATCAAAACTTATAAAATTGATATAAAATCAAAGAAAAATCTAAAAATTGTGTTTTCAATTCATTTTGTAGCTCTTTATTTCTATTTTATCATAGAATTCTAATCCGGGACTTTTGGGCACTTTAATTTTTTTTAGCTTGCACATTGATCTTGGTTGTGCACTGTTTTTCATTTTTAGCACTGTTTGATTTTTAAATATTCACAAAAACATTTGAAAACTCTCTAAAAATTATCAAAAATAATTCAAAACCCTTAAAACCCAAAAATACTTTTAGTTTTATTTTATGAATTTTTTGGCTATTTTAAAAAATCCAAAAAGAGTGTTGTGTGTTTTATATTTTGTGTTTGTTTGCTTTTTATAGAAAAATAAAAATTTGAAAAATTAAAAACCACTAAAAACATTTTATTTTCTGAGATTTGACTACTTAGTTTTTCAATCGTGCTCATTGTGTTCGACCCTGGTCGCTATACCGGGTAAATAGAATAGCAAACCACTTACACTTGATTGCTTGATCTGTTTTAGTGGTTATTTTTCTCGTTGACCGTGCCGAGCGATTTGGGTCACAAAAACCTTGATTTATTTTTATACTTAACCCGAGTCGCTTGTACGCTCATCAGAATGGCGTCGTTGTTGGAGAGCATGGCTTAGTAGTCGGATTTCATTATTTTTGTATCTATTTGTTATAATTGCTTTATGACATTCTCATGTTTCACTTTTTGATGCGAGGAACCTCTAATGATGACCCAGTTCGCTTTTGGAGGAGACCGCATCCTAAATGGAGTAGAGGAGGCTAGAAGATAGTTATTGCTGATAACTTATTTTATTTATTTTTGCAAAACATTATTGTAATAATTCTAGACTTTGGACACTTGAACTCTCTTGGTTGATTTAAGGTTTGTTTCGTCGAGTGCCAGTGCACTCGGGGGACCTCACCGCGGATTTTCCGAGATTTTTTGCCATTTATTTTCTATTTGATTCCTGAGGTTTTGGCCCCTAGATTTAAGACTTCTACTTGATTGATCTCGTAATTTGCTATGGTCGAACCCCTTAATTGCTTATCTGTTCCTATAGAATGTAATTGGACTTAGCTAAAGTAAAACATAAAAAGTTAACTTATTGGGATTAGAGACCACATGCCGAGAGAGGCCGTATATAGTGCTGGCAGGACCCATTATGGTGGGCACTGATCGGCATCGAAGACCGGACTCTGGTCTCTTTTCTTGATAGTTATCTATTGTTCTTCACAATAATAGAAGTTGCTCATCTAGGGACGTTTTCCTCGTGCATCATATAGGTAGTTTTATATCAGTCTTTATTTTATGCGTGGATCACCCTGCATGTAGAGTGTTGGAGCAAGGTACACATTTCTATCTCTTCATGCATCATAGGGTTTGATCTCACATCAGCTTTTCCGTCTTCCTTCCCCCACTTTTATTGGACTCAAAATAACCAAGGAAATCAGAAAATTCGTTAGGTGTTGTTTTTATTCATAAAAATAACTACAAAAGTGATAACAAATAAAATTTAGGACTATTAATGCAAACTTGACCTAAAATCTACTTCACTTAAAAATCTTTATTTGGGGAGAGTCACCCCCTCCTTGTTTGATTTATCTGCAGCGAGAGAGCAACCCGCACACTAGGATAGAGCCATACTTGATCTCTCTTCAGACTACTGGTCTTGTGGTTAGTTGTTCTCCAGTGAGGATTTCACCGTGTAGCCGGTAATCGATCTAGGAGCTCCTTAGTATATTGGGCAGAACGGGTAGCCGGTAAACAGTCCACATCCACACTGGCTAGGAAAAACTAGTTGTGAGATTCGAGACAGTCTCCTGGGAGCTTTGGGTTCCCAACAGCTAGCTTAATCACTCTGATAGATTGATTTATCATCTTAATAAAATTGGACAAGATTAACGACCGATCTTTCACGGTCATTAGCTCGCGTTGCGTAGGTGAACATGGGGTTTGATTTCTCATCTTGTTTGCATTCCAAATCCAGTTGTCATAAATCCACACATCACGATGATGGGAAGGAGGTCCCTTATATGGCTTTTGACAACACAACTTTCTAGCACTCCTCTCCATTCATCTAGGGAGGCTTTAGAGAGCTCAGACCTGCTCTCTGAACCCGATTTCGCTACCACCCTTCTTCTTTACCTGAGGTACCATAGCATAGGCCAGTACAACTATTCGTTGATTTGACAACACCTAATCTAGGGTCTTTTACCTTTGTAGAGACCAGAGATATGTCCAACAACGAGAACCACACTGATGAGCAGTCACAGACTTCCTCATATGTATTAGATCAGGCTGCCATCAACAACACATTGCTCACTTCTCTGGAGGCCATGCAACGCCATATTCAGAACTAGGGAGTTTTCATGGCAGAGGTGAGACGGGAGCTAACACAGATGAGAGCTGGGCGAGATGAGCCGTAGATACCAGCCGGTGGAGATATACCATGCCAGGAGGGCGAAGACGGACATCCCGAGGAGCCGGTGAGGCCAACATGGACGATGAGGCAGTTGCACAACCCTGGTGCAACCCTCACCCATTGATGGATCCAACTACCAGAGATCCTTAGTGACTTCGAGCTTCGCTCCCAACGATCCATCTACTACCTAGATTCCATGGGCTAGCCACCGAGGAGCCCCACCTCCATCTGCATGAGTTTTAGATGATATGCAGCACTGTCCACGCCAGATTTGTAGACGAGGACACGATCAAGCTGATTGCCTGCCCGTTCTCCTTATTTGACAGAGCAGCCTACTGGTTGAAGCAACCAGAGAGGGTAGTCACTATGTGGGAGCAGCTCTGGACCGAGTACTTGAATAAGTACTATCCACTCGGCCGGACCAATGCAGTGTGAGCGATGATCAGCAACTTCACGATGATCTCAAATGAGCAGTTCCATCAGGCTTGGGATCAATTCAGAGAGCTCATTAACCGGTATCCACATCATGAGATATCCAAGCCCAACCTTATTTAGAGCTTTTTTGTGGGCTGACACCGGAGCTACAGGGACTAGTGAACGCCTCGTATAGATGGTCCTATTTTACCAAGGACGAAGACCAGACCTGGGCCATCTATGAGGAGATGGTAGAGAACTATACAGTGATGTCCCAGACCTGCGTCTACACTCAGAGGAAGCCTCTCCCACAGGCCGTTTCATATTAGAAGATTGCACGCGTTGATATCGTTCCATCCACTTCTTCATCAGCAGCAACACTTGCCGAGTCTTCAGTTACCGACGTGGGAATAGTCGGCCAAAAGTTGGACCACATCGAGATTATAGGGAAGAAGCAGAGCCAAGGAATGGACAAGCTCAACAAGCTTGATGAGCTTTGATGAACCTTAGATTCATCACTCTAAAGTCATGAATTAACCTCAAATCCCTAAAATTCATTAGCATTTCTTCATTTATTCTGCATAATTAGCATTTATACATGTATTGATAAGAATTGCATTTTATCACTCATTATTGCACAAAATAAGAAGCCAACAATCTCAGTCCAATTGACCTGTAAAATAGCCTAAATTCTCTGATTTTTAACTAATTCATGCTAACTGTAATTGACCTGAAACCACCTCCATTGTGTACACAGTACTAACAAGCATAAATAAAAAATACAAAAAAATCACTAACCTAAATAAGTGGACCAAAAAAAACAAACACTAGTTGCAGGATTTTTGGACTAAAATCTTGATATATTTCTCATCTAGTGTTCGATTTGATCTTACTCACTTTTTAACTAATGAACATTCAGATACCTTCAAAACAAGACCGAGTTCAAGTGAATCGGAGCTCATATGTGAAAGTTGGGTTTTGGGCCTCTTTTGTACATTTTGTATTTTAGCGGTTTTGACCTAATATGTTATGTACATAATTAACTCATTTTATTTTATTTCTTTTCATTTATTATTTGATAAAAGTTTTATTAAAATGCACAAAAATCCAAAATTAAAATGAGCTTGAAATCAAATAAACTAACTGAGTCCGAGTCTTCAATAACTGTCTATACAAGAAATGTAGTTTTTGTATTTTATTTTATTTCTTTATTTTCTTAATTAATAAAAATTAAAAAATAGATTAATGTATAAATATTTATCTTTTTTATCATATTTTCCGGATTTTTATCTCGTTTAAAAATGACAAAAATATATAAACCAAAAAATGAAGGTATTTTATGTAGATGGAGTACCCCAAAAATATTACTTTGTGCAAATGACTGATTTTGGTTTTGGTCTCTTCATAAAAGTTGTAGATCTCATCAAGACGAACAACGTTATGGAGAAAATTTTTCAGTCCGAGGTTGTTTGTTATTTCTTTTTTATTTATCTATGTATTGTTTTCGATTTTTCTGGTGGTTACACGTGGCCGCTCCTAGAGCCGCCGCGTGTCACCCTTTTTGGCCCTTATATATATTTTCATTTTTTAAAAAAAATTAAAAATTAAATATTAAAGGCATGCCACGTAGCTACACTAGGGCCGTCCGATTTCTGCCGATCGGACGGCACCTGTGCGCCATCCCCTTTCTCTGATCCTCCCCCTACTTTCCCAATTGGGAGGTGGTGCCGCCCCACAAATCTCACCGCGCCGCCCAACCACCTTCCATATATGGCCATCCGTAACCCCATCTTTGGTCAACCGCCTCCGTGAGTCTCATGCCCCCTTCCAATCCTGTCATCTCCTGCGATCTTGACAAATCCCAATCACCTCCATCAATTCATGATCTCATCCCTGATCTGCCTCTCTAATCAATCATCGTCGAGCCTCCCAAATCCCAAAGGATCTCCATCAATCTCCTCCTACCATCTCCGTCGACCCTTTCTCCCCTCTATTTAATGAACATCTCCGCCCCTCAACCAACCCATCCGTCGTTACATCAGGCAAGAGCACGTCAAGGTGCCCCGAAGGTGACAGCTCCTATATTCCCTCGTCTCCAGCGATCCCTTTGCGTGGTGCGATCCGAGGTCTAGCTACCTCATTTCAGACCTCCCTCGAGGCTGCCTTGCTCAGACACCTATCATTGAGCGACAACCACCAGGTACCTCTCCTCCTTCCCTTCAACCTTCATCTTCATCTACATTCCGCATCATCGTTCTCTACCTCCACCTATCCATCTTCAATTGCCTTGACTCCGTCATCAACTTCACCATCGTCATCAACCTAAGACTCCCCTCCTCCGCACTTCGACTCCAGCTACTCCGGTCTACCATCGAGCTTCACCCACCCACTCCATTTCCGACTTCGTCTACCTCATCTACGCCTCCACGTGAGCCTTCCACCTTCACTCGGTCGTTCTCCATCGACGCTTCTCATCATCGCCTGCAAGAATTTCATCGCCAACACCATCGACAACCTTCGCCTTCATCTCCACCACTGACCGCTAGAGCATGCGGCTCCGCTGCAGGCCACCTCCAGCTCCTCCTTGGCCGTGTGTCAGCCGAGAACCCTTGCATCTCCTGCTCCAGCCGCCGACCACCGCTCCTTCACCGCCACAGTCAATCGCCAGAGCATCCGACTCCACTGGAGGCCACCTCCAGCTCCTTCGCCGCTCGAAAGTTCTCCTTCCCCTCACGTGATCCGAAGGTGTGGAGGGGGGATTTTTGCACTCGAAGCCCTCGAAGACCCTCAAATTACCAGAAAAACCCTGCACGTAACAAGCACGTGGGGGATTGTCGATTTTGCAGCTTAACACTTGGACATCAACTTATTTCCAGAATCATCCTCGAGCACGTGTGGCACATGTGATTCCCCAAGAAATTTACAAGGAGCCCCTGCCCTTCTGCCAATTCACACAATAATCCCCGCCGTCCAGAGGGCACGTGCGACGCACATGCCACTATAGGAATTTTGCAAACACCCTTCGATGTTTAGGAAACCACGATTTTGCCCCTATTCTGCATTTTCTGTATTATTTAATTATTGTAATATTGCAATGATACCCTTGTGTTCCTTATTTATTTTAGACATCTACATCGCATCATTTTATTTATCAATAATAGGCATTTTGTTCTACAAATTATTCTCTACATTATGGCATGTTTGTGATATTTTTCTAGATTATGATTAATTAATAATTAATATTCTTGTGATAAATTGCATATTTTTTTCATCTTGTGCTTTGAAATACATAAGTAATTTACCATAGCTCTGAAAAATGCCAAAAAATTCACGGACTAAAGCATTAATTGTATTTAACATTGTGCCCAAAAAGAATTGATTTGCATACATGGTTTGTTCTATAAAATTCATTTTGCATATTTCAATCTTTAATTTTTAATAGGTATTAAAGCTCATTTTTTAAGCTTTAGGATTTTTCTGAGATCGATTATCTAGTAATAGATCTTGGATAATTTTATCCCTTGAAAAAATATTTAATATTTACTATAATTAATTATTGAAATTCACTTTGTCTGCATTCATAAATTCATAAAACATTTATCTTGCATCCGAAAATCCTAAAAAATTACAGTGCATTCATTTCATCATTACTGACATCTCGGTCAAATTTCGTAATTTTCAGACATCGTTTGATTGAAAATTGCAATTCAGTCCCTAAAATAGGCCTCATTTTTGCATTTTGCATTCCAAAATTGCATTAAAAATACCAAAAAAACCGCATCGAAAATCGTACACAAAGTTTGATAGACATAATTCTAAGTTGTTCCTTTGCCTCCTTGAGTTCGACCTTGGGACTTGCCCAAGTAAATTAAACATAAAACCACACTGATTAAAGATTGATTAATTTCATGTGGTTATTTCTTGATCGATTCCGAATTCCCTCCTACAAAAAAATGACAAAATTAAACGACAATTCACGTAGATTAACTTAGGGTTTTCACAACTCATCAGATGGTGCCCTTGTTGGGGAGGCAAACGGCTTAGATTTTACATAAAAATTTTTTTGTTCGGTTTTTCGCATTCGGGTAGTCTAATCCTCGAATATTCACTGTATATTTTCCATTTTTCCTTTTCTGCATTTATTTTATTTACAGTCTTTTTTTCCTTATTTTATTTTTGATTAATTTTTGTGTCACTCTCTTACATTGTCTTTCTTATTTTTATTGCGAGGTAACTGACATACGTTGAGTGATTTTCGACAACCGACACATATTCACTGACTTCCGAAAAGGCGCATTAAAATTAAGATCGAGTCGATTCGTGAGAGAGCGTAGAGTCTAGGATTTATTTTTTTGCAATTTTAATTTCTGTAATTAATTTCTCATTTATAGCAGTGTCTGTTTGGACTCTCATGTGTGTAACAAGACCTTGAACTCTTTCCGTGGTGTGCCGTGGCATGTTTCATTCTCCGTTGAGGGTGGGGCCTGACTTGAGTGGCGCGTAGGTTAGACCTACACGTACGACTATTAGAGCTTCTAAAATTTTTGATTGTGCTCGTAGAACCTAGGACCAAACTTCACATTAATTGAGACGCAAATTAGATCATTCAACATAGTCAAATTCAAATCAATGCTTCACAGCTAATAGAACTTTCTGCTAGGTGCGATTTTTATCGGCTTGCATTCATCTAGAATAATTTTCAATTCTTGTATTGCATTACACATGGAGATTACGAGGAATCACTGTAAGTATTCTAACTGAGCATACATCATCGTTTTTCGCTTGCATCGGTTATTCCCGAATTCCTCCCTCCTGTTTTGTCACTTAAAAATCAAAGGAAATTGGGACTGGATGGTGGACGTGCATTTGTACTCATCTAATTTTTCAGTGATTGCATAATTAAAATCAGGACTGCTAAATATATCCCACTTTAATTAACCCATAAAATCAAGAATTTTTGTGGGAGATCAACCCTGACCTCGTATTCATTTATCTTGCAGAGAGGAGAGAGATGCACACTAGGATAGAGCCAAGCCAGAATTTTCTTATTGACTACTGATTCCAAAAATAATGATTAGCTACTTCTCAGTGAGGAATATGGGTAGCCGGTAAACGGTCGGATTTCCTTAGCAGAGTGGGTGGTTTAAAGAACATTGTGTAAGGTTCCGTCCTTAAGTAATACATGTAGCCATTTTACGGTCCGTACTTACATCCATACTAGTTGAAAGTGGATGCAACTAGTCGTAAGAATTCGGGCCAGTTTTTAAGAAAAATTTCTGGCACCTAACAGCTCACTTAAACGTTTGTAAGATTTGAATTATCATCAATTAAAATTAACAAGATAATTGGCCAGACTCTTGCGGCCTTCACTGTGTGAGTTGGTGAAATAAGGTTCTGGATTGTGTTTATTTTGTGCATAGATTCAAGATAATCATCAAATACCACACATTTGTGCCTACATCATGAATCGTAAGACTTTTCCAAATCACTTGAAATCGAGAATGGAAGATTGTGGTGAATTTTATTCGGACTCTACGAACCCCCCACTGGCCACCACAAACTTACCAATCTCAAAGGTTCGGAGACACTCTTACTCCAGACCACCTTGGGTTCGTGGACCCTTTTCCCATGGATCCTCTTCATACAATTCCTTCTTCTTTCTTAAAGGAGGTCAAACCCACACTGTTTCTCTCTCTCTCTCTCTCTCCTAAACACCTCGATGAAAGCTCTCACCTTGATGATTCTTGATCAAATTCTTTCCACTCTATTAACTCAAATCCATTATATTCTGATGGTGAAGAAGAAGAGGAGAACCTACAGAATATGCCTCCTAAGAAAAGCGATCACGAAGATGAACCAAATGAAGACCCGATGCAGATTATTTTGGCAAGATTGGCTACATCGAAGCAGCAACAACTTTTATTGAGGGAACAAATAGAATGATTAAATGCTGGGGAAGAACCTCCAATGGAAGCAGCATACAAACCTGCTTAGTACAGAGTGAGAAGTTATCTACAACCACTCGAACCAGAAATAAACTATGAACTGTAACCACATGTCTTGAACTAACTGCCACAGTTTCATGGTAATGCTGCTAAAGAGCCATATGAATTCTTATGGGACTTGGAGTTAGTATGCTCAAATTTAAGACATCCCCAGGTCAGCTAAGATTACATTCATCTCATTGCACTTCCTTTCGCCTTGAAAGGAAAGGCAGACTACTGGGTGACGAATTTAGGTGTGATAGTGACCACGTATGATCGGTTCAAGAACTTGTTCTTGAAAAAGTGCTACCCTTTGAGTCGGACCAATCAAATGAGTACACACATTACTAGTTTCTCTCAGATGCCTAATGAACCACTATGTGATGCATGGGATAGATTTAAATTTTACTACAAAAGTGTTCGTGCCATGATCTGGATGACAACATCTTGGTCCAGTCACTTTATTCTGGCCTCAGCTACGAGACACAGGGATTAGTGAGCGCTGCCTGCAGAGGCAACTATACATCATGAGGTGCTGAAACCGTCTGGAAAGTACTGGAGCAAATGGCTGAGACAAGCCGCTCGCAGGTTGCCAGTAGGGCGTATACCGATTCCCTCAACATACTTCAATCTAAAGGAGGAAAGAAGACTATTGCGGAAATAGATGAGGATTTGACTCCAAACATGGGCATAATTGCTGATAAGTTAGTGGTTGTGGATCAGATTCACAAGAGGATGAACGACATCAACAACAGGACTTCCCAATTCCCAAAGCAAATGGAGGAGCTGACTGTGAAGGTATCCAAGATTGGGGTACCAGCTGCAGCTACATCCGCGGTTCCCATTTATCGCATGCATCACGTCCAGGAGCAGTCAGGATCTGGACAACACAAACAATGGGCTCAGGACTAATCTGATGAGCATCCTACCGACTAGTGTTAAGTATCAATATAAATCAAGGGTCATTGCGACCCCAATCAGTAGGACAAAACTCAACAACAAGAAGAAAGAACCACTCAATCCAAAAGATAAGAAAAATCAAAGCATGCAAAAATGTAAGCGGTCTTCGCTATTCATTTTTACCTGGTATAGCAACCAGGGTCGAACACAAGGAGCACAAGTAAACCTATGAAGTAGTCAGAATTCAGGAAAGGGAAAACATGTTTTTTGTGGTTTTTAATTTTTGCAAATTTTTAATTTTTGAACTAATGAACATAATTAAGCAAAAAGGAAACAAGGCACACAATTTATTTTTATTAAAGACTAGAAATGCTCAAAAATTCAAATAAAATATTTTTCGATTTAGAAATTTTAATTGTTTTTGATAATTTTCTGGGAATTTTCTAGTGTTTTTGTGATATTATAAAAATCAAATAAGGGCTAAAAATATAAACAATGCACAACCAGGATTAAATTACAAATTAAACTTAACTAAATGCCCTAAAATCCTAGGGAGCAATTTTATGATAAACTAGAAGGCAAATGCTACAAACAGGAACTAAAATGGTTATTTTATGAATTTTTGGAATTTTATATGATTTTTTTTAATTTTTTAGGTATTTTATAATTTTTAGGATTTTTACAAGAGTTTTTCAAACAAAAATGCTACTGCAAACAAAGCATACAAACACACACACGCACACAAATTTTAGTAGAATTTTTAAGGTGATTTTTCAAATTTTTATATATTTTCCAAAATAGATATGACGCTTTTTAGGGGTTTTGATTTTTTAGAAAAAATAAATGAAACTAAATTAATCCACAAAAATTACCATAAATATTAAGTGTTAGCAGGAGCTAACAACAATTTTTATAGAATATTTGGAGTCAATTTGGTATTTATTTAATTAGGAAAGATCCGGACAGTTCACAGGGACCTACTTGCAATTAAAATAAAGTTCGGGGGCTAAGCGATAACATGCATGAAAAGACTAGGGCGAAAGTTGCAAAATGTCCAATCAATTCAAGCACATGTTCAATAAACCATGCATAGGGGCATAAATGCAAATGTCAGAAACTTCTCATTCAAATCATAACAGCTCAAATGTTCAGGATATATCATGCAATTAACCCACAAAATCATGTGAGCATGCACGTGTCTCAGATTTGGAGGGACTAAAATGCAAATAGTAAAAGTTACGAGGTCCAAACTATAAAATATCTGAACTACACTTTATTTTACTAGACTAAAACTAAATACGAAACTATGCAGAGATGAAAGGGAAATATACCCTTAAAAGGTACGTGCGGAACACGTGAGGTCACATGGCGGGCTCTGGAGGCGGCGCTAGCGTACGATCCTGGTCACTGACAGCCCCAAATCTAACGGTCTAGAGAATGTCTGCTACGTGCTGTCAGATATGTTAGATGGGGTCAGATCTAACAATTGAAAGGCTGCCAAGGCTGATGGCTTAGATGATGTCTGGAGCGAAGAGGTCCATCCGACGGCTGGGGAATGGTCTGGAAGACCACCTCCAGGCAGAGCTTTGATCGAGCGGAGGAAGAGATCCACTGGCGTGATTGAAGAGCGAGGAGGTCTAGTAGCTTCGTGGAAGTGCGGCGTGTCGGGCGTAGATGTCCGATGGAACAGGTGGATAGTGGTGGCGATTGCTGGTCACCTGGAGGTGCTCTGCCTGAGCAACTAAAGGCTCGAGAGGGGTTCCTTATGCGCGATAAGACCTACAATAGGTAGCTCGACTCGGGGGCGTTGCTCCGGTCGGGGTTATTGTATATAAAGAGGGCAGAAGCGACGGGGAATGGAACTCAACTCTTAGCGACTGTAAAGGAGGGGAGTCTTGACCTTAATCTCGACCTGGTGATCAAGTCTAAGGGTGATCAGATTGCGCATGATGGTGGATGGCAAAATGGGGTATCGATCGGAACGGATGGAGATGGAGGACGAGGCTCCGACCAGCTGGTTGGAGCCAATGGACGTGTGACGGAGGATGATGGAAAGATTGAATCAAACTGGGAAATGGAAGCTAAATGATAGGTACCTGAAGGTTCATAAGTGTTCCTACGCTTCAGTTGAGCATGGTAGTTAGGGCGTGGCCTCAACCGTGCTGTGGCGGGCAGGGAGGCTAAACACGGTGGAGATTTCCGGCCACGTAGTGAGATGTGGGTACATGCCACCAAACTTCGATCCGAAGGCACTTACATGCTACTGTCACTCGGCTGAAGGTACCCAGGGGTGAAGGAAGGGGCAAAGGGGGAGGTGCAAAAGGTTATATAAGCAACTCGGGGGTCCAGAAAGATCTGCAAGGAGTGTAAAACCCTAGAGTGTTGCGGATCAACCAAAGGACCCGCGAGGATGTCGGATGTACGAAGAGTATCGGTTCCGAATTTCGAGGTAAAAGGAGCTCGGGATTGGGCTTGAAAATTCTGAGAAGAAGCTCTGGCGAACAGTATCCGGGTCTAACCCGGCTAGGAGGAGCTGTTGACCGACGGGCAATAAAACATCCAGACCAATCAGAAAATTGGAATTTACAAAATATTTATAAATTCAATAAAAATAGTAAATGAATTAAAAATAAAAAGTGTATAAAATTAAAAATATTTATTATTTTTCAAACTATTTTTCGGTGATTTTTAATTATTTTTATGAAAAATAAATTAATGTATATATAATATATACTATTATATACAAGCATAATATACCTATGTATTATGTACAGGTTTTTTCATTATTTTATTTTTGCACACATATCCTAGTTTTATATTTTATTTATTTACAACATATTTCTAGGAGTATAAAAATAAATTTTTTTATTTTATTTTTACAAATTATTTAATGATACATAATAAATAGAGGGTGTGATGTATATACATATGTTTTTTACAATGAGTGGAGATTTTTATTTCTATTTTTATGTAATTTTTCTGATTTTATTTTATTTTATTTTTAGAAATATATGCAATTGAATAAAAATAAGAATAAATTTTATTTAGTCAAACAACATTATGTAAGAATATAGATAAAATGTGCAACACTAAGTGAACCTTATCTCTCTACTTGTTTTATTTTACGATCAGGTTAAGGCTTGACTTTCTCTTGGGGTTTGGGTCACTCTGTATTTATTCTAAATACATCCTTCCTTTTTTCTTTTTCTTTATTCTTTTATTTTTACACCAAAAACATGCTAATTATGCAACATTAACAAATGCATGTAGAATGCTAAGTTATTGTATTTACATGTATTTACATGATGCTTTTCTGAGATAAATATCTAAAATAAAAGAATAAAAAGTGAGAATCAGAGATTCATCACCCCCTATACTTTACCATTGCTAGTCACTTAGCAAACACTTTCTGAAAAAGAAGTGAAAGAGAAAGAGCAAAGAAAGAGAAAAGAAAAAGGAGGAGAATCAAGGTTGATTACTAAACTTATCTTCATTAAATTGAAGTATGGAGCTTAGTCAGACCTTTGGATTATTAGTTTATGGAAACCTTATTGGGAAATAGGTTTAAAACTCAACAGTCTCTAAGTTCCACCATTCTATGGTCAAGACTCCTCAATAATCCAGATCAGAACAAGCCTACATACGCAAACTATAATGACTATGCATCTTTATTTGTACTGTGTAAGTGATATGTAGATCCCCACCTCGGAAATGACAAGGCAATAGCCTCCCTCAACAAGGTAACTCTAATTCCTCAGTCTAGCAGCTCTTTCATTGAGGAGTGGGGTATTCCCTTCTAAGTTCAAGTGCAGCCGGCTCAAGGAGAGCGGGAAAGAAGAGAATGGACCGTGGCCAGTGTAGCCACGTATCCCTGGGAGCCTAACCAGTGTATCTAAGTCTTCCACTGCAAGATTCATGAGATGAGAAGGTGTAATACATAAGCTTTTCTTTATATGACTATATACACTATGGCAGGCATTTTATTTTCAATCAGGCATGTCCACGTTTTTGGAGTTTTACATAAGGACTTTTTCTTCCTGAGCCAGTAGACTATCCCTCTTTTGAAGCATTATTGCAACCCGCAACTCCTGTCTTTAGACCTCAATGCTAGTAGACCAAGTTGAGACGCACATCCCTCCCTAAAGGAAGACAAGAGGTTCCACCTGGAAGTACTACCCTCGTATGCTACTCCAAGCCAAAGGAAACTGCCTCCTCATCACCTCATCCATGTGGAGCTATGTGTAAGGTGCAGGTCCAAGTAAAGCCATTGTCTGTGAGAGTCATGCATGCATTTTTAAGTGATCTACTTAGGCTTATCAAGATGACATGTGAATATAGCCCAGTGGACGTAAAGAATTAAGTCACTAATGGACCTCAATAGTCTTATCTCCAAATCCTATAAGGTTCCTCTGAGAATTAGGTGGATTAAGGTCTTAACTAAGATCCATTTTCCAATTTATTTCTAGACTAGTTTAAATGTCAACTATGATTCAGAAGAATATACAAGAATATGTACAAAACTTTTTGTGATACATTTTTTTTAAAAATTGCAAAATCTTTGAAAAAGTTTGAATGCAAGGAGGAAGAAGTTTTGCAAACTATTTACAAATATTTACAAACAGATTTTTGCAAACTTTTATTTTTCAAACATTTTTGAAAAATTTTGTATTATATACATAATTTTGATACAAAAATATTTACACAAGTTTTTACAGACAAAGCATTTTTACAAACATTTGTACAAAAATAGTTTTCACAAATAGCTATTTATAGATATGTATGTGCCAGAAAGACTTTTATATACAATTTTTTATTTTTTTGTGATTTTTAGCCATTTTATTTATTAACACACTCACACAAAGTATGAGTTATGGATAAAGTATATATACAATATATACGACACCCCCTGTACTTAGCTCGAACGATGTCCTCGGAGTGATCAAAGAGCGATGAAGAAGACATAACTCGTGCCGAATATTGGGAAATGAAAAGAAATGCTATACTACAACGACGAATAAAAGAATGTCATGAATAGAAATCGGTGATCCCCCTATACATAGGATCAGATAATCCTAAATATAGAAGTCTGTACACAAGGGGAAAACCGAGGGTTACAATGTATATGGTCTACCTCCCCTATACTTAGGGTGAAATATCCCTAAGTATAGGCAGCAAAAGAGAGGTAAAAAGAATCAAAAGAATAATAAAAAATCTGACACCCCCCATACTTAGGGTAAAGTGCACCCGAAGTATAGCATAATCAGAAGATGAAGATGAGGTGTTAGATCAAAGAATGTGCGATATGGACCACATCAGGCATGAGATGCAAATATTGTGAGCCAAAGACCACATCTCATGCAAAATGAATAGGGTCAACTTCAACGATCAATGGATCATGATCTAGATATGGCTTCAGGTACTCACCGTTAACTCGAAAGGTGGACTCATATGATATCTCAGATATATCAATGTTGCCATTATCATGCACCTTTCGGACCAAGTATGGTCCCTTGCACTTGCTCTGCAACTTCCCTGGAAATAGTCTCAACCTGGCATCGAATCACCATATTCGCTGGTTCAGCTCAAACTGCTTATGGCTGATATGAGAATCATGCCATATCTTCACTCGCTCCTTATACTATAGGCTATTCAAAAAGGTTGTATCTCTAAGCTCCTCCATGGCTGCTGATGTACCCAAATATCGGTGATATTAAGTTCCACACAAGGCGGGAACTCAGTCGCTGAACCAACCACTCAGAAATCCGGACTACGATCAACAATTAACCCACGACAATCAAATAAAACAATGAAAGTGAATGCGGAGTTAAAATGTATTATTACTCTACAAAGGATGTGTATAGTGTGCAAGTGTGTAGAGGTCGAACACAGGGAGCAAGCAAGATAGATCGGGCATAAATGCACAAAATGTGATATGTGATCAAGTGCCTACAAACAAGCTAATTTTTGGGGTTTTTAATTTTATAAAATTTATTTATATTTTGAATTTTAACCTACTGATTTTGTATTTTCTTTATATATATATATATCTTTTATGTTTTTATAAATAGAATATATACACAATATAAGAAAAGAGAAGAATAAGGAGTTATAAAAATAAGGAAAAATGTTCAAAAGTTAGGAAATGAAAGTTTTGGGCTTTTTATAATTTTATGATGTTTTTGTGATTTTTAGAGATTTTTTTGATATTTTTAAAATCAAAAATACTGAAAACAGTGTAGAAAATAAAAGGTTGGGACAAAAATGGAGAAATAAAATAGCAAACAGTAACAAAAATTTTCCAAATTAATTTTTAACTAAAGATAACAAAAAAAGAAAATTCAGAGACAAAAATTAGATTTTTAGGATTTTTGTAGAATTTTTAAGATTTTTATGAAGATTTTTGGAGTTTTCTAATTTTTAGGGTTTTTGTTTTGAAAATTTTTAATGATTTTTGAGTAGAAGTTAAAACACACGAAAATACACAAAAGATGATTTTTTTGGAATTTTTAAAAGAGTTTTACTATTTTTGAGATTTTCTAATGCAAACAGAGCTGAAAATGCATATTTTTGAATTTTTATAAATATGAAATTGCAAGAAAAATGCAAAAAAAATATGGCGAGAAAGAGCAAGCAAACAAGAGCTTAACTAATTTTTGTGGATTTTTTGGAGATTTAGAAATGCATGCAATAAATAGAGACAACAAAAAGAAATTACACTACTAGCAAGGGCATATATGTAATTATCCAAACATCCAGTGGCCACAGTGAAATTTTTCACAAAATTTATAACTAATAAATCAATTTCCAGGACCAAATACAAATAACAAAACCTGCTAGGGCACCCTGCAGTTTTCCCAACCCCACACGTGACTGGCACGTGCCTGGCAAGGACCTAAAAGCATTATACAAAACTCCCAGGGGCTGACATGCAAATCACCCAAAAATATTACACATTACAGAATAATTCCTGGACTAAATCGAAATACGCAAACTAGTAGGGGGTCCAGTGCAAAAATACCACCACCCCACGTGCACAGGTCACATGAGGTGACGTGGCCTGGACCTAAGTGCAATTATGAAAAATTCTAAGGTTTCAAATGCAAATATTACACAAATATTAAACTTCAGCTGCTAATTTATGGACTAATAGAAATACAAAATGGTGCGGGGTGAAAGTGCAAAATATCCCTCGCTGTGCGTGGATGGATGGTGATGATGAATCCACTTGACATGTGGCGCAAGCTGGACGGCCGATACCGCTTCGACAATGAGTGGACACGATCAGATCCTCCGGGGGACGATCAATGGCTGCGAGTGCGGAGGATCCAACAGTTCTTGAACGATCTAGAGGTGTGCCATGATCCAATGGTGGAGAAGCAAGGAGGAAGAACGGAGAAGAATGCCGGCGAGGCAAACATCCCCGAGCTAAATCCCGGTCCTCCGACAATTTGGAGCGCTCAAAAATGGGCCGTGAGCTGCTGATGGCTTCCTCTAGGTGCTGGAGGATCCAAAATGCTCCGGCGATGGCTGGAGTTCGCTGGAGATGATGGCAGAGCTGGGGAGCTTCTTGGGTCTCCGGCGAGGGTCAAAACGACCCCCAGGCTCTCATTAAGCTCCAAGTACCTGCAAAAAGAGAGTGAGAGGGTCCAGGGCAAAGTGCCTGGACCCCGCAAGGGTGGAATGGGTTCGTGGAAAGTCGGCGCAGAGAGGAGGACGGAGGAGCACTCCGGTGAGGTGATCGTGAAGGCGATTCGATGGGCTAAACGCGAAATTTCTTGGGGGGAAATGATCCTAATGCTAAGGCGAGTAAAATGCGAAGAAAAGAAATGGAAGAAAGTGGATGCCTCGATGGTCGGAACCCGAGGGAGGTACCTCGATGTCGGTGGTCGGCGGAGGTGATTGGAGCCGCCTCGGGCGTCGCTCGCCAACCTGAAGCTCAGGAGAGGAAGCTGTCACCTTCCTCGAGCTCGCGAGCGTGAAAGAGGGAGCTAATCCTGTGTGGGAGGGGTTCAAAGGAGGCTCGAAAGTCAGAGGGTCGATTATGAAGGGTTGACGTTATGGTTCTGACGCTCCCAAAGATCGAGTAGAGATGGCTCGAATCGCCACTCCTCGGTCCCTTAGGAAAGCCTAGGGCGTGATTCACAGATGCATGGGGCGAAACAATGCAGAAGGAAA